>CM037793.1:11018802-11061877 GCA_021229015.1 Solen grandis | reverse complement strand
ACATTAATTGCTATTATTTCTATATCTCAGTAACTAGGTATGGGATTGAATTTATACTTAATAAACAAAATTATTTAAAGGTATCATTTTTGACTATGGTATGTTAAGGGCAAGAATTAAAATAGATTTTGATTTACCAACAAACATTTCGAATAGTCGAGCGCGCTGTCTTACGGACACTTTTTGTTTTGTGCAAGGCTGGATGTCAAAGCTCTAAACACCTTTGATTTTGGTGTAAAATCTTTCATGGTAAGTAAAGAGCAACGGCAGTTTTTTTATTTTATTTTATTTTAATTTTTTTTTGGGGGGGGGGGGGGACTTGTGATATAAATTTATTATACAACGCAGGTTTATGGCCCAACTGCTATGTTAGCAAGTCCTGTTGTATATAAATCCTGTAGTTAATCTCAGAGAGTACCTAAACACTCATTATGAAACTTACTTCACAAGAAAAAAAAACTTTATTTAAATAAGTAATAAGGCCTCTGTCTATGCCGTAAGAGAGATAACTTCCCCAGCTCATGGTGACAGGTTTGTCAGAGTTGTCGGTATGTCACTCAAACAATATCTGTGAATTAAAGTATTTTAGGGCGCACTGGAGTAGCTTGGGACGCTGACAAACTATCCATTTATCTTTACCCCCCTCCCCCCGGGTCACAATCATCGAATATAATGTCTAGCCATTATGAAGTAGTATGTAATGAAATAAACCATGATTCTTACATATTTTATGGTAGCATATTTCTGCTAGTCACTTATCCGTTTAGCTATGTCGAAACTTTTCTAAAATAAAAAAATAATAAAAAAGTCACATATTCAGTTATTATCTGGCAAGTGAAAAATGCTGATTTTCCCAATGGACATAAAATACCTAAATTTAATGTTTAAATTTCGGCGTTTCTTTGACATATATTATTCTATATGCATGTATCTACTTTTTAAAATGCTGTTGTTGTTGTATTGGGGTTTACCGTCGCTGCGATAGTATTTCAATCATATAGCGACGTCCTGCTAATTACAGTTGGAGGAAGACCCCGAGTACACAGAGGTACCCGGGTAGAACCACCGACCTACCGCAAGCCAGCTGGAAGGCTTCCTCACATGAAAAATCCGAAGTCCCTACCGGGATTCGAACCCACCGCGGTGAGGGGCTGAGAGATTTGTAGTCCACGACTGTAACCGCTCGGCCACGGCGGCCCCTTTTAAAATGTTTGTACATGTATATTTTTATTATGCATTTTGATAAAAAATATTTCTTTTAGTCATTTGACAATATGGAAGTTTTTGGGTTTAACGACAGTGTTTCGGTCATTTGGAGACGATGTCTATTTGAGACAGATATAGTGCTGCCACACTGCAATATCACGACGTAGACATGTGGCATGCTATCACACCCAGTAACATTATCCTGACACCGGACCAGCCCGTCCTGGAACTACCCTTATATACTGAGCGCCAAGCTAGGAACCATTTTTACGACTTTGGTATGTCGCGGCTGGTAATCTTTTTAAACCTTTATTTATTTTACATCCGATTACGAAACAAGTTATCACAACTTATATTAATCACTCTCGATGGCTCTGGTGGCGGCCTATGTGGTCATTATTGTGGGAGGAAACCGGAGAACCTGGAGAAAACACACGTGTCTGAACGGGCGACCACTGTTCCCTCTCACGTACGTGACCAGGAACCGAACCCGGGACGCATTGGTGAGAAATAAGGCGCGTTACCACTACGCTATCCAAGCTAGTAATCAAACCCACAACCCCCGGCTCCCGAGGCGGACGGTCAAACCACTAAACCACCGGGGACATTAAGGATGATGTTAAATAAAGATTGTTCACAACTTATCATCATCGGCCATAATTATCTCAATCCAGGTCTGGCGACCGCTATACAATTGGACACGACATATCTGACGGATAACAGTATTTTCCTTCCATTAAGATTTCTTGAATTAATGTTTCACATTGAGCTTATTCCTTAAAAGGAGTAATCAATTATCATAACATGTAAAAATAAAACTGTATGCTATTTTGTATTTCTTTATTCTGTATTTTCAGACTGATGTAATAAGACGCAGCATAATAGTGTCAAAGAAAATGGGAGTCGTTTTTGTTTTGTTTTTTTGTTGTTGTTTTTTAATCATCATAAATCATTTTACTCATCCAATAACCATGTCCAATACATTTTTTTGCTATTTTCTGATTAAAACCAAAACTAGACACTTATTTAAAATGATTGGATAAAAAATTTAGTGAATTATTTTAACAATGTTTTTGTTTCATATATACACGACAGTATTACATCAAATGTCTGCTTCAGACATAAAGCGCGCTGCCACACTGTAGTATCACGCGGTGGACAAGCGACATGCTAACACATCCAGTCTTATTATCCGGTCACCATGCAATCCTTGAACTACCCTGAATTATATGATGGATACCGAACGGTCCCATAATTTTACATCTGTATACCGAGGGCTGTCTCGGGGACTAGTGTGAGAAAACGCGGGCGTATTCAGCATAGCAATCTCCAAGCAGAGCTGTCGTTCGTTCTTCAATACACCATCTCTGCAATGGGCTCAGTAACAAGAACCTTGACAAAACGGAAAACAATTATTTATCGCCCATCGAGGTGTATTTTATGAAACACTTAATTTTTGAATCATCATAAAACGAATGAAATTTTTATTATTATTATTATGGGAACTATTTTCCGCTTTATTACGCTGACGGGAACAATCCGCAGATGTAAATATTTACAGATTCAGCCGGATATCGTACTTGTCTATGAAATGGACAGACGAGAATCTTGTGCTGAGGGACAAACAGCGTGAATCACGTGAGATTCAAAATGTCAACAACGGTCTGAATAGTCTCAGTTACTATTTCTAGATTGCGCGAATTTGGAACTACTTTCTGAGCCCACCACAACGTAAGATACCGACGTAACTCGCAGTGATATGATGTAGACAAGTGGCTTGGTATCCAACCAATTATAGTGTCCCGGAACGAAGTTTACATACTTAACTTTAAGTAAGAGAGCTATGCTAGTGCCATGTTAACATCATGGATATGCATCACGACCGGGAATCAAGTCGAACTTACACCCCTGTAGTGGACATTCTAACTACTCTCACACTTAGCAATACCTTTAAAATCTGAGAACCATTAAAATAAAAGTCACTTTGGTATGATGGGTGTATGTTTTGTTGACTTTCGATCATATAATGACCAAAATATGTAAAAATAATAACAGTTTTCACATTTCCTTACTTTACTTTCAAATTACCAATAAAAAGAAAAGAAACATCGTAATAATAATATTCACTGTGAATACTTACAGCTGCATTAGCGTAACTGAACGGGTATTGGCAAGCAAATCATAGAGCCGAACCAGTATATAAATGCCTTGTCAGTTATGTACAAACTGACCATATACACAGAATCAGGATTTCGTCTTAAAACACATAATGATTGACTACGGCATCCAGAATTTCCAGCACATTTTGTATGTAATTGGCCTTGCTACAAGTTGGGAAATTTGAGGGTCAAGGTCAATACCAAAGAACATTATACCAGTGCCAAGTTATTGTCACAAGGAAGTTAAGTATGAGAGTATCCATGACATATGTTCAGAGATAAGAACAGTATAAAAACATAGTTTCAGTTTATGCTTGTTGCCATAGAAACCATATACTCTGTCAAATCTAAAAAGTGAAATGATTCACATAACAGCCTGACTGTAACCTACCAATATCCAAACTTCCAATTTTCATCTTCAACACTTTTGGATAATTAAATGATTTGATTTTTCTGATAACTAACTTGGTATGGTGACAAACTTGGTAGTGGTCCACTAGACAATGCCATACACCAAATATCTAAGCTCCAGGCCTTGTGGTTTCTGACAAAAAGATTATTCTAGTTTTTCCTATATATAAGTCGATGTAAAATCAAGTGACCCCTGGGGCGAGGCCAATTTTGACCCCCAGTGCCTTGATTTTAACAAACTTGGTAGTGATCCAGTAGACAATGCCACACACCAAATATCTAAGCTCCAGGCCTTGTGGTTTCTGACAAGAAGATTTTTTCTAGTTTTTCCTATACAAGTCTAAGTAAAATCAAGTGACCCCTGGGGCAGGGCCAATTTGATCCCAGGGTCACAATTTGAACAAACTTGGTAGTGGTCCACTAGGCATGCCACACACCAAATATCTAAGTTCCAGGCCTTGTGGTTTTGGAGAAAAAGATTTTTTAAAATTTCACTTGTAAAATCTATTTTTAGCTCCTGTGACCCAGTTATGCAATGGACCTGAACCATTTGAACAACTTTGGTAGAGCTTCATGCAAGGAACATCATAGGCAAGTTTTATCAAATGTGGCCTGTTGGTTTCAGAGGAGATGTCGTTTGAAACAATCGTGGACGACGGACAGCCAGCCATTGATCCTAAAAGCTCACATGAGCACTACGTGCTCAGGTGAGCTAAAAAACAAAAACATGCATCAATATATAACACAATGACTGGACTGTAAAGAATAATAATTTTTCTCTTTTTTCTTTTTATTTATTACAATTAATTTTGGGTAAGGCTTGCACAATAAATATGCACTTACCCCAATACAGGATTCAATCAGAATCATTTTATGCCAACTTTTTTAAGCCTTTATCAACAACCTTCAGATATTTTCAGACACTTTAACAATATGTACTACCCAAAGAGACACACACGTTACTACCGGTATTATGTAGAGTTAGGAAACGAGGGAGAGAAAGTAAATTGGTGAGAAAGAGAGAGATACACAAAAATGTAGAGAAATAATGGGGAAAGTAACTATGAGAGACAGACAGACAGACAGAGTAAGATGACAGAAAAAGATACATCAAGTTAACAATTTACCACTGGGTTTCACTTAATACACTGTTGCAGTGATTTTCTTTTTGTTTGTTTTTTTTTTTTTTACACATGCACTTACTATTATACAATTTCTTATAAACATTACAATGTATAAATAATACATGTCTGCAACATGAAACATTTCAGTTCATGCGGTAGCTTAAATCATAAAGCAAACTAAAATCAATATTAATACCAGTAACAAAGCTTTGATACAATAAATTGGCATGAATTAACAAATTCCTCAGAAACTTATAATAAATACATGAATCCAAAATACCTTAAAAACAATGTAGATTTTGAATGTTAAGTACAGAACATATAGCATGCATTGGCTAAGTCTGGGTGCTATACAATTTCAGTAACACTCTGGTAACTCTGACAAAATTCTTCAGAATGGAGGAATAAAAACCATATACATGTACATGTGTTCAGAATATTGACCAAGGTACAACTCTGTGGTTAAACCATAAATAACAACTGTTTAACTTCTTTACATTTTTTTCTCTAGTCTTCTTTGAAGAATATGACCAGAACAGCAGGACTAGATGAACCAAAATTAAATTTTTTCATGAACATTGATACTATGGTAAGTGATCAAACTACTTCATTAGTTGAAGTAAAATTCAGTTTTGGAGTAAATCATTGTCGCAAGTAACTCAAACTCAGCCTTTAATTACTTTATGAATGTCTATCTGTAATAAGCAACCAACCAGCGTTTAAATATTTAGTTTTCTAGAAAAATTATTTGATTTGACCTCTATAGAGAAGCCTACTTGGTTAAGCAGCATCTTTTCTTATTCCTGGATTGGCCATATTTGATTGGTTTCACTGTACATGATATCATCCAACCCCATGGTTCTGCCTCACATGGTTAAAGGTCACTATGACCTTGAACTTAGACCTAGTGGCCCCAAAATTAATAGGGGTCATCTTCTACTCATGACCCAACACCTTATCATGTTTTAGGAAAGTGGGTTTAAGTTTTTTTAAGTTATTGATTGGAAACAACTTCCACATTCAAGGTCACTGTAATTCTTGACCTATTACCTAGTAAACCCCAAAATGATTAGGGGTCATCTTTTATTCATAATCTAACACTCTCTCAAATTTGAGGAAAGCAGGTTCTCAAGGTATCAATCAGAAACAAAGTGGACCAACAGTCCGACTGACTGACCTTCATTTGCAAAACAGTATGCTCTTCTTTAAAGGGGCAGGGGACTGAGGGGAGGGGGAGGGGGTATAAAACTCATGAAACCCATCTCTTTTCTAAAGAAATCTAAACTAAGGATGGCACTCATGTTTAAGTAGTACAGTATGCAGTAGGCTAACTGAGCAAAAAGTGGCACTCCTTTCCACATTTTTGGGGTGATTTTGAAGTTTCCATTATTATCATATATTGATAATATTATCTTTATATTAACATATTTCAATTCCAATGATGATGTCTAGAACATCACGTGAAGGTGATATAAGTAATTGATAAAACAAAATGTATCTCGTAAACAAAATACCAAGCTTCATATTTGTACATGCATTAAAAAAAAAGGGTTTGGAAAACAAGTCATATATAGTTCACTAAACTACTTTCAATAAATCAAAAATACATCTGTTCAAATCAATATGCTTTTTACAATGCCTGTACAGATAATAAATCACCATCTATAAAAAACATTTCCTACTTAACCAAAAATCATTATCCCTCACACCCAATGCAATACATTATCCCTCACATTCCAATACAATACATTATCCATTATATCTAATAAAGATACACTATTGCACAATACAGATACACCATCCCTCACATGCAATACAGATACATTATCCCTCATAACCCAATACAGATACATTATCCCTCATAACCCAATACAGATACATTATCCCCCATACCCAATACAGATAAATCATCCCTCACACCCAATACAGATACACTATCTCTCACACTCAGTAGATACATTATCCCTCACACCCAATACAGATACATCATCCCTCACACCCAGTACAGATACCTTATCCCTCATACCCAACACAGATACACTATCTCTCACACTCAGTACAGATACATATTAACTGACCATATTAATTACATTAATAGACCCTTATGTAGATTTTACCAACGGCAGCGATGTATAAATTAATCATCCTTATGCAATGCCTCAAGAAAAATGAAGGTGATTACAAGTCAAAAGCCTTTTATACCATTTTGACAAATAAAAAAAGAGGGCTATAACTCTTACAAAACAAGAGCTGTCAGAGGACAGCACGCTTGACTATTCTAAATGCTTGTTGGTAAATCAAATGAAATCTATTTCAATTCTTGGTCTTCATATACCCTGTATATGATAATAGTAAAAAATGATATACCTTGACAGTCTAATACTCCTAGATAGGTTTATAAAGTCTAAAATCAATCCAATGCCTAGTTACTGAGACATGAGCATAAAAAAACTGTGCATGCAAAACTATAACCATGTATCCAAGTTAGAAAAGGGCCATAATTTGTATAAAATTCAGTCCAAGAGTTATCCTCCTTGGTTTTCTGATGCCCCTGAACACACTCTTAAATTTTCTAGTCAACACCTTAAGCATTTTCTGAGATATAAGCTGGATAGTAGCTTGCATGCAAAGTTTTAACCAAAAAGTCTTATTCAAAAAGTGGCCCTAATCTGCATTATATTCAGTCAAATCTATCTGCTACTATAGTATGATACCATTGAACATATTTACGAAGTTTCAAATCAAACCCATGCCTAGTTGCTGAAATGTAAGCATGAAATTCCTTGTATGCAAAACTTTAACCAAAAGTTTAGTTATGGGGCCATACTTTGCAATCCAGTGTTATATTCCTTGATAGTATAATACCACTAAACGTATTTAAGATGTTTCAAATCAATCACATGCTTGGATAATGAGATATAAGCATGAAAGTACCTTGCATGCAAAACTTTAACCAAAAATTCTAAGTTAAAAAAGGGGCCATAATTTGTAATATATTCCATCAAGAGTTATCTACCTTGGTTGTCTGATGCCCGTAAACATATTAACTTTCAAGTCAATACCATGAATGTTTATTGAGATAGAAGCTGGATAGTAGCTTGCATGCAAAACTTTAACCAAATTTTCTATTGCATCATGCAAAACTTTAACCAAAATTTCTAAGTTAAAATGGGGCCATAATTTATATCAAATTCAGTTATGAGTTACCTACCTTGGTTTTCTGATGCCCCTGAACATATTCATAAACTTTCAAGTCAATACCATAAATGGTTATTGAGATATAAGGTTGATAGTAACTTACATGCAAAACTTTAACCAAAACCTGCAATGCCAACGCCAACACAAGGGTGACTACAATAGCTCTCATATTCTTTGAATAGTTGAGCTAACCATTGGCATTGTTGTCTGCTGATTGGTCTTAAGATGATAAATTCTTATTACAGGTGTAAAGGCTTTATCAAAAACAATAAACAAACTTCAAGTAAAGCAAGTGTAGGATAGGATGTGAAGTGACATGATCAGAGTTATTCCTATATAGCCCCCCAACCAACCACTTATACTAAAACAGTTCTTTCAACATGAAAAAAAGATAGAATCAGATATTTCACATTTTGATATTTCACTTATTTTGGGACTTCTAAAGGAGACTGATAAAGTGTTGCCACAATGTAATATAAGGCTCAGTAGACAAGTAGCAGGACACAACACCTAGTCACATTATCCTGACATCAGTTTTTAACTTATTTGTTTTTAGGTTACACTTAAATCCCACCCAACAGTTCCTGGGTTGGACTTGTACATAGCACCTTGGAAGACCATAAAAAACCCTACCCCCACCCCCACAACCTTCAGATCTGCACACAGATATGTTACCACTGGACCAAATAGCCATTATACTGACATTGCATCTACAAGTCCTAGAACTACCCTTACATGGTGAAGCCTGCCAACCTGGACATCAGCTTTAGTACACAGTCACAATATAATTATAATATAATTATGTACACAGTACATGCAAATCCTGTTCACAAGCAATATGAAAGGCATACATAAATAAGATTCTAAAGTACTGAAAAAGTATCTATAATCTCCTTTTGGTTTTCATACACTGGTATTTGTTTGTCTTTATGCTTGTTTAGATTTACCATCCCACCAACAATATTTCAGTCATTTAGGGACTGTGTCTTACATGAGGCAGAAAACATGTTGTCTCACCATGCTGTCGCTCTACAGACAAGTCACATGATACCACACCCAGTAATATTATCCTGACACTTGAAAAACCAGTCCTAGAACCACCCTCATGCTTGTGAAGGAAAAAACCAAAGACCAGGCAAAGTATAGCCTCTAATGATAGGCTTTTGCATATGACAATCTTGTACTTCATGTCAAATAAAGTCATCATCATAGGCTGTGGGATATTATGCTTGAATTTGGTTGTTTTAGGGTTTGTCAATTTACGCTAGTTCATTGGTCGCATCATGTTTTTAAAACCAATCATAAATGCCATTTTTATACAGCTGCCGGACACGGTCATCTTTTTTCATTGTTTACATGACTTTCAAGCCTCCATGCTGAAGAGTGTTGCATTTATAAGTCGCATTTTTATTGGTCGATAAATTATTCAATAACAACGGTATTATAACAGTTTGCTTGCCTACTTCACCACAGCATGATATCATGTAGTGAAACAGAATAAGTTAGCTGGGGGTATTCAACGATGAAATAACCCTTAGCGAAATGAAATGGCTTGAAACACCATTGAATTACCATTTCTTTTTGCAGAACCAAATGTAGCACAACCCTTGAAGGACCATTTAAAGTCTTTATATACTAAATAGTGCAACCATTGAAACTCCATCAAAACACCATTGAAATTTAATCGAAACACCATCGAAACTCCATTGAAATGAGCCGAAATATGCAAATGAGCTCTCCCTAAAAAAATGAAAAATAAATTATTTTCAATGGTATCCAATGAGTGATTTTAATGGAATAAAATGGTTTTTCAATGGTATTTTGGTGGTGTCATTTTACATAAAATAATGGTGAATCAATGATTTAAAATGAAATATCAATAACCTTCAATGGTAATAAATGGAAATTCAATGGTGCCAAATAATACTCATGCACTGAGTATGGTGGACCAGGGGTTTTAAACAGGCAACATGGCTGTATACGAAAATAATTTTTATTCATGTCATCACATATCACATCCGTATCAACAGTCTAAACAATCTTTTTTTTAAACAAATTACAGTGACCAACATGGATATTGATTCCCCATGCTTAAGAGTAGTGTCCAGTTTCATCCTTTATCAAATTAATATGTTTTTTGTTTTTCCATAACACACTATAGCCTATGTTCCAAGTTCTGCACAACCTCCTCTTTCTCCCCTATTGAATTAAAAACACTTATAACGTTTTCAAAACTTATTATGCCACCTATTGGATGCCTTGAATTCACTAAGTCCAAGTTCCAAAGCGATTTTCCTTGAATTCACCTAGATCAGTGGTCCTGATGATCCAATGCGCCATGGGTCCGAGATCAGTTTCCACTTTGAAAGAGGAATGTCCAAGTCCTTGTTGACATTCCTGAACATGTGCTGATGTTACACATAAATTTACATTGAAATTCTGCTCATATTCTGCAAGGACTTCAGCTTTCTTCCTCCCACATGTCTGAAACTAAAATAAAAAATAAAAAATAAAAACAAGTAAAATGATTTAAAAGTAAAATAACTAAGAAGCGCAAAGCCTGTAGCCTGCCTTTGTATTTAAATATTCTAGTGTTTACTCAGATTTGATCATTGATCCTTATTCCCATTTATACCACTATTTATAATAAAGATGAAGTTCTGACTGTGCATGCAAATTTGTAAAACCAAATTTTTCTCATCATTATAAATTCAAAATATTTTTCCATCTTACAATATCAGTTAACTAGGAAGAATTGAGTTCAGCCACAATCAAACTCAGTTGCAATATTAGTATGACAGCTGTAATTTGTAAACTAAGTTTGAGAGATATATAGTGCTGTTACACTGCAGCATCACGCCATAGATAGTTGGCATGATACCACTCCCAAGTTGCATTATACCCAACACCGCGACAACCGCGTCTGGGACCTATTCTAATATGCTGAGCACCAAACATGGGAGATACAGTGCCATTTTTCTTTTACAACTTTCATACATTGCTGCTAGGGACAGGAACCTAAGGCTTCCAGTTCCGGAGGCAGACACCCTTACTGGGGACGGTGTTATGTAAGGTAAACTGCCTGTCTGATTAACTACCATGAAAAAGGTAAAGGCAGAAGCATTGTGGATGTCTCAAGTTGTTCTTTGATATGCGACACTTCAGTTTTCAAGGATCTTAGAAACTTTTTTTTTCTCAAAAAATGTATTCATTTCTAACAAGAATCTATTTACCCATAATCCACAGTCTGCGTTGTTTACAAAGTGGATCAGAGATGGCATCATCCTTGTTGAAAACATGGTTGGACATGTTGCTACACTAAGGCTGTTTCAGCTGAAATAAAAACAAAAAAGGTGTGTTAAATCAATCAGATTTCATTTTATTACAGCAATGACAATGGACATAATATAGCTGAATTTTATACAGCATTCAATGTTAAAAATTCCAAGTCACTGCCAGCAGTTTGTCATGGAACAAATATTCCAACAGAACAATGTTTTTTTCCTTAAATTTTTATAGATCTACATGTAAGATAATCAAGCGATGATTTAGTGTAAACCAAAATGGGTTTTATTGCGGATCGCACATTTGTTAACAGATTTATTGTATATACATTATACAATGATTTTTCACGAGGCCTTCCTTTTTTAAATCAAGTACGATGCTAACCGTGGACGATATGACCTGCGATCGATTCTTTTCTTTTTAAAATTTCATGAAAGGTTAATTTGCACATATCGAACACAAATATATATATTCTGAAAAGCAAATAAAAGAAATGAGATTCAACTTAACATTGTAGGGATTGTGTTATACATCGACGGGCAGAAAATAAACTCCTCGCCATTTGCAGACGAAACAAAGTCACTTATTTTTTATGGATAAATGGAAAGTAATTTCATTACAAACATAATTTATACTCATAACTATAGTGAGTATTCTTACCTTTGTCATAAAATGGATGTCATCTGCGAAAATATTGCGAATCAATAACGTTATCACCTATTGTTTACACAATTTGTTGTTTGTCGTTCTTTTCAAAATGGCGGAATGATGCAACGCTGCGTTATTTTCGGTTTTCAAATTTAAAAGAGGGAAAGTTAAGATCAGTTACGAAACAAAAACTGGGTTTCGAAATAAAGTTTAAAGAGAGGGTTTTCCAAAATAAAATACAAAATATAAGTAAAAATCATTGATCTACGTAGAAATTAGCGTCAACTTTTCGGCACTACTTTTCCTCGTAGGATTGTCCTACAACCTTGAAACAACTTCCGAACTTTTATTCGGGACGCGGTTATTTCGAACGAAACCCATTCGTAACCTTTTTTCGATGCGTAAACACAGTGATTTAACCTTAAATGTAGCTTCGTGGTAACTGTTTTCAGAAAAAAAGTGAATTAACAAAGACTTAATTTAAATCCACAGAATAAGGGGTCTTAGAAATAATTAGATCTTATAGTTTTTGTTTCAATGTTATACGACATACTCAGTAAGCTTTAAGCTTTCAATTTAATCCTATTTTGTATCTCATATTTATGAATGCTTGTGATTGCTCTGTTGTATTTATTAATAAATATGATTTATCAATATCAAGAATAGTTATGCAAAATCGTGGGCACATTTGGCTCTGACAAATTAATTATTACAGAGTTATGACCCTTTTAATTTTTAAAACTTGTCTGCACTTTAATTATTTCAAAAACTTCTGGCTTGCATTGGATCAAACTTCACAATATTGATCAGTATCAGAAGTACCTCTTTTGTGATTTTCCTGATTATTTAAGTTAGAATTATAAAGCAGGTATGCAATAAACCATGCAAGCAACCACATTCTTTTTGTCCCTTTTTTCTTCTGCCATAGAGCACTTACATGTACATTTAACAGGTAGTTAAGTTAGGTGCTTTAACAATCAAAAAAGTATTGACTTTTATGCCAAATTGTGATATTGTGAATCATTACAAAATGTCCATAAAAGCTTTTTGCTTTGAAAGCTTATTTCCCACAAAACAACCATTATGTTCCTTTCATCTGAATACTGTGTATCCTTTCTGCTATAGGTACATTTTATCAACAACAAAATGAAGAAAATTGATGCAAGTGGGCTAAGTTTATCCAGAAATAGTAAAATATGTTTTTTCGATAGAAAACGATGGATCAAAATGATGAGAAAAAAACAAGTATATCAAGCAATGGTAAAACAATCTTTAATAATGAAAATCAATGGTGCACATTGATGGAAATACACTAACAGTATTCTGTAATTAAAAAAAATGGTGTTTCAATGGAAAACAATGGATCCAAATGTTTGCAAAAGAAGTAAGTTTATTCTGCAATGGAAAAAAATGGTGTTTTAATGAAAAACAGTTACTTGAACCATTGATTCCAATAATTGTTTTTCATTTTCTCTTAAAAATGGTGTTTTAATGAAGAAAAAGCATTAAAATCAGCCCAGAAAATGGTATTTCAATGATTTATCTGAATAAAATGGTGTTTCAAGGGTGTTTTAATGGAGTTTCAATGCTTTTTTTACCATTTCATTTCGCTAAGGGAATGTAAAACATTAAGAAATACCAGTGTATAAAAAAAAGTGTATCAAACTGAATGAGATTAAGACCTTTACCTCAAGAACAACCATTTACGAATTATCACTTTACGAGTATTGATGTTCTGAAGAAGTTTAAAATGTGTATGAAACAATGGATCTTTCTTTTCTGTGCAGAGTGAACAGAATCTGAGCAACAATATTGTATCAGCATGATCAGACAACTCTTGGAAAGCACTGTCTGGTGAGGGTCTGTCTGCCAAGCCATCAAAACATGTCTATATCAGGTGAAATATTCATTGCTTTTTCAGAGACTTAAGAATTTTGTCCCTGTATGCCAAATTATAAACATGTTTCATACTTTATCATATTAAGAAAAAGTGTCCACATGTGTTTAGTTCACTTATAATCGTTTAATGTAGGGGAAGCAGACTTAATTAAATATCGTAACATAAAACTATAAATTAAGATATGATTAATCTTGATATTTACATCCATGTCACAGCAAACACCTTCCATATATCATAAAATCAATGGATCATCATCATCATCATCATCATCATCATGTTGCATTAATTTTGAAATAGCTACAGACTGAAAACCAGTGAAACAATTGATTTTATTCTTACAAACCCTAAAGAAAATGACATAAAAAAAGCTTTTGGAGAAAAAGATAATTAAAATTAGTGAATTCAATAAAAAATATTTAAGTATATAAAAATCAAAAAGCTGAAGGCACTGAAGTTGTGTGTGTCTCAAGTGGAAGAGGGTTTGACAAGCTGCAAATATGCAGTTTTTCCAAATATTAAACTTATATTAAAATAATAAATACTTGTTCATTGAAGGCTATAGGAATATAGGAATGTTGAAACAAATGGTGCGTTCATCTAATGACCATGTTAAGGCAGCATTAAAGCGGGGTTATTGGCATTGTGTGAAAATTTGACCTCCGTTTATTAAATTTACTGTGATTAACAAAAGAATTGAGACAATACCGTTCTCTTAGCACTATTAACGCTTTGATTTGTAATACCGAGCGACAGCACAGTTTCTATTTATAGATGCTGTGGCTCCCTACTGTGTCTTTAGTAACTTTGGATAGCAGATATGCACCTGTATCAGCCATTCTATAGAGCAACAAATAACCCCTGGAGATATCTTTTGACTTGAATTGACTATTTAAGTTTATCGTCGCCTCAACAGAATTTCAGTCATATAGCGATGTCCAGCTAATTACAGGTGGAGGAAGACCTCGAATGCACGGAGGCATCCAGGAAGAACCACCGACCTACCACAAGCCAGATGGAAGGCTTCCTCACAAGAAAATCCGAATGAGCCTGCTGGGCTTCAACCCTTGCAGTGAGGGGCTAAATGAGTGCTAAAGTCAGGGATTTTACCCTCTCGGCCACGGAGGCCTCTGGAGATATCTCTGATGTATCTAAGATTATATGATTAAGATTATGTGATTATATGAGGTTATACATGATTTTATCATAATTCAAGTTTCTATATGGACCATTGAAACACCACTAAGTAACCGAAACCTGCACATCCAACATCCGAACTCAGGATCATTCGAAAGAAACTATACTCCTCCGCGTGGTAAAGTGAGTTACGCAACATCCTAGGGAAAATAGTTCTTCTGTGCTTTTATACTACGTACAATTATCGTGTCCCGTAAATATCTATTTTTCACTCAAATTGAGTTTTCACAACTCTGGCTGAATCTCAGCATATCTGTATTATAGAATTCTGATCATTCGTTAGGTAATTCATACAAAATTGAGAGGTTATTCAGTTTTAAAGGTAGAGAAATGGACCCTCAGAATGTAGGTACAATAGTTGTGAGTGACTACGTCACACACAACTAAAAATGAATTTCCACTGGTGTTATGGAAATTTATTATTAACAAAGAAGAACTCTCTTGAAATGTTCATCAAAATTTGAATTAAATCTGCTTCCCCCTTGAAACTTTTCTAAAACATTATTCTAATCAAATGTTGAATCAACAGTAACCCATTCTTGATCCTGGGAATCTTCTACTTTTGCTTTAGAACTATCACAAGCTAAACTTTCACTATTTTCAGATGTTTCTTGATTGTGCTTAATAATATGATTAATAGCATCCTCCACACTTGATGAGTTATACTCACCATTTTTTCCACCGTTACTGCTTTGTTCAACTTCAACTGGCTCTTTATCTTTTAAGCTATCATCATCTTCACTTGAGCTATCTATATTTTCAGCCACTATTTTAGGAATTTCAACGGGTGCACCTGGTTTTGTATTCAGCATGTTTAAGATCTGACTACCTGACACTCTTGACATATCAATGCCATATCTCTGTAGCAACAAAGATGGCTGCCCACTGAAAAAATCATGTGACCGCTTACAAATCTCCCCGAATTTACAATCCCCTATGACGTAATGTTCACACACATGGAGAAAGAAACAAAACCCTACCGAGCCCCAGTCTTTCTTCCTACAACCACCTTCATTATTGTAAAATTTGCACACTGATGGAACATTGGGGTTGTAGAATTCACTTTTCTCTTGCGCGGTAGACGCTTTGGTTCTCACTGCATTACTACTACCTTTGACTGGTTCTGTGGCAGGATTCTGTTGTTTACTTGTACTGGGTGCCCCCACATTTTGCTGCTTCTGCTGTGACCTTTTGGCTTCTCTCTCCCTCTGCTTTAATGAAAGCCTCTCATTTATGAGTCTACATACCTTTTCCATTCCTAAAGAATCTGGGTCACAACCATATTTCTTCAGTAGAGACAGTGGTTGTATGTCTTTAAGACTGTGCGAACGTTCACAATGTAGCTTGATACAGTTTCCTTTCATATAATGATAGCAGATGTGCAGGGAATGACATGTGGAATCAGTGTCAGTGGCGTCACCTCTGTAACAGCCTTTCTCCGTGTTATAAAACCTGCAAACCCCTGGAATGGTTTCCAGAGACCGGTTGTCCTCATCTCTAAGGAAATCTATGATCTCCTCCCCAGTCAAGCGGTGGAGTCGCTGATCCTTCAAAACTTTCACATTATGTTCTGTCTTCAGATTATGTCCAAACTTGCATTGTTCCTTAGAGCATGTGGTGAGGAAGAAAAACTTACAAAAGTGCAAAGCATTGCAATTGCATTCTGAGACTGCAAATGGAAGAAATCCATGTTTTTCACAGAAACCAAGTTTCACTTTTGCCTTAATAATCGTCTTCTTAGTCTCCTCGTCACCATCATCATCAGAATCTGCTGATTCAGTCACAATAAAATTGTTTGGATACATTTCCAGAATCTTACGTAGATCTGATATTGAGGAGATCTTTATCTGAATCTTTTCCTTTATAACTGCCACAAGCTTTTTCAGCGTCACATAAGGTAGGTTTAACGTCAATAGAATTCTAACAATTTCAGCAATAAATTCATCTTTGTAAGCTTCTGTTTCAGTGACAAAATCTATGACTGACATATTGATAAGAATTTTATGAGGAAACTTCCAAAGAGATTTTATAGTTTCCTTCAGCTCAGGAACGTTTTCATCATTTGATGTTCCAGTACTGTTTTTGTCATCAGCTTCATCTTTTGCTTGTTCATTTGATTCTGCTTCAACTTTATTTGGCTTATCAGGGATTTCTTTTGGCTGTGAATGGGCTACTGGAATAGGCATGTTATGGTGTGGTAAAGATTGGAGAGCAATATTTGGTAAAAGAGGAGGGTCATGAGACCCTGGGATCAGCATGGGCCCAGAATGAATTTCATTATTGGGCTGGTTACAGTTTGCAGCAGCTGGGAATAATGGCTGGTTTTCAGCACTGTTTGAAATCTGATTACCAAGAGGCCGGCTGAAAACAAGAGGGTCATTCATGCCTATGGGGACAGCGGTTTTTGCCTGACTCTGCGGTTTGATATCTTCTGGTTGACTAATTCCAATATTCACTGGCTCCAAAGTCTTAACAGTAAGCTCTTCAACATCAGATAAATTATCAGAGCTTATATTGCTAACATTATCAAGGTCATTACTTGCAAAATGGATCTTTTTCTCTTCATTATCATTCCTTTCTTTCCTATTTCCTGATACAGTTCTTTTATTCTGACCATCTTCCAAGTTTCCTTCCTCTTTCTTTTCTTCCTCTTTTCCTCTCTCTCGGAAACTTTGTCATATGTATGATATTTTTCCCAATCACCATCTTGTTCAACAGATACTGGACTTAGTTCTTCTTGAGATGCATTTTTCTTTTTCCGTGTGTCATCTACTAAAAACTTGGATCCTGCAACATAGTTTCTTGCATCAAAATCTGGATCAATATCTTTTTCTGCTATCTCTGGAAACAAAAGACTGCGATGAATGTACTTTGGAATGTGAAGATTGTACTTTGGAGCCTGAATATTGTTCTTTGGACTTTACAGATTGTACTTTGGGCTCTGAAGGTTGTACTTTGGAAACTGAAGATTGTACTTTGAAGACTGAAGATTGCATTTTGGAATCTGAGGAATAAGAAATAGGTTGTGAAGATTTTGCCTGCATTCTCTTTCTGATAATATCAAATATCATTGACTGAGCTAATGAATCTGTTGGAATGCATCTATTTTTGTTCAGTTTTGATAAAAGCTGGTATGGCTGTCCTTTGAAGAGATTGTGATTCTTGGTACAGTACTCACCAAACTTACAGGTTCCAAGAACAAAATGATTACAAATATGCAAAGCAAAGCAATTCCTCTCATGACAACCTTTCCTATTATTATGATGGCAAAGGTGAGGGATAACTAGTTCATGAAGACCTTCATGAACAACAAGTCTCTGATCACTGGAATGATACCTAGTGCTTACTGAAGGCTTAGAATGTGCCCGATCTTCTTGTAAATAATCAACAACATGCGATTTTACTCTAGGCTTTCGGTCAGTTCTGTCTAAATCCCTAGTATGAGAGTTTTGATCAGAAACAGGACTTAAGTCTCTAGAAAAACTCCTTCTTTCATCATATTGTTCATATCTGGACATTCTAGAATCTCGCCTAGGTTCATCATTATCAACCGTTACATAATCATTTACCACTTTCCGTGTGCCATAACTTTCAGACTGTGGCTTAAATCTACTGTCGTATGAGTCTGCTACAGTAACAACTGAATGATGCTGCCTAACTTCCTCCATTGACATATCCGAGTCAGAAACTGGACTTAAACCACGCTTAGTCTCTATCCATCTTCCCTCGTTACTTACATGAACTTTTAAATCAGAGCCCCCACTGCTGCTATGCAAGGGATCCCTTGCCATTTCATCATATCTTTCAGTCTCTTCATCTCTCAGATACCTCTCCCAACTCCTGCTTCTACTCCTGACACTATGAACAGACCTAATACTATCCCCATGAGACCTCCTCTCTCTGTCTCCATAGTCGGAACTCCTGTAGGTATCTCTTCTAGACCTCCCATCCTGCTTTCGGTGATCATACTGACTGTCCCTGGTGTAAGCAACATGCTTGCCCTCATCATAAACATCCCTGCTATGGGAAGATCTTCTGTCACTCCTAAGCGAAGGGCTTCTAGACCGTGACTTGTGCCTTCTTTTCCGATCTTTCTTCCGAAAATACTTATCAGAGGGGTAACTTTCAATAGAGTCTAAACTTGAGCTCCTGTACGATTGACGATCATTCTCATTTTTACGCTTTCTTGACTGCCCTGATCCAATGTAGTAATTTAGATCATCTGAACCGCGCTTCTTACCGCTGTGCCTACCTCCATCAGCAACCTCCGAGTGGTGTATTGGGACATTCTGCTGGGCATATGGTGGGTTTACATATGTAGACACATGGGCGGTAAATGGTTGACCGCCAACCTGGGATTGCGGAAACACTGTGTAGGTAGGAAAGGTCACTTGAGGAGGAGGCACTTGGGCTCCTGTAACCAGGTAATATGGCTGACTTATGCCATGGGTAAAACCCTGATGATGGCCACTCATTCTTACTGCCGTTTCTATTTAACTTATTGAAACTAATAAAAATTATATGTACTATTCCAATACCCCTTATCACACTTCAGGCAAAATTAACATAACATGCAATTTTCAGAACTTACACATCATGAAATTTGACAACATTTCAATGCCAAGTATTCCAATTTCATTCACATTTTAACAACTGGAAAAACAGACACTTTGTTCTTTTCACATTTTCATCCACTTTTCCACTATCAGAAAACAATACACTTTTACCACATAATGCTTAACTGTATAACCAAAACCAATAAAACCGTTCATTTTAACAACTATAAATTCATTCACTCACTTGAAGTAATTCATCAATGCCATCACTTATTTTAAATTCACTCACATTAAATGACTGCATCACTTATCCTCTCCATGGTTTACTGAATGCATTTCTTCTGCAGCCTGTCACTGAAATACAGGATGGAGCTATTTTCACATAATTTAGCAAACTGTATGATATCAGTGACAACTTCCACATTAATCCGTGGGGATTTTCCATATAAATTAAAGCACAGCACACTTCACCTTTTTCTATTAACTCTCTTATTAAATATCTGCCTACATTGCTCTGTCTAACAATGCATGTAACACTTGTATATTATTTAGAAAGAAACTTTTTTATTTAGTAATGTCCATTTCTAAAAAGAAACTTTCTTATTTAATATTGTCCACTTCTCAAACTAATTCAATACACTGGTTAAAAATCACTATCATTTTCTAAAACATTCCTTTAGTATAGAACTATGTTTCCGCACTGTGAATTTTTACACTCTGTATATTATTACTACATTTGTATATCGTATTTACACTATTTTTCACTTTTCTTAATATTATCATGAAATAAATGTTCTGTAGTTGTAACAAATTTGTTTTAAAAACATTTATTGTCCTTTTGTTTCAATTCCACCACTTCACTAGATAAATACATTTCTAAGCTTACACAAACATTTTGATAATTATCAACAGATTTCAGATTGTTTAACTGTGAAAATCAAACACAAGGCTTTACTTCTATATACTATGGATTATCATTCCATTTGAACTGCCTCGGTCATCATGCTTCTGATTTCTTACACATCAGTCTGAAAAGAGAAAATATACTGGACTTACAGTACAGAACAGATTTCTTTTAATTTTAGACTTAAACATAGTACATCAATTTGTTCACAAGATTTTATCACTTAGTAATTTAATGACAAGACATTGAGGAATTATTAATCATTTACACCGCCTCCCCTTTTAACTGAATGTAATGTGTTTGTTTGTTTATTGGACTTAACGTCCAACCTACAGTATTTCAGTCATTTGGAGACGATGTCTACTTGAGACAGATATAATGCTGCCACATTGCAGTATCACGCCATAGACATATGGCATGATACCACACCCAGTCACATTATCCTGACACCGGGCCAACGAGTCCTTGAACTACCCTTATATGCTGAGCTCCAAGCAAGGAAGCTATACCAATACCATTTTTTTTACGATTTGGTATGTCTTGGCCGGGGATTGAACCCATGACCTCCCGATTTGGGGGGAGGGGGCGGACACTCTAACCACATGGCCACCGGTGAATGTAATATGATATGTATACAATGATCAATTTAATTCCATGTCTTAGTAATGGTAGTGTAATTAACCAAAAATTACAAAACAAAAATGCCTGTATTGTCAACATTTCAAATTAAATGCTCAGTAAGCATGTGTAAACCATTTGTGCCATCATTTGACATCTACCCAAAACATTTTTACTGTAGTATGTTATTGCTTGTGTAGTAATACTGACACTGCGACACTGCATTTGAAGCCTCATCAAGCTGAAATTTGGTTGAGAACGACACAGAGGATACTGTTTTATTTTACTGCAAACTTAAGTTTTATTTCACAAGTGGTCAGACACAGCGTATACACACAAAACATCGATCTAGACCACTTGTAATACCAAACCTGCATCCCCAGGGACACAGAGTCCTAAGTACGGTCCTAAATTTACAGCATACAAATAGAAATAGAGAGAGAGAGAGAATATATCTACTTGAGGCAGATTTAATGCTGCTACACTTCAGTATCAAGCCGCACACGTGGCATGATAATACACCCGGTCACATTATCCTGACAGTTTGTTAAGGCCAAAATTAAAAATAATTTTGTTTCTAGTGCTCCATCTGACCCATCAAAATGGCCCCTACTCATATTTTTTTTGTAGGACTTTGTGTTGATTTTTTTTTTAACCTTTTGTGTCCATTCTGTAGAAAATAGCACTTTCGGCTATATTTTTATCACTTGAAATTAAAAAAAAAATGCCTACCTACCCACCCCTGGAATTCAGTGTCGGAGCACTACAAACAAACATTTTTTTAACAATGGCCCAACCAGTCCTGGAACTGCACTGTGTAAATACATATGTACCCATGACTTTGTTTCAAAATCATTCATGTCTAAATAAGTTTCAATTAAATAAAAATTTGTGAGTTGGGAGTTCCAAAATGACTGTACCAGCAACAAATGTGATTTCGACTACTTCAGTCAATGTCACTGCACCCGCAGGGCTCTCTCTCTGATTTGGGGGAACAGTACCTCTACCTTCAGGAGGGTGAATTTTTCTTGATTGATTTTTATTGATAAAAATGTACAAAATAGTTCCTGTCTTATAGTTTTATTGGGTAAAATTGAAAAGGAAATCAAATGGTATACTGTTCAACAATCTAACACTTAACCATTCTTGTTATTCATATAAGCTCTTATATTTTCAATTGTAGGGGGAATTTTGCTTGAAAATGGAGGAAAAAACATACTTTTTGGCTGGGGGAATGGTGCTCAATATCGGATTTGGCACTAAAAATGGAGATGGTGAGCCCTGACCCATGATAGACTTGCACAAAATTCGAACAATTAAGAGGTTATGTATGATTTGACTTTATGTGATTTGTTTGTTTCATGGGTTCTAAGTCTCACCAACAATATTTCAGTCATTTGGACATTGTCTTCTTGAGACAGATATAGTGCTACCACACTGCAGTATCATGCTGTAGACATGTGGCATGATACCACACCAGTCACATTATCCTGACACCAGGCCATCCAGTCTGGCAACTACCCTTATATGCTGAGCGCCAAGCAAGGGAGCTAAACAAGCACCATTTTTATGACTTTGGTATGTCGCGACTGAGGATCAAACCCACTACCTCCCACTCCTATGGCAGAAACTCTTACCATTCTGAAACAGGGAACACTATATGTGGTACTTTCTTATCTATTGGCCAACACTAAAACATATGTGGTAGATCTTTTAACAAGCCATATCACAAAATATGAAACTGGCATATTTTATGCTTATACAAAATTTATCTGGAGCATGGCTTCATATTTATTTCTTCCTTTTTTTTCGCATAGCTGTCTTTTTACCTACTCACGAATGATGGCACATAAGACCAAGTGAATAAAAAGTAAAGTGTATGTTTATCCTATTGTCACCCGTATTGAAAGAGCTAACCAAATTTGATTTATGAGACACCTCTTTGCTTTAGGTTACCACCCCAGTTCCCTTCTATATGTTAGGCAGGAAGACAACCAGTAACCATTATTCAACCAGCTGGCGGCTCACCAACCAGCAATATCAGAATGGTCCTCTTCCCGGGAGTGAACCTTCGACCTCCCTGAAGTGGATGCCTTAACCACCAGACCACAGGATTGGCACAGTTTATTTGAATGATTTTCATTGGTAGAAAATGCCTATACTTAAGGGAAAAGGGTTACACCCAATTTTATTGTTGAGATGACAACTAGCTGAAATACATAATTCATATTCACAAAATATGGACTGAATTACAGTTTCTTTGATATATATGTAGTTGTTTTATCAAAACACTTCTCAGATACTCTTTGATGCACACCGAGACCTGTTGTGGGCCAAATGTTATAAACATTTGCAGTGCAGAATATTAAAGATTATTTCGCTGTCTCCGTGTGACTACACCACCATTACAATTATGTGCAGTGGAGTGATGCTTTACCTTTTATTACTGTTATACATTTTCCATTACTAAGATCTCCATCAATGCTGTATATCTATAAAATATTTATTGTTTGAGATACTGTGTGTGTACTAGAACAATGAATAGGTTAAGGATAATCCTAGGCTAGCAACTTTGCCAAGGTTCAGGCCCTTTTCTGGCCATTTTGGGCAAAATTGCAATTTTGAAATTGGGAATTTTTTTCTGCAAAAACTAGACTATTTGGGAAGAATTCACTAAATAAGCTAGTTTCTTTTTTTAATCATTTTTGTGATTTAGATTTCTTGCAATATTTAAATTTACTTTAAAAAAATTAAAAAGGGGTTTTTAAAAAGGAATATTTCAATCATGTGTCATGACAGCATTCTCAATCATTTTGTGTGTGCACAGTCAATTATAATTTCACTTTTTCAAAAGTGAAAGAAAATCCGCGAAAACCAATGACATTTTGGATAATAATTTCTCACTACTGTTTATTTACATGGTTTGAAATAGGTGTGCATCTACCTGTAAAATGCTAAAGATCTATGCAAATTATCACAAATATATGTCTTTATAGCTTATATTCACAAAATAAATGCATTACCAAGAACTATTTCCTAAAACAAAGTCAGACAATTCACCTACCTGAAATTTTGCCAATTTTGCAGTTAATTTGCAGGCTTTATTGAAAAATTAGAAAATATGTTGAAAAAAGTTCAAATGAGCAGATCTAGTCAAGCTTGTGTCTTTTTTTTTCTTTCATTTCTCCTATTCTAATGCAAATGTTTTAATGCTAATTAGATTTGTTGTTGTTGTTTTGCAGTTATGAGAATTTCACATCATTTGCTTTCTAGATGCTATTTCCTTAATATATTTACATCTTTGTTTTACAAAGTCATGTCCATTTGAATTTCAAAATAATTTAACCTCAGATTAATTGTGATTATTGTATATTTAATCCTGTGGCAATCAATGCAGATGACTACCTGACTCGGCAAATGCCTGTCTATCAAACTGAATTAATGAAAGAAGCCGGACTGAATTTTTTTTAACCAGAATTGGGAATTTTTTAAATAGAATTGGGAAAAAAGTAGGATTTCTCACGGTGAATGGGTCCGTTTACCGAACCCGTAGATACGCCAGAAAAAGGCCTGAGGTTCCTAGCTGGCCTTCAGACTCTTTTTGCGGGGAAATATATATACAACATAAACACAAATACAAATTGCATGCACAATACTGCAGAGTTAGAAAAGAAAAAAGAAGTCAAACCAGGCATGTGTTCAGTATGCCAAACAGTTTGTAGCTGTATGATTAGAGTCAGATATGAAACTGTCTAAATGTCTTTAACCACAATGGTCATGTATACCTATGTACAACATGGTGTACACGTGAATAGCATGCATATGGTCCAAAGACAACTCCACATAGCTGACGTTTAATCTACTGAACGCAAGCCAGGGCTCAAAACTGAGCCACATGTAGTCCTATAAATAAGCCATAGCGATTTTACTATTTTGACATTTCCTTGATACGCTATGTCTTATGGCTCGCCGTATACATCAATGTAGCAAACTCCGTGTGAATTCTAACGCGCTACATTTCCATTTATATAGGCATAAAAATTGGCAAATCACTATGAAAACACAATAAAGTTATAGCAGCATAATAATTAACTGTGTTAGTTAAGGAAATTGTCATACATAGACATTAAGAGGATGAAATACTTTATCAAAAACTTCACTTTCCTTTTTTGCCTTTATATCCTCCATTACATATAAACAACACCGAGTGTTCCGAAAAATTGTGTACAGTCAGGATTAAACTGGGAACATGAATTTTGGGTAAATGAAGTTTGTCTTGTAAACTATATCGTGTTTAAGTCCAAAATAAACATTTCCGATGTTGGAAACATTTATATCGTGTAGTGAGCGATACGACGTATGATAATATATCAGTGAATAAGAATTGTCCCACTCAACATCGTTAATTTGACTTTATTTATTTCGTCTATATATTTTCGGTTATTCCATATATTTTACATAACACTGATTTACACAGCAAGAAGGTGGACAAATGACTACATCAATTGATGTGTTAATTACAAAAGGATTTTTTGACATTATAATGGTAATATTTCAAACTTTAATGTGATCAGTAAATACAGGGGTTTTCTTAAGTGGAAGCCCAATTTCCCGTGCCTGAGTAAAATCACTGCAGGCAAGTGATTTTTCAAAGAAGATAGCCCGACGGGAAAGTTTATTTATGTAAATGAAATCATTCGTTTTTTTTTATTGTCTATAGTATATCAGGGGTAAAATGCTTGCAAATTGTCTTTGATACATATTAACTAAAATCCATCTTAATACTGCACATATTTAATTTTAAACATTAACAAACACCAAATAACTTCAAGATTGGGCAACCTGTTTTCACTGGGGGGCTTGTAGATGATCAAAGTAACTTGTCCCCTGGACAAGTGAAAGTCAAATAATAAGTAAACCCCTGAAATATGTTCTTGTGTTTGTTTTCTATATAAGAGAGTTATTTTGTCAACAGGCACGTATACTTAATTTAATGTTTTGCTACATGGACCTCTATGGGAAGCCATAAGACTTCGCATATCTGTTGAAAGTAAAAATGTTAAAAATCAGTCTATTAAATGTTGAAGGGGAATTATGATATGCGAAGGCTTATTTATAGGACTAAGCCACATGGTACACGTGTCAACTACGCTTTGGAGCAGATTGAAGATGTCGAGTGAAATTTTCTACAAATGACAACATTTGTTGGCCAATTTGACAATCAAGTTGTGGCCACTAATATTATTGAATTTTCCATTTCATATCTTTACCAATAATATTATGAATAAAAGGCATTTACGCAAGCGACAATGGCTGTTTTAATTGAGCCAAGAACATGGTATTTTCTAAGCATTTCGCCCTCGCACTCCATTTTGTATAATCGCTACATCTCGGCCAATTCGACTTCATAAATGAACAGAAACGCAATTAATGAACACAAAGGTAAGAAAGCGAGCACGCGACCAGGTTTTGATAGCATTACAAAATCGCACACATCTAGATTATATCAATACTCAGATTGATCATTATATTTTACACTGACTAATCAACATCAATGGGGAAGATTATCTATGTAAATATTACAACATGCTTACTTCCGAATGCTTTATGAAAAATGACACGTGCTCGCATATATGTGATGCTCTAGACGGTTTTAAATGTTTGAATAAGTGTGTAATGCTAAATGCTATGTGCTTACTGACTTATAATATGCCAGTTTGTTAAGACCCATGTGCTAACATTAACAACCAAATGATGCATAACAAATGAGAAGTGAAAGCATACATGTATATGGAACGCCATACGGTCTGCGCATGCGTCGAAGACGATAGACGTCAAATTTTGACAGCTACAATATTCTTTCAAAATACGATATCCTTTGCAAAATTTTCTTGTCGAATTTGTCTACATATTCATTTTTATTTGTATCTGCTTGATCTTACTCTTTAAATAAGTATTAGACAGCAATTAATCAATATCCGGTGGTCTTTTGTTCAAATCTTTTGTTGATTCCACCATCCAGAAACATGTCCCATCAAAGATGACTTCCACTCGCTTCAACAGGTCCAGACAATATAAGACCAATGGTACTCAAAGAACTTGCAAGTGAAATAGCCCCAATCCTAACAATCATTTTCAATGTCTCGATGGCAACAGGAAAAATACCCAATGACTGGCAAACTGCAATTGTAACTCCAGCATATAAAAAAGGTCAAAAATACATACCAGCAAATTATAGACCTATTTCACTAACATGTATCTGCTGTAAAATCATGGAACACATTGTCACTAGTAATATAATGAAACATGCTGAGTTCAACAATATTCTCTACCCCCTTCAGCATGGTTTTAGGAATAAACGTTCATGTGAAACACAACTACTTTAATGCATAGATGACCTTACAAAAAACCTAGAAATGGGAAAACAGACAGACCTCCTCATACTGGATTTCTCAAAAGCATTTGATAAGGTGTCCCACAGCCTATTACTCCACAAACTCCATCATTATGGTATCAGAGGTAAGACAGACAACTGGATCAAAGCATTTCTGTCTAATAGATCACAAGTAGTACTGGTTGACGGGTAATCCTCAGACAGAGTTAAAGTAGAATCTGGAGTGCCCCAAGGATCTGTACTAGGGCCGAGCTTATTTTTATTTTATATAAATGACCTACCAGAAACACTTCATTCAGCAGTCAGATTATTTGCAGATGATACTGTAGTTTACCTTACTATTGCAGCAGGTAATGATTGCCATAAACTCCAATCAGACCTAGACAAACTGTCAATGTGGGAAAAAAAATGGAAAATGGAATTTCATCCAGAGAAATGCAGTGTCATGTCCGTCACTAAGAAGAAACACCCAATAAAATGGAATTACAATCTTCATGGACATACACTTAAACACGAAACATCAACAAAATACCTTGGATGCACAATCACGAAAGATCTAGACTGGAGTGAACATATCCAGAACATAACAAGCAAAGCCAGTCGAAGCCTAGGATTCCTGCATAGAAACTTACGAATTAACTCCAAATCTATTAAAGAACACGCATACAAAACTTTAGTCAGACCCCAATTAGAATATGCGACAACAGTATGGGATCCATATAACCAAAACCAAATTGACAAAATCGAAAGAGTACAAAGAAGAGCCGCAAGGTATGTTACAAGCCGTCACAGGAATCGCTCAAGCGTATGTGAAATGTTACAAGAACTAGGATGGAAAAGTCTCCAAACCAGACGAAAAGAAGCCAGACTTATAATGTTTTATAAAATAGTAAACAACATGGTCGCGATTAAAAAAGAAAATTATCTTCAAAAGCCAAATAGACATTCAAGACATACTAACAGCCATGCTTACGCACAACAAACCGCTACTAAAGATTGTAGAAAATGGTCATTTTTCGTAAACACCACCAGAGACTGGAACAAATTCCCGCCGGATATAGCCTCATCTGAGTCGCTCGAGATATTCAAAACTCGAGTGTCATCATCCACATACAAAATCACTAACCATTGTTTTTATTCTGTTTTTAACCATGCGCGTTCCTTGCCAGTATATTCAATATGTTGAATGTGGGCAGTAAACGGAAGAAGAAGAAGCCACAGCTGTCTTATGTTCGGTATTGATGTTTAGATGGATCCATATAGCATTTTGAGGGATCGTGTTATCATCATGTGGGGTTGTTATGTCATCTTGTTGGGTTGTTGTATCATCATGTGAGGCTGTAATGCCATCTTGTTGGGTTGTTGTTATAGCATCATGTGGGGTTGTAATATCATCATGTAAGGTTGTAATATTATCATATGGAGTTGTAATGTCATTGTGTGAGGTTATAAAGACATCATGCGTGGTTGTTAAGTCATTATATGGGACTGTAATAGCATCATTTAGGGTTGTAATATCATCATGTAAGTTGTAATATTATCATATGGAGTTGATAAAGTAAAGTAAATGCATTTTACAGTCTAAGTTTCATGCCTTGGGCACGTTCACCGACTTAAAGACACCATGCGTGGTTGTTAAGTCATTATATCATCATGTGGGGTTGATTTGCCATTTTGGGTGGTGCAGTTGTCCTTCTGTGATGTCCACTTGACTTAATGTGTGGTGAAGTTGTCCATCTGTGATGTCCACGTGGCTTGGTGTGTGATGCAGTTGTCATTGTTATGTCCACTTGCTGTGTGGTGCATTTTCCCTCTATGATGTTCACTTGACTTACTGTGCGGTGCAGTTGTCCTTCTGTTACCTCCATTTGACATTGTAGTCGGTTGATAAGTATTACATCCTGTTCATTATTATGCTGACATGTACAGGTAGTAAGTATGCTGGACTAAGACCACAATTACCTGCCCTTGGTTACCCTGTATCCGGATGTGCCTACACAGAAAATAGTGACCCTATTTAATGCTGAATTAAGGTGAGTTTTTGACTGAAAGACATGCAATAAAGGATCAAATTCTATAGAACACAGTTTAAATAGTCATAAAATGCCCAATTTGGAGGCCTTATTGCACAACAACCTTAAAAGTTGAGCATTACTGAGAGGGGAATTTTTGAGAAAATTCGTGTGAAATGGCCGACCGGTGCACTTAATTCATACGTATGTTATTTAACCTTAAACAGGTCAAAAAGTAGTCGGGTGACCCCATGTTTAAAATGTACAGAATTATTTCTCTTGAATAGATCTATCTAATGAGGGTAAGTTTGGATGTCAATTTCCCTTACAGAAATTGTCATTTGCATATATGCTTATATAGAACATATAGTAAAATTAATTGTGGTCTTAGTCCTGCTGTGATGATGTTCTCTCCTATGTGGTTCATTCGGCACATGTACTGTTCGGATAAAGTCCGAAATGTTGCGAATTGACGATACCGAGTTGGTTTACCGTTATTTCCTTAAAACTTTAAAGTCACATTCTAGTAGTATTTTTCAGGGGCGTAAATGTGTAGGTATGTTTTCCTATCGCGGAGGATCTGTCGGGGGACTTTGGATATTTGCATAGCCGTGGGAACAATCTGATTGGTTTTGAGGCTTTCTTTTTAATGGGAATATAGGCCTACCCATTTTATATAGAATTTCAAGTAATAATTAAATACTCATGATTGACTCTCACTCATAACGCTCTGAGAACAAACGTGCACTAGATTTGTCGTATATAAGCACCTAATATCACGAATTTGTAATAATTATTGTTACGTGTGTGTGTTTGAATTACAATTAGGAGTGACATTGGAGTTTTTATTTAATGCTTTCTGTTGAAATACTGTGTTTTATCACTTCGACAGTATTTCAGTCATATAGCGACGTTCAACTAATTACAGGTGGAGGAAGATCCCGAATGCAGGGAGGCATTCGGGTAGTACCACCGACCTACCGCAAGCCAGCTGGAAGGCTTCCTCACATGAAAATCCGAATGACCCTGCCGGGATTCGAACCCACGCGTTGAGGGGCTGAGTGAGTGTTAAAGTCAGCGACTTTACCCTCTCGGCCACAGAGGGCGGAACAATTTCAAAGCAATACACAGAAAGAATGAAAAGAAAGAACGTAACCTATCACTTGACCTTCAACACCGTGACGTCATACATGTAGTAAACAGGAAAGTAGTCACGGATGACGTCAGAATATATAAACAATCACGAATGAGTATAAAGCTAAGTTTATTCGATAGGCAGTTTATACCACAATGTAAGTCTGGTAATAGGATAAACTGTATTCAACAACTTTATATAAAATATGTTGAAAATATTACAATGATAAAAGCACCCTTTGAAACGCCTTTTCTTGTTACAAAAACTTTTATTCAGAATTAAGTAAAAATATAAACATTTCGCTTAGACAATTGAACATAACAGATAGTTTTCTTTGATTTCCATTCACTTGCAATACTTTTTACTAATTACAGTTTTGTCATGTTGTAAAATGCAATGTATCCTATCAGGAGATAATTTCTTTATCTTTTCAGATGAAATCCACTGATGTAAGAAAATTCTTAATTGCAAAACATAGTTGTTTGCTTTTTTAACTTAAACTGCATTTTTATTGAGAATTTGCATAAAAACACTGACGAAGCTTCCTATAGGCACATTAGGCACATGCCTACACATTTTTTTCAAAAGTGGTCGAACAATTAGTAAGAATCTATGCCATGGTATCAAAGTGTTTTCGATTTATTATAAAATATATTATGTTTATATGTAACGTAAAATTATATGTTTTTCAATAACGAGTGAGTTGGAAAAGCGTGGTTTTGTTTGAACATCTCAACAGTTATCTAATTTTAAATTATTGAAAATACTGAAAATTGGTCTTCCAGTTCAGTAAACTGGCAAAACCACAAACTATATTATCTCAAAAATGAAATGACATTTACCGCAGACGTACTTCACACGCACGCAATATTCATACATGCGTAAATTATTACCATTGCTAAGACAGTTATCTTTTAAGAGTGTCGCTGTAAAGTACATGAATTATATATATATATTATGGCAACACCAATCCTATCAAAGACACATCTTAGGATTACTTAGGTAATAATAAATCTACTTTACGGTAATTTGATTTTATGAGGCAAAATGCATAAATATACTTTTCTCCTCTGGGTGTTTAAGGGTACATATTTTATAAACGGCAGACCTAAAACAAGTTATTAATTTTGCTTGAAACTTGTATATTGCCTTTAAGACTTCCCTTTTTTTTAATGCAAATGCACTAATGCACGAAACTATATGTTCTATTTATGTAAAATATTTATGCATGCTTAAGAGCGTTAATTATGTGTTTTCTGTTATTAAACTTATATTACATATAGGGACATAGGTTTCACTGTTTGATTAATACATACAGGAAATGTGTTTGTTTTGAGTATAAATGGAAAATATCTAATCGAAAAGTGATCCAATTTAATATATTCAAGAGTGCGTAGCGCGCGCGAACATTTTAAGATTGTACATGTTTCACCTCGAGATGAGATGTTTTCCATATTCACTCAAAACAATTTTTGTTTTTATTTTATGTTTGCTGCTGCTACATATCCATGTTAATACCCTTTATATGTAAAGAGTCCCTACATAATTATTACAAATTCATGATATTAGGTGCTTATATACGACAGATCTAAATGCATGTTTGTTCTCAGAGCGTTATGAGTAAGGGTCATAAGTGTAAAGGCTACTTATGAGCATTAAATAATTAATTACTTGAAATTCCACATAAAATGGGTATATTCCCATTAAAAAGAAAGCCTCAAAATCAATCAGATTGTTCCCAGGGTCATGCAAATATCCAAAGTATCCCGACAGATCCTCCGAGGTAGGAAAACCTACCAACACATTTAGTGAATCCAAGCTACGCCCCTGAAAAATACTACTAGAATGTGAGTTTTTGCAACTTCAAAAGTTGGCAAATATACTTGTATATTGTCTAACACGAGCGATCTTAAAATTTGGGTTGTCCTTTAACATACAACGTTAAATAAATGAAAACAGGAAAACAGTGAAATAAGGAAATAACGGTAAACCGACTCGGTATCGTCAATTCGTAACATTTCGTACTTCATCCGAATAGTACATGTGCCGAATGAACCACATATGAGAGAACAACATCACAGCATACTTACCTGTACGTGTCAGCATAATAATGAACAGGCTGTAATACTAATCAGCCGATCACAATGTCAAGTGGAAATAACAGAAGGACAACTGCACCGCACAGCAAGTCATGTGAACATCACAGAGGGAAAATGCACCACACAGTAATTGAAGTGGACATAACAGAATGACAATGCACCACCCAAAATGGCAAATTAACCCCACATGATGATATTACAGTCCCATATAATGATTAACCACGCATGTGTCTTTATAACCTCAAAATATTAAAACCTTACATGATGGTATTACAACTCTACATGATGATATAACAACCCAACAAGAGGACATTACAGCCTCACATGATGATACAACAATCCAACAAGATGACATAACAACACCACATGATGATAACACGATCCCTCAAAATGCTATATGGACCCATCTAAACATCAATACCGAACATAAGACAGCTGTGGCGTTCCATACATGTAGCATTGCCGTATTTCTTTTGAGAATTTAAGTCAGGAGAAATTCTATAAATATAAAGGTCCTGTTTAAGTGTATAGTGCCAAATGCTTTCTGTAACTACCAAATAAGAAGTGCAAGAATATATGTTTATAAAATTTGTAACTGCAGTATCATGCCGTAGACATGTGGCATGTTACCACATCCAGTCACATTATATATCCTGACACCAGGCCATCCAGGTCTGAAACTACGATTATATACTGAGCGCCAAGCAAGGGAGCTACTATAATGGAACCATATTTACGACCTTGGTATGTCGATTGAGGCAGGGGATCGAACCCACGACCACCCGCTCCCGAGGCAATATTTTTATTGCATTTTAAAATTGAAATTGGTCACTACTCTCCTATACCCATTGAGATACATGTACGTGGGAATTCATCCGGTCATGGTCATCTGTAAATTGTCATTATCATTATAAGAACAAAACGACTTCACAATATATCAAAAACCCACAGCACCAAATATTAAAACGACTAGACCTTTATCAGAATGAATTCACCATTTATCAAAACCACATTACCATATTTATATGAGAACCAAAGTACGTGTTCTACTGCTGCCTTAATACATGTACTTCTAAATGGTGCTGTGGTTTTGTCATATGGTGCTGTGGTTTAAATAAATGGTGAAGTGTTTTGATATATGATATGCTGTCACTTTGATATATAATATTGTTCTGTCGTTTAGCTAGATCTATTTGAGGATGTCATTCCAGATGTGGTGTAGTCCATGCTTTTAGATATATGGTGATGTCGTTTTGTTATTGTAATGATGATGACTATTTATAGATGACCTTGACCGGATTATCTTGGTAAGGTATTTTCCCACGTACCTCAAATGGGTAGGAATTAAAGTTGTGACCGATTTCATTTTTATAATGCAATAGAATATTGCCTCGGGAGCCGGTGGTCGTGGGTTCGATCCCCGGCCGCGACATACTAAAGTCGTAAAAACGGTACTAGTTTAAATTAGCCCCCCTTGCTTGGCACCTAGCATATAATGGTAGTTTCAGACCTGGTTGGCCCGATGTCACGATAATGTGACTTGATATGGTATCATGTCTACGCGTGATAGTGCAGTTTGGCAGCACTATGTCTGTCTCAAGTAGATATAGTCTATAAATGACTGAAATACTGTCAGCGGGATGTTAAAAGTTCTGTAACTGGTCGCCCGACCGACCCTCTTTTTTACGACCGACTCAAAAGTTTTTTTATTTTTTTTTACCTTTCCGCCTTTTAAAAAATATTTCCCGTTTTTACCTTTCGTTTCATGTAAAAAGATAAATAAAAAATAAAATACCGACTCTCCTTTTTTATTTGCTGGAGACCAGAAACGGAACTTTTGTTTTTGTCTAAGGCGTTCCATCGGATAATGTTCCATTTAATTGTTTATGAACTGCAAAATTGTGTGCGTCACGAGTAAGCATACGCACGAGATGAAAATGATTAAATTTCTATCCCTATGCAAAGCAATGTATGTGTTATGTTTTACCTGTAAGCCTCAACACCTGTTGCATTGGTGGGCTATGTCATTTCTATAAATAGCTCACTTACCTGGTTGGAAAATTGTCGTGGCAGACGAACAGGTATACTTGGATATATCGTTTATTCTGCTGAAAACGGAACTTCTCGATGGATAACAAAGATTGCGGTTGGATATTAATTATAAGGTTCTAAATATCAGTAATCGCAGTTTTTACTTGCAACAGGTTTACTCTACAATACAGTGTACGTACAGCATAATAAACAAAGGTATGTGAAACATACAATGTAATATTTTACATGTTTAATGTCTTTAATGAGACTTTATACGTAAAGTAGCATATATACATGCACCTTCATAGATAGATATATAGTTTGTACTTCATCTTGTATTATATTTATAGCTATATTATATACAACACGGACAACACTTTTAAAAGCACGCGTACATATGCATAGTATGTTTGTTTAGTACAACGAGGAAAAAATGCATCGTATCTATGAAAATTCAAAGAAAGGAGAGATGAGAGAACATTTTTCCAACTGTGATCTTACAATATGTTATCAATGGACTGTTTAGCATGTAAACATTGTAAGACCTCATAATGCTCACTGCGATCCTCATAATCGCATTGACCTTCCCGATGCGTTGCGTCCTGGTAAGACGTTTGCGATCTATTTTGAATGATGGCTGTGGGGGTCTTACTAAGATTACGCATCATAAATGCGTCGCCCAGGGTTCTATCGTGCCAGTTTGTGGTGCAAAGGATGCTAGTACATGTAGCATTGGGATATAAATAGAAACAAAACAAGCATTGACTTGAAATTGGCAATTTATTTATATATTTTAATGCCCAGTGATACAAAATATCCGCTTGTGCATTACATTTTAATGGCCAATGTATACATACATGTTGTACATATATGTATGTATGTGTGTGTGGAGTGGGGTGGTCTCCTATTTTGGGAAAGGCACCCTAACCCTCAATTGGAAAACATGATCGACATATTTCACTTAATTGGGAGTTTAGGAACTTCGTATTTGTAAAATGTTGTTAAAATAGGCATTTTCTTATATAAGTACAAGCTTTTTTTTTCCATTTGGGAAAATATTCCTTATTTTTAATTGGGGAATGGGGGCCGATATTCGGGCTCTACAAATAGATATTTGATTCTTATAGAAGAGAGGAAGACTTGGTGTTTTTGTAATATAAATCATATACATGTGTGTTTTTTTCAGAGCATCATTGTTTAATATATAGCAATTTAACAATGATGCTCTGAAAAAAATATTATTACCCCAGGATCTAGCTTTATATACGTAGAGGGGGGGGGGGGGTATCCTGGTCAAAGGGTTTCATTACCCATTTCCTTGTCTTGATGCGATATTGAGACGTCCCAGCACGGTACACATCTGGGTGATTTAATAGTTGACTTGACACAGGCACTGCTAAAACTGAAATTCAATCTTGTTACCACCGCTGTAAGAAGACAGTTACAAGATTTTTGTAACCTGGGCAAAAGCAAAAGCAATGTTTTTACAGTAACAGATAGCGGCGGGGACGAACGTCGCTATATTTGACTGATAATACTTATCTCAAAACAGTGACTATAGAATAATTGATATGACAAGCTGTATTGAATTATATTGATAAAGTAGGTCTTATTGTCGGAAATTTCAGTTTTATCGTTTGTAGTGATAAAGTTTGTGGGAGTAAGGTTCATCTTTCAGTTAGCTAAACTGCGGGTCAAATAAACATTAGATTTTGCAGGATAAATCGAAAGGGTAAATCTTGAAATGAAACTTTTTTCACATCTACAATGATAACTAAATAACTACAATTTTACCTTCATACTGTATTTTATCTTATTTTTTTTTTCTCAGAAACCATTGGTCATAATTTTATTTCATTTGGCACAAAAAATCACCTCATGGCCCTCTACCAAAATTGCTAAAATATTGTTGATACGTTCAAAAATTAGGAACCTAAGCGTCGACTAGTTTCGTTATTTTTCTAGATAAATCAAAATCTATAAGGCCAATGGTCAGAATTTAATTTCATTCAGCACAAATTGTCACCCAAAGACCTATCATAATGCTTAATAAGTAAATTATGGCTGTCAACCTGAATTGCTAAATTAAAGTTGATCCCTTGATAAATGAGGTCCCTAGAGATTAGATTGGTTTCCGTATATACGGTAGTAGTGAAGGGGACCTTTCCTTCACTACTTACGGTATTCTGTATTTAGAAAGTGTTTATCTTGTGTTCAGTTGAACATCACAGCATACAGACAAATTAATTTCCTCTTAAAATAAAGCTCCATCCCACGTGATTACGTTTATCATTACATTGTACTTCAAATTGTGAAATGGTAAAGATCCAGAAATGTATACATACAAAATAAGTTCATGTTATATATACACAACACGTTTCGTTTACAATAAATAAGCAAAGATGCAATATAAAATTAAGAGAATGTTCACCATGTATAACTGTAGGTTAAATTGTTGTTTGTTTTGGTAAAGAGATATGAGCTTTACGGCCAATTTAAACTATTTCTGCTATTTTCACGGTTTACACCTGATTCGCAATGATTTAACTGGAAGTTTTAGGATTTTTTTACTTCGATCGGAATACAAGTTAACCCATTTCGACGGTCTTGCATATATGTTGAGCCAGTATATGTATCAAGGACCTAGGTAGGCCGTGAACTTGTTTTGTCCTCAACTGAATTCGAATCAACAACCGTCTGATTCGCTACTATTAAACAAAATTGTCATCTTAGACGTAATTAATGTACCCCCACCCATCCATGAATTTCCTCCATCACCAGTAACTTAATAATAAACAGAGATTTGTCAATATCGATTTTCGGAAGTCGCGCACAGCCAACGAGACTTCAACGAGACCCGGATGAGGTTGGAAATCAATACATATATGTATGGTAAATTCCAATGGATATTTAAAGTAATATAGTTATGTTATTGTTATTTTATTTAGTCATTTATTTGCTCGAATACTTCTGGCATAAAGAAACGTCAGTGAGGTTGATCCACCACACGGCGAGACGCAAAATTTTACGGGAATTCATTCTAAATGTTTGCCTTTGAAGATTTGTGTTACTTACACCAGGCAAAAGAACAAGATGACCATAACCGGCAAAATCCTCCATGTACACGAGGCTATCACGTAACTCGACGTTTTCTCATGCCGCGCTTCATCATATCGGACCAGTTATCTACCTGTCTTTTTTCCTTTCTTTCCTCCGCCCCTCTCTCTCTTTTTCTCTCTATCTCTCTCTCTTAATTATGATTAAACTAAAAAAAGTAATCATGCACCCGTCCTCTTCTTTCCTTCATTTAAACCCACTTTAGCTAAAATCAGTGATTTACTCAAAGTATTTGGAAAAAAAATGTTATTTTGTAAGATTCCCTAAGCCACACCGAAATGTCCGGTTACCGTGTGAAAGGTGAACGCGCTCTTGTTAACTCTCGAGGCACGCGATTATAAGCGCGTTATTTTGAAAAGCTGCCCGTCTCTGTTTATAAATCCTCGCCATCACTGAAGATAAATATAGCTTAAATTTATGAACAAATCTTACTACGCACAATAAACAATGTGGATAGAGAAATACATAATCAGTAAGGTTTACAAACATCCACTTTACATAAGGCAAATACTTGTACTGTTAACAGATGCTGCACTTATAACATATCAAAGAAATGAACAATTACGCGTGCATCCTTAAATATTCAAGATAGATTCAGATTTGAAACTGTTTTCAGTCTTATCAAACATCTGGTGAAATTCTTGTATGGATCTTTGAGGCTTTTCTCTAGACCTGATATGCTGAATGATGTACCATGCCATTTTTATTCTGCGGAGAGATTTCGCAACATAATTTTAGTCAAATAAAGTTCCGATTTGATAATACGTTGTTACTTTTTTCTTGTCTGTTTAGGATGAGATGATGGCGGTGTTGATGACACGTACCGAACAGCAATCCTCACTCAGATCGGAAATTTCCGTCGCTTCTTCCGGATTTGCCCTCGTGACCGGAAGTAAAGTCAATCGGGTAGGTTTTGCAATGATAGTGATCTTGAATTTTGAGTTATCATACCTCATTGCCCTCTTGTGCATGCGAAGGATAAGGATATATAGGAGCCTTTTTTGTCCGTCAGTCATTCCCGAAATGAGTCCTGGTTCTTACCTGACAAATAATAAGTTGATTACCAAATCATTTCATACATTTTTTTGCCTTACAAAGATGGAGTGTCCCGCACAAAAATAAATAAATGAATAATATAGCTCAAAATTTAAGGCCATACTCAGACGTCAAAGCCGATTTGCTTGTCCGGGAACTAACTTCACAAAGTGTTTGGGGGATTTTCAAAATAACTTCACACAAGTATGCCTTTTGTAAATATAGAATAATGCTAGCTCAAAAGTCAAGGTCATACTTAGTGGGCAAGTGCAAAGGTAATAAATGAGTGCCGAATAAACTGGAAGTTCCTTTTGATGGCAGGACTTTCAAAGTACTCTGCCGAAATGTTTACCCCGGTAGCATGGTTTGTCGTGAAAAGAAGGCGCTACGTCCGAAAAAAAAAAAACGCCCCCCAACCCAAGGCGGTGGGGGGGGGGGGGGGGGGGCTTAGACCTTGGGGTCAAATGGTCAAGGTCATTTGTAGGTCAAGGTCACCTGGAGTAGAGCTCATCAAGGTGCATGCACCTGTGAAGTTTGGAGGCTGTAGGTGGAAGGACTTCCGTGTTATGGTCAAGGTTAAAGTTTTCTGACGAAAAAGCAGACAAAAACAGACAAACAGAAATTGATATCAACGAAAATGTGGTAGAGCTAACGTAAATCTGTACATGTACTCGTATATCTTAAGAAAAATAAACTGCACCGAGGAGGTTATTTATTTGCATTTTCCATATTTACACAGGCTTGTATTACAAAGTAAACTGTTAAAATGCAAGTTGATGTTTTGTTGGTGTACAACAGTTCCAAGCGTACTTTTTTGTATACACACGTAAACCGTGAAATTGTTTTATTGTCATCAACGATGTTATGCCAGTACAAAAGTCTCTGACATGTTTATCAATGTGGCCATACCACGTGGTACATAATGTCATTTTAAGCTATCGCGAAAAGCATATTTTGCTTCAATTCAGAGGGAAAAAACTGCTGTAATTACATGTATTTTATTTCTTTATAAATGTAGATATATAGGCGAAGCGGACGATTGTACCCCAGGCCCGGATTCATCGGCCCCCAGCTGCCCTGGTTATACATTTTTTTCTAGGCTATAAAATCCATTGATTACATAATGTCTGAGCTGTCTAGAGGAAATCCCCATTGTTGGCCCCATACTGAACCAACCGCATAACCACCTGACCAGCCAGACTCCTATTGTCTTATGGCCCCCTGCTGTTAATGTGTAGGTAATCCGAATCGGCAGTCATCCATGACTTAGTGATAAGCATGTGTTTAAGGTACTGTGTATGCAAATTGATTGACACGTTCACTGATTCAGACTATTGTCGAGTGATACCTAAGGACATCTCGTCTGCCGAGCGATCTAATGATTGAAGAAAAATAGGCAATTACAAAAACTTTATATCAGTAAAACTATTCTAGACAGGTGATGTTTAGGAAATAGCATAAAAATCAATTAGTATAAAATTAGCCACTAAAAACAACAACTAAATTGGACATTAAAATGTAATTGCTATCGAAATATTTTCACTAGAGCCCAAAGAAATTATTGATTTAACAAATAACTTTGACTAAATCTAATCAACGAAATTTTAAATTCACTTTTCTCTACATCTATAAAATTTTAAATCTTGAATTAAAAGCGGGCAATTTAACTGCCAGGTTGATGAACTTTCAGGTATGAAAAATTGCCGATTTTGTTTTGGAAAAAAAAAATAAAAAGCTATTCTGCGGGGAAGATGCATACCTATCGCTAGCCATGTAAATTAAACTTTATCAGAAATGGGTTGTGTTTCTAAATGTCATCAGCTATACTATTTTTACATAACTTGTAAGTATTATTTTAACGAAGCAGTTAAAATGTCTATACATCATCATGTTCACTTTTCTTATTATTTACGAATATAATAATAATTATTATTATAAAAAATGTGTATTTTAGATTTATGAATATAATTAAGAAATGAAAGAAATTGAAAATTGTTAACTGCCATATTTTGGGACAATGTATGTGTAGATTATGATTACTAATTCAAATCAAATCCAGGTAATCAGTTATTGTTCAATGTTACTGATAAGTCAATGAATACTAAGGCACAGAATACACAATTTAATTGCAAAATAAAACGGATATTTAAGATTGTATATTGAATATCAACATCTATTGTTTGTTTTGTCACTGATTAAACGCTTAGAAAACCCAAAATTTTCAACTAAAACTGTACAAAAAAAAAAAAATGACACCCAAAAGGGGCCCACACCTACCCTATAACGTGCGCCTGATTTTTTTTTCTGAGAATTTCTGTGTGAAGACTGCTTCCAGATCGACAATTTGACAGCCAATATCATTAAGGTCGAACTCGAACCTATTCCCTTCCGCAATTTTGACAAAATGATTATGTTTAACGTGAAAATTGATTTTTTTTCTCAGTCTTTGACAAAACTGTCTTTTACACTGTTGAGTCAAAAACTAATGATCACAAGTCACTTTTTGTGGGGGTTCAGTAAACCCTTATTAAATATTTTATGCCAGTTTGTGAATGAAAATACAAGATAAGCCCGTATTTCTTACCCGGAAGAAGTAATGCCCTTTCAGTAATATCAGTATCCCCCCCCCCCTCCCCCCCACCAGCGCTTCCATCTCCCCCACCGTTATTTTTATTTTATTTATTTTTGATCGGGGCCTGTAAATGCAATTGTAATCAAATTTTTACGATTGCACAGCAGTTATTCAATAACATGACTTTGCGCCGGTAAAAGATAACATCATATCGCTCAATGCTTAAGGCTCGGTCCCACTTGGCATTTTTTTTTTTTTGCCTCGGGGATGGGATACATACGCACTCCCGATGGAAATAGTGTCGCGAGCCATGTGGAGTCATCGGGAGGCCTCGGGTGTACTGCAAAAAGAATTCATTGAAATTTTCCCGATGTGCTCTCGATGTTTTATCGGGAAAACAAGCCGGGGAAATATCCGCAGAGAAGCTCCGGTCAGCATTCACGGAGCTTCCGCGATTTTTTGTCCTCCGATGAATCCCCGATGCGTCTGTGATGTCTCGCCTAAGTATCAGGGGGGCATTCGGGGATATTAGGCGGCCTTTCTGTGACACATTCCCGATCTTAAAAAAAAATAAAAAAAATGGCAAGGGTTGAAAAGCGCACCCAGAAATTAGTTTCTGTTTTGGCCAGTCTTAGACTGAGACGGTCAAAAAGGCCATTGGACATTGCTTAGGGCATCCCCTTAAACCCCTCAAAAGTCTTCTCTTGACTTTGTCGCTTAATTCCACCATCAAATTTTTATACTCTCAATAATCTTCCCCGAGACACGTAGGATGGTTCGCAAGATCCCCTAATCTACGGGGATATTCCCACGATGATGTTACAAACTCAGTGAAACTCCGGGGCACCTTCGCCGATCATCGGAGGAGGTCCCCCGGTGCTTTTCCGAACATCGGGACTCAAGGCTATTGTGTCATAGCCGAAACAACAGTGAATGTTCAACGGACCAATCCCGAAGCCTAATAATTGTCATTTTTCAACGGACTGCTCAGTCTTTTTTTTGCTCAAACATCGGGAGCCATCGGTATAAAAAAAATGTTTATTTCCATATCACCGATTTTTTTTTTTTCCCAGTGGGACCTAGGCCTTCAAGTTTTAAATATATCGGATTTAAAAATAACAACAACAACAACAAAAGCCTTCACTATTATCCCCAGATACCCTTCAGATTGCATCTGCATCACACTAAAACCTTTTTTTTCCGGGGGAGCATGCCCCCGAACCCCTACCACTCCTATCACATTCGGATTTTGCCCCCCCCCCCCCCCCCCCCCCCCCCCCCCCCAGCAGAAAATTTCTGGATCCGGGCCTGGTACCCTACACATGAAACCCAATAATTCTTTTGTCAGCTGTACAGTTTACCTGAAATTCGGAGAAAACGATCCTTGTTTGTGAAATTTTCCTTGCTAATAATGTTTTCCAAATGTAAACAAATACTGTGCATCTGACAAAAGAATCATTAGAGCTTTCGTGTAGTG
>CM037793.1:10997628-11018702 GCA_021229015.1 Solen grandis | reverse complement strand
AAATTTTAAAACTTTATAAAAAAAAAAAACAAAGGGGTTTTTTTTTTGGCATTAAATATATAAATAAATTGCCAATTTCAAGTCAATGCTTGTTTTGTTTCTATTTATATCCCAATGCTACATGTACTAGCATCCCTTGCACCACAAACTGGCACGATAGAACCCTGGGCGGCGCACTTATGATGCATAATCTTAGTAAGACCCCCACAGCCATCATTCAAAATAGATCGCAAACGTCTTACCAGGACGCAACGCATCGGAAGGTCAATGCGATTATGAGGATCGCAGTGAGCATATGAGGTCTTACATGTTTACATGCTAAACAGTCCATTGATAACATATTGTAAGATCACAGTTGGAAAAATGTTCTCTCATCTCTCCTTTCTTTGAATTTTCATAATACGATGCATTTTCCTCGTTGTACTAAACAAACATACTATGCATATGACGCGTGCTTTTAAAAGTGTTGTCCGTGTTGTATATAATATAGCTATAAATATAATACAAGATGAAGTACAAACTATATATCTATCTATGAAGTGCATGTATATTGCTACTTTACGTATAAAGTCTCATTAAAGACATTAAACATATGTAAAATATTACATTGTTATGTTTCACATACCTTTGTTTATTATGCTGTACGTACACTGTATTGTAGAGTAAACCTGTTGCAAGTAAAAACTGCGATTACTGATATTTAGAACCTTATAATTAATATCCAACCGCAATCTTTGTTATCCATCGAAGAAGTTCCGTTTTCAGCAGAATAAACGATATATCCAAGTATACCTGTTCGTCTGCCACGACAATTTTCCAACCAGGTAAGTGAGCTATTTATTAGAAATGACATAGCCCACAATGCAACAGGTGTTGAGGCTTACAGTAAAACATAACACATACATTGCTTTGCATAGGATAGAAATTTAATCATTTCATCTCGTGCGTATGCTTACTCGTGACGCCACATTTTGCAGTTCATAAACATTAAATGGAACATTATCCGATGGACGCTTAGACAAAAACAAAAGTTCCGTTTCTGGTCTCCAGCAAAAAAAAGGAGAGTCGGTATTTTATTTTTTTATTTATCTTTTTACATGAAACGAAAGGTAAAAAACGGGAAATATTTTTTAAAAGGCGGAAAGGTAAAAAAAACAAAAAAACTTTGAGTCGTCGTAAAAAAGAGGGTCGGTCGGGCGACCATTACAGAACTTTTAACATTCCGCTGACAGTAATTCAGTCATTTATAGACTATATCTACTTGAGACGGACATAGTTCTGCCAAACTGCACTATCACGCCGTAGACATGATACCACATCAAGTCACATTATCGTGACATCGGGCCAACCAGGTCTGAAACTACCATTATATGCTAGGTGCCAAGCAAGGGGGCTAATTTAAACTAGTACCGTTTTTTACGACTTTAGTATGTCGCGGCCGGGATCGAACCCACGACCACGGCTCCCGAGGCAATATTCTATTGCATTATAAAATGAAATCGGTCACACACTTTAATTCCTACCCATTTGAGGTACGTGGGAAAATACCTTACCAAGATAATCCGGTCAAGGTCATCTATAAATAGTCATCATCATTACAATAACAAAACGACATCACCATATATCTAAAAGCATGGACTACACCACATCTGGAATGACATCCTCAAATAGATCTAGCTAAACGACAGAACAATATTATATATCAAAGTGACAGCATATCATATATCAAAACAACTTCACCATTTATTTAAACCACAGCCAATACAAAACCACACACCATTTAAAAGTACATTATTAGGCAGCAGTAAAACCGTATTTTGGGTTTTCTCAATAAATAGGTAATGTGGTTTAAAAAGGGTAAATTTCCCTTCTGAAAAAAGGTCTAGTCGTTTTAATTTTTGGTGCGGGGGGGTTTTTTGTATATTGTAAAAGTCGTTTTTTCTTATAATGAAAATGAAATTTACAGTGACCATGCCGTGAATTCCCAGTACATGTATCTCATGGGTATGGGAAGTAGTGACCAATTTCATTTTAAAATGCAAAAAAAAATATTGCCTCGGACGGTGGCGGGGTTGATCCCCTCCCTAATCGACATCCCAAAGGTCGTAAATAGGTTTCCATTATATAGCTCCCTTTTTGGCGCCAGTATAAATCGTATTTTCAGACCTGGATGGCCTGGTTCGGGATAATAATGGATGGATGTGGTAACAGCCACATGTCTAGGGCATATACTGCAGTTCCCAAATTTTAAAACATAATTCTTGCATTTCTTTTTGGTTTTTTTTTCAGAAAGTTTTGGCCTATACACAAAAACAGGACCTTTAATTTATAAAATTTTCTCCTGACTTAAATTCTAAAAAGAAAATTCGGCAATGCTAATGTAGGAAGCCACAGTTTTAGTTCGGTATTGATTTTAGGGGGTCCATATGATTTGGGGGATCGTGTTATCATCATGGGGTGTTTTTATGTCACTTTTTGGGATTGTTTATCACATGTGGGGCGTAATTCCTTTGTTGGGTTTTTTTTATAAACATGTAGATTGTAATCCATCTGTAAGGTTTAAAATTTATCATTGGATTGTATGTATTGTGGGGGTTATAAAGACATCAGCGGGGTTGTTAAGTCATTTAGGGGGGACTGTAATATCAAATGTGGGTTAAATTTTGCCATTTTGGGTGGTGCTTTGCCTTTCGTGATGTCCACTTGACTTAAGTGTGGTGCAGTTGTCCTTCTGTGATGTCCATTGATTTGCTGGGGATGCATTGTATTTGTTATTCCACTTAAATATGGTGGGCATTTTCCCCTGTGATGTTCCATATTTGCTGTGGGTGCGTTGTCCTTCGTTATTTCCACTTACATTGTATGGGTTTATATTACAGTTTTTTCATTATTATGCTGACCACAGGAAAGTATCTGTGATGTTTTTCCCCCATATTGGTTCTTTGGGCACATGTACTATTGGGAGAAGTACGAAATGTACAAATTTGACGATCCCGATCGGTTTACCGTTTTTTCCCCTTTTTCACGTTTTCCTTTTTTTCATTTTTTTAAGGGTTGTATGTTAAGGAAAACCAAATTTTTTAAGATCGCTGGGTTTTAGACAATAACAAGTATATTTCCCAAAACTTTTGAAGTTGCAAAAACCACATTCTATAGTTTTTTTCGGGGGGCGTAGCTTGGTTTCACTAAAGTGTTGGTGGGTTTTTCCTACCCGGATATCTGTCGGGAATTTGGATATTTGCATGACCCGGGAACAACTGATTGATTTGAGGCTTTTTTTTAATGGGAATATACCCTTTTTATGTGGAATTTAAAGTAATTAATTTTTTAATGCTAAAAGTAGCCTTTACACTTATGACCCTTTTCTAAACGCTCGGGAAACAAACATGCATTTAGATCTGTCGTAATAAGCCCCTAATATCATGAATTTGTAAAATTATTGTTACGTGTGTTTGAATTACACTTGGACTGACATTAGAGTTTTTATTTAATGCTTTCTGTTAAATTTGTTTTTATCATGGTTTAATTTTATACTCACAATGGGGGTGATATAATTGCGGGATACCTTTTTCAAAAAGGGGTATTAACAGGATTGTAGCAGCAGCAAACAAAAAATAAAAAAAAAAAATTGTTTTGAGGGGGAATATGGAAAAATCTCTCTCGAGGTGAAACATGTACAATTTAAAAAAGTTCGCGCGCGCTACGCACTCTTTAATATATTAAATTGGGTCACTTTTTTGATTAGATATTTTCCTTATACTCAAAACAAAACATTTTCCCGTATGTATTAATCAAACATGAACCTTGTCCCTTTTTGAATATAATTTAAAAAACAGAAAAACCAAAATTAAAGCTCTTTAAACATGCATAAATATTTTTCATAAATAAAAATATAGTTTCGTGCATTATGCATTTGCATTAAAAAAAAGGAAGTCTTAAAGGCAAATACAATTTAAGCAAAATTAATAAATTTTTTAGGGCCCGTTTATAAAAAGTAACCCCTTAAACACCCAGAGGAGAAAAGTAATTTATGCATTTTGCCTCAAAAATCAAATTTCCGTAAAGTATTTTTTTATTACCTAAGAAAACCTAAGATTTCTTTTATAGGATTGGTGTTTTCCTAATTTTAAATATAATTCATGTACTTTTTCAGCGCACCTTAAAAGATAACGTCTTTGAATGGTAATAATTTACGCATGATGAATTTGGGCCCTGTGAAACGTCTGCGGTAAATGTCATTTCATTTTTAGATAAAATTTGTTTGTGGTTTTGCCCGTTTATGACTGGAAACCAAATTTTTAGTATTTTTTAATAATTTAAAAATTTAAAAACTGTGGATGTTTTTAAACAAAACACGCTTTCCACTCATCTTATTGAAAAAAAATAAATTTTACTTTCATATAAACTAATATTTTTTTTAAAAAAATCGAAAACACTTTGTACCATGGATAGTTCTTACTAATTGTTTGACCACTTTGAAAAAAAAGTGTAGCATGTCCTATTGCCATTGGAAACTAGTTTTTGTTTTTATGCAAATTTTTCAATAAAAATGCATTTTTAAATTAAAAAAGCAAAATAAAATATGTTTTGCAAATTTGAATTTTCTTCATCAGTGGATTTTCTGAAAAAAAATAAAAAATTACTCCTATAGGGGTACATTGCATTTTTCAACATGACAAAAACTGTAATTAGTAAAAAGATTCAATGAAATGTAAAAAAGGAAACTATCTGTTAGTTCAATTGTCAACGAAATGTTTTAAAATTTTTTCTTTTAATTCGAAAAAAGTTTTAGTTTTCAAAAAAAGGCGTTTTTAAAGGGTGTTTTATCATTGTAAATTTTCAACTATTTTTATAAAAAATTGTGAAAACAGTTTATCCTATTTCCAACTTACATTGTGGTATAAACGCCATCGAATAAAACTTAGCTTTAAACTATTCGTGATTGTTTAATATTTTTGACGTACCGTGACACTTTCCTGTTTACTACATGTAGCGCACGGTGTTGAAGGTCAAGTGATAGGTTACGTTCTTTCTTTTCATTTTTTCTGGTATTGCTTTGAAATTGTTCCGCCCTCTGTGGGCCCAAGGGTAAAATCGCTGACTTAACATCACTCACCCCAACGCGTGGGGTTGAACCCCCAGGGTCATTGGATTTTTATGTGAGGGCCTTCCAGCTGGCTTTCGGGGTCGGGGGTATACCCAATGCCCCCCTGCATTCGGGGCTTCCCCCCCCTGTAATTGTTGAACGCGCATATGACTGAAATACTGTCGAAGTGAAAAACACGTATTTCAAAAAAGCTTTAAATAAAAAATCCAATGTCACCCCCCTTTAATTCAAACACACACACGAACAATAATTTTATTAAAAAATTTCCCTTGATTTTTGGGTGTTTATATACGACAAAATCTAGTGCACGTTTGTTCCAAGCTTTAAAGAGTGGGGAGTCAATAAATGATATTTAATTATTATTTAAAAATTTTTCTATATAAAAGGGGTAGGCCAAAATTTTCCCATTAAAAAGAAAGCCTCCCAAAACCAATCAATTGTTCCCAGGGCTATGCAAAAAATCCAAAGCCCCCTCCCCACAGATCCCCCGCGTTTGGGAAAACTTTACCTAAAACATTTAGGGGCCCCTAAAAAAAATTACTACAAGAATGGGATTTAAAAGTTTAAGGAAATAAGGAACCCAAACCTCGGTTCGCCCCAATTCGCAAAAATTTTTTTTTGGGGGGATTTTAAATCCAAACAGTACATGTGGCCAAAACCCAACATAAAGGAAGAACAAAAACACAGAAAGGACTAAGACCACAATTAATTTTTTTAAAAAAATTTTTTTTCTATATAAGCAAATATGAAAAATGAAAATTTTCTGAAAGGGGAAATTGACATAAAAATTTACCCTCATTAATAGACCCTATTCAAGAGAAAAAATTTCCTGTAAAATTTAAAAAAGGGGGAAAAAAAAAAAAAATCCCGACTTTTTTTTTGGACCTTTTTTGGGTTTAAAATAACATACTATAAATTAAGTGCACCGGTCCCATTTCACCCCCAAAAATTTTTCCTAAAAATTCCCCTTTCAGTAATGCTCAACTTTTAAGGTTGTTGTGCAATAAGGCCCCCAAAAATTGGGCCCTTTTAAATACTTTTTAAAAACTGTGTTCATAAAATTTTAAATCCTTTATTGCATGCCCTTTCAGTCAAAAACTCCCCTTAATTCACTTTAAAATTTAGGTTCACTTTTTTCTGTGTCAAAAAAACCCCCGGATCCCAGGAAACCCAAGGGGCAGGTAAAATTGGCCTTACCCCAGCATACTTACACCTGTCCAGCACAAAATTTAATGAACGGGAAATTTTAATACTTATCAACCGGGCTACAATGTCAAATGGAGGTAACAAAGACAACTGCACCGCCCAGTAAGTCAAGTGAACATCATAGAGGGGGAAAAAAAAGCACCACAAAAAGCAAGTGGAAAATAACAATGACAACCGGGATCACCACCCCAAACCACGTTGGGCATCACAAAAAACAACTGCACCACACATTTTCAAGGGACACACAGATGGAACTTTACCACCTTAAAACAAGTGGGCATCACAAAGGACAACTGCACCACCCCAAAAAGGCAAAAACAACCCCACTGATGATATAAAGACTTAAAAAACCCAACCCTGGGTCTTTAAGGGGCGGTGGGAAAGTGCCCAAGGCCTAAAACTTAGACTGTAAAATGCATTTACCCTTTTCTTTTTTTTAAACCCCACACAATGACATTCCCAAAACCCCTTGATAAATTACAATCTTACATGATGATATTACAATCCCACATGATGCTATTTTTAGTCCCATAAAATGACTTAACCAAACCCCGCCTGGGTGTCTTTAAAACCTCCCCAAAAATGACATTACAACTCCATTGATAAAATTAAACCTTTCCCTGGATATTACAACCCCACAGATGCTAAAAAACAACCCAACAAGATGACATTACAGCCTACATGATGATACAACAACCAACAAGATGACATAACAACCCCACATGAGATAACACATCCCTCAAAATGCATAGATCCATCTAAACATCAATACGAACAAAAGACAGCTTGGCTTCTCTTCCTTTCCTTTTACTGCCCAACATTTTCACAATATTGAATATACTGCAAGCGCGCTTTTTTTTAAAAAAAAAAAAAAACAATGTTAGTATTTTGTATGTGGATAAATGACACCGATGTTTTGAAATATCTCGAGCGACTCAGATGAGGCATCCGGCCGGAATTTGTCCAGCTCGGGGTATTTACGAAAAATACCTTTTTCTACAAATCTTTAGTACGGTTTTTGCGTAAGCATGGCTTGTTATATGTCTTGAATGCCCTATTTGGCTTTGAAGAAAAATTTCTTTTTAAAATCGCGACCGTTGTTTACTATTTTAAAAAAACATTATAATCGGCTTCTTTCTCTGTTTGGAGACTTTCCATCTAGTTCTGTAACATTCCCCCAAAAAACCGCGATCCTTGACGGCTTTGAAAACAACCTTGCGGCTCTCTTTGTACTCTTCGATTTGTCAATTTGTTTTGGTTATATGGATCCCATACTGTTGTCGCAATTCAATGGGCGACTAAAGTTTTTAATGCGTTTCTTTAAAATTTGGAGTTATCGTATTCTATGCATGAATCCTAGGTTTCGACTGGCTTTGCTTGTTATGTTCTGGAAGTTCATCCAGTCTAGATCTTCGTGATTGTGCATCCAAGGTATTTTGTTGATTTTTCCCGTGTTTAGTGTATGTCCATGAAGATTTTAATTCCATTTTATGGGGTTTCTTCTTAGTGACGGACATGACACTGCATTTCTCTGGATGAAATTCCATTTTCCATTTTTTTTCCCACATTGACAGTTTGTCTAGGGCTGATTGGAGTTTATGGGAATCATTACCTGCTGCAATAGTAAGGTAAACTACAGTATCATCTGCAAATAATCTGACTGCTGAATGAAGTGTTTCTGGGAGGTCATTTATATAAAAATAAAAATAAGCTCGGCCCTAGTACAGATCCTTGGGGCACTCCAGATTCTACTTTAAAATCTGTCTGAGGATTACCCGTCAACCCGTACTACTTGTGATCTATTAGACAGAAATGCTTTGACCAGTTTTCTGTCTTACCTCTGATACCATAAAGATGGAGTTTGTGGAGTAATAGGCTGTGGGACACCTTATCAAATGCTTTTGAGAAATCCAGTATGAGGAGGTCTGGGCGTTTTCCCATTTCTAGGTTTTTTGTAAGGTCACTATCATTAAAGTAGTTTGTTTCACAAACGTTTATTCCAAAAAACCATGCTGGGGGGGTAGAGAAATTGTTAAACTCAGCGTTTCTTTAATATTACTATGACAAGTGTTCCATGATTTACAGCGATACAGTTATGAAATGGCCTTAATTTGCGGGTTTTATTTTTGACCTTTTTTTATATTTTGGAGTTACAATTGCAGTTTGCCATCTTTGGTATTTTCCTGTTGCCATCGAGACATTAAAAATGATTGTTGGGTTTGGGGGCTTTTTCCCTTTGCAATTTCTTTGGTACCTTTGGTCTTATATTTCTGGACCTGTTAAAGCAGGGGAAGCCCATCTTTGAGGGATTTTTTTTTCTGGAGGGTGGAATCAAAAAAAGTTTTGAACAAAAGACCACCGGAATTTTTTAAATGCTGTCTAATACTTATTTAAAGAGTAAGATCAAGCAATACAAAAAAAAAATGAATGTAGAAAAAATTCGACAAAAAAATTTTGCAAAGGATATCGTTTTTTGAAAAATATTGTACTGTCAAAATTTGACGTCTACGCTTCGCGCATGCGCAGCCCGTATGGCGTTCCATAACTTTGTATGCTTTCACTCTCATTGTTATCTCTTTTGGGTTGTTAAGTTAGCACAGGGGTTTTAACAAACGGGCATATTAAAGTCATTAAGCACATGCATTTAGCATTACACACTTTTTCAAACATTTAAAACCCTAGAGAACAAAAAATGGGGCACGTGTCTTTTTTCATAAAGCATTCGGAAGTAAGCATGTTGTAATTTTACATAAAAATCTTCCCCAATGATGTTATTACCCCAGTGTAAAATAAATGATCAATCTGAATTGAATAACTTTTGTGCGATTTTTAATGCATAAAACCCGGCGCGTGCTCGTTTTCCTTTACCTTTTGTTTCATTAATTGCTTTCTGTTCTTTTAAAAAGTCGAATGGCCGAGATTACGATTATAAAAAGGGGCTGCGAGGGCAAAGCTTAGAAAATAAAGGGTTTTGGCTCTTAAAACAGCCTTGTCGCTTGCGAAATTTTTTTTAATCAAATATTTTTGGGGAAAGATATCAAAGTATAAAATGGAAAAAAATTCAATAATTTTAGGGGCCACAACTTGATTGTCAAATTGGCCAAAAAAATTTTGTCTTTTGTAAAAAATTTCACTCAAACATCTTAAATCGCCAAACGTATTTGACACTGTACCATGGGCTTAGTCCTAAAATAACCCTTTCGCATATCAAAATTTCCCCTTCAACATTTAAAACTGTTTTTTAACATTTTTTACTTTCAACAGATATGCGAAGCTTGGGGTTTCCCCATAGAGGTCCATGTACAAAACTTTAAAATTAAGTATACGTGCCTTTTGACAAAATACCTCTTAAAATAAAAAAAAACACAAGAAAAATTTTTTCGGGGGTTTATTTATATTTGACTTTCACTTGTCCAGGGGACAATTTACTTTGACATCACAAGCCCCCCAGGAAAACGGGTTCCCCAATCTTAAAGTATTTGGTGTTTTTAATGTTTAAAATTAAAATAGGGCATATTAAGATGTTTTAGTTAATAGATCAAAGAAAAATTTGCAACTTTTTACCCCGGGAATACTATAGACAATAAAAAAAAACGAAGATTTCTTTTACATAAAAAATTTTCCCGTGGGGCTACTTTTTTGAAAAATCACTTCCTGCAGTGATTTACTCAGGCACGGAAATTGGGTTTCCACTTAAAAAAACCCCCCTGTTTTACTGACACTTTAAAATTTGAAATTTTCCCAATTAAATGTAAAAAATCCTTTTGAAATTAACACATCAATAAAGTAGTCATTTGCCCACCTTTTTGCTGTTAAACGTGTTATGTAAAATATATGGAATAACCGAAAATATATAGACAAATAAATAAAGAAAAATTTACATTTTGAGGGGAAAATTTTCTTATTCACTGATAATTATCAACGCAAAACGCTCCTACACGATATAAATGTTCCAAACTTTGGGAAAATGTTTATTTGGATTTAAAAACACGAAAATTTTTAAAAGAAAAACTTCATTCCCCCAAAATTTCAATGTTCCCATTTTAACCCCTACTGTACAAAATTTTTCGGAACACCTGTGTTTTATAGAAAGGGAGGAAAAAAGGGCAAAAAAGGAAATGAAGTTTGATAAAGTTTTTCCCCAAAATTCATGTAAAAATTTTCCCTTTAACAAACAGGGTTAATTATTTGTTCTGCTATAACTTTTTTTGTGTTTTCATATGATTTGCCAATTTTTTCCCTATAAAAAAAGGGAAATGTAGCGCTTTAAAAATTCACAGGGTTTTGGCACATGAGTAAAGGCGAGCCATAAGACAAAGCTTTCAAGGAATGTCAAAATAGTAAAATCGCTAGGGCTTTTTTAAGGGACTACATGGCTCATTTTGACCCCGGCTTCGTTCAGAAATTTAAACGTCACTTGGGGATTTGTCTTTGACCAAAAACTGCTTTTCACGGTACCCATGTTGTCAAGTGTAAAAGACCATTGGGGTTTAAAGACATTTAGACAGTTTCATATCGACCAACATAAGCACAAACTGTTTGCATACGAACAATCCGGGGTTACTTTTTTTTTTCTTTTCTAACTCTGCAGTATTGTGCATGCAATTTGTATTTGTTTTTTTGAATAATTCCCCGCAAAAAGATCTGAAGGCCAGCTGGGAAACCTCGGGCCTTTTCTGGCGTATCAGGGGGTTCGGTAAACGACCCATTCACCGGAAAAATCCCTTTTTCCCAATTCAAATTTAAAAAAACCCCAAATTCGGTTAAAAAAAATTCAAGTCGGGTTTCTTTTCATTAATTCAGTTTGATAGAAAGCATTTCCCGAGTCGGTGTCATCTGCATGTTTCCCACAGAATTGACCCCCATAGTTAAATGTTTTAAATATACAATAATCACAATTAATCTGGGGGTTAAATTATTTAAAATTTCAAAGGACATACTTTGAAAAACAAAGATGTAAAATTTTTAAGGGAAATACATCTAAAACAAATGATGTAAATTCCTAACTGCAAAAAAACAACAAAAAATCAATTAGCTTTAAAAACTTTTGCTTTAAAAAGGGAAAATGAAAAAAAAAAAAAGACACAAGTTTGACTAATTGCTCATTTGAATTTTTTTCAACAATTTTCTAATTTTTCAATAAAGCCGAAAATTAACGAAAAATGGAAAATTCAGGTAGGTAAATTGTCTGACTTTGTTTTAGGAAATTTTTCTTGGAATGCATTTATTTTGTGAATAAAGCTAAAAAGACAAAATTTTTGTGAAAATTTTGCATAGAACTTTACATTTTACGGGGTAATGCACACCTATTTCAAACCTTAAAAAAACATAGTGAGAAATTTTTACCCAAATTCTTGGGTTTTCCGGATTTTCTTTCACTTTTAAAAAAAGTAAATTTATTTTGATTGCACACAAAAAATGAGTAGAATGCTGTCATACACATGATTGAAATTTTCCTTTTTTAATTGGCTGCACAAAAAATGATAAGTGAAAATAGATTATTAATTTTAAGTTAAAAAGCCTTTTTGTGTGTAACTTAATCCCCTTTCAGCCTGAAATTTTTGTTTCAAAAAGAAAATGCTTAAATATTGCAAAAATCAAAATCCAAAAATATTAAAAAAAAAACTAGTTTATTTAGTAATTTTTCCCAAATATTAATTTTTTGCAAAAAAAAAAATTCCCAATTTAAAAATTGCAATTTTGCCCATGGAAAAATTTTAAACATAAAAAATAAAGAAACACCCACTGCATATAATTGTAATGGTGGGTAGCACACGGAGCAGCGAAAAAATTTTTAAAAATTCTGCACGCAAATTTTTTATAACATTTGGGCTAACAACAGGTCCCAGTGTGCATAAAAGAGTATTGAAATTTTGATAAAAAAACTACAAAATTCAAAGAAACTGTAATTCACCCCATTTTGTGAATATAAATTATGTTTTTCCTATGGGGTGTAACCTTTTTCCCTTAATATGGGCATTTTCCCCAAAAAAAATCTTAAAATAAACGTGCCAATCCGTGGTCTGGGGGTTTAAGGGGCATCCACTTTCAGGGGGTAAAAGGGTTCACTCCCGGGAAAGGACCATCGATATTGCGGGTTGGGTGACCCCAGCGGGTTGAAAATTTACGGGTTGTCTTCCTGCCAAACATTAAAGGGGAACGGGGGTGGAAACCCAAGCAAAGAGGTGCCCCTCTAAGTCAGATTTTTTTTAGCTTATCAATAGGGTGACAATATGAAAACATACCTTTACTTTTATTCATTTTGGTCTTATGTGCCACATTCGTGAGTAGGTAAAAAAACAGCATGCAAAAAAAAGGGAAGAAAAAAATAGAACCATGCCCCAGATAAATTTTTTTAAAAAAAAATATGCCAGTTTCATTTTTTTGTGAAGGGCTTTTTAAAAAGATCACCACAATGTTTTAGTGTTGGCCAATAATAAAAAGACCACATATATTTTCCCTGTTTCAAAAGGGTAAGAGTTTTTTCCCATAGGATGGGAGGTAGGGGGTTGTCCTCAGTCGCGAAACCAAATCATAAAAAGTCTTTTTTTAGCTCCCTTGCTGGCCTCAGCATATAAGGTAGTTCCAAACGGGATGGCCGGGTCAGGAAAATTTGACGTGTGGATCAGCCACATGTCTACACATGCTGCAGTGGGGTAGCACTATATTGTCTAAAGAAGACAATTTCCAAAGACTGAAAAAATTTTTGGTAACTTAAAACCCAAAAAAAACAAATCACAAAAAGGGTCAAATCATACATAACCTCTTAATTGTTCGAATTTTTGTGCAAGCTACATGGTCAGGGCTCACCCACCCATTTTTTGTGCCCAAATCCGTTTTTGAGCACCATTCCCCAGCCAAAAAGTATGTTTTTTTCCTCCATTTTCAAGCAAAACCCCCTACAATTGAAAAAAACTTATAAGAGTTTATAGAATAAACAAGAAGGTTAAGGTTAGATTGTGAACAGTAAACCTTTTTTTTTTCCTTTTAAAATTTTTACCCAATAAAACTATAAGACGGGAACATTTTGTACTTTTTTATCAAAAAAAAATCAAAAAAAATTCACCCCCTGAAGGAAGGTACTTTTTCCCCCCAAATCAAGAAGACCCTGCGGGGCATGACATTGACTGAAGTAGTCAAATCACATTTTGCGGGTACACCCATTTTGGAACTCCCAACTCAAAAATTTTTTTATTTAAATTTGAAACTTATTTAGACATGAAGATTTTGAAACAAAGTCATGGGTAATATGTATTTACACAGTCAGTTCCGGGACGGTTTGGGCCATTGTTAAAAAAATTTTGTTTTTAGTGCTCCACATGAATTCCAGGGGGGTAGGTAGGCTTTTTTTTTTAATTTCAAGTGATAAAAATAACCCAAAAGTGCTTTTTTTCTACAGAAGGACACAAAGGTTTAAAAAAAAAAAATCAACACAAAGCCTACAAAAAAAAATGATAGGGGCCATTTTGATGGCAAGGGAGCACTAAAACAAAATTTTTTTAATTTTTTGGGCCTTTAACAAACGCGGATAATGGCCGGGGTGTTTTATAAAAGCCACGGGCGCTTGATACTGAAGTGTACAGCTTAAAATCTGCCTCAAGTAGATATATTCCCTCTCTCTCTATTTCTATTTGAAATCTGAAAATTTGGACCGACTTGGGACTCTGGGTCCCTGGGGATGCGGGTTTGGTATTAAAAGTGGTCAGACGATTTTTGTGGTTACGCTGTGTCTGACCATTGTGAAATAAACTTAAGTTGCAAAAAATAAAACAAATCCCTTGTCTTTCTAAACCCAAAAAATTTCAGCTTGATGGGGTTTCAAATGCAGTGTCGCAGTGTCAGTATTACTACACAAGCAATAACATACTACAGTAAAAATTTTTGGGAAATGCAAATGGGGCACAAAGGGTTTTTCACATGCTTACGAGCATTTAATTTAAAATGTTGACAATACGCATTTTTGTTTTGTAATTTTGGTTTAAATTTACACTACTTTACTAAACAAAAAATAAATTGATCTTGTTACATACATATACATTCACCTGGCCATTTTTAGAGGTCCGCCCCCCCCCCCCAAAACGGGAGGTCTGGTTCAATCCCCGGGCCAAGAAAACCAAATCGTAAAAAAAATGGTATTGGAAAGCTTTCCTTGCTTGGGGGCTCAGCATATAAGGGTAGTTCAAGACTCGTTGGCCCGGTGTCAGGATAAGTGATGGGTGTGGTACAGCCCTATTTTATGGGGTGATACGCAATGTGGCACATTAATCTGTCCCCAAGTAACAACGCTCCAAAAGACTGAAATCTGTATTGGACTTTTAAATCCAATAAAACAAACAAACACAAACATTTAGTTAAAAGGGGGGCGGTGAAAAAGATTTAAAAATTCCTCAAAGTCTTTTTAAAATTACAATGAAAAAACTGTGAACAAATGTTAATGTTTAAGTCTAAAAATTTAAAAAAAATCTGTTCTCTGTAAGCCATATTTTTCCTTTTCAGACTGATTGTAAAACCCGAAACAGATGACGAGCAGTTCAAAAGGAATGAAACCATATAATAGAAGAAAGCCCTTTTGTTTTTTATTTTCCAGTTAAACAATCAAATCTGTTGATAATATCAAAAAGTTTTGAAGCTTAGAAATGTATTTACTAGTGAAGTGGGAATTGAAACAAAAGGCAATAAAGTTTTAAACAAATTTTTACAACTACAAACATTTATTTCATGATAATATTTAAGAAAAATGAAAAATAGTGTAAATACGATATACAAATGTAGTAAAAATATACGAGTGTAAAAATTTACGGCGGAAACATATTCATTTCTAAAGGAATGTTTAGAACATAAGTGATTTTTAAAACCGTGTATGAATTTGTTTGAGAATGACAATATTAAATAAGAAAATTTTTTTAGAAATGGACATTACAAATAAAAAGTTCTTTCTAAATAATATACAAGTGTTACAGCAGTTAGACGACAAGTAGGCAGATATTTAATAAGAAGTTAATAGAAAAAGGGGAATTGCTGTCTTTTAAATTTTTATGGAAAATCCCACGGGTTAATGTGGAGTTGCACTGAATCATACAGTTTGCAAAAAGTGAAAATAGCTCCCTCCTGTTTTCAGGACAGCTGCAGAAGAAAAAGCTTCAGTAAACCCTGGAGAGATAAGGAATGCAGTCATTAATGTGAGGATTTTTAAAAAAAGTGTGGATTGATGAATTACTTTAAGTGAGGAAAAGAAATATAAGTTGTTAAAATGAACGGTTTTTTTTGGTTTTGGTTTACAGTTTGCATTATGGGAAAAGGTATTGTTTTCGATAGTGGAAAAAAGGGGTGAAAATTGAAAAGAAAAAAGTTCTGTTTTTCCAGTTGTTAAAAGTAAGAAATTGGGAAAACTTGGGATTGAAAAATTTTTCAAAATTTTATATGTGTAAGTCGAAAAATTTCATGTTATGTTAATTTTGCCTGAAGTGGAAAAAGGGGGATTTGGAAAAGACATATAATTTTTTTATTTTTAAATAAGTTAAAAAGAAACGGGGAAGAATGATGGCCATCACAGGGTTTTACCCATGGCTAAATCACCATATTACCTTTACAGGAGCCCCAAATGCCTCCCCTCAATGCCTTTTTTACCCACCAGTTTTTTCCTCAATCCCAGGGCCGTCAACCATTTACCGCCCATATTCTACAAAGTAAACCCCCAATGCCCGCGAATGTCCCAAACACCACTCAGGGTTGCTGAGGGGGAGGCACAGCGGGAAGAAGCGCGTTCAGATGATCTAAATTACTACATTTGGGTCAGGGCAGTCAAAAAGCGTAAAAATGAGAATGAACGCAATCTACAGGAGCTCAATTTAACTCTATTTAAAGTTACCCCCGTAAGTATTTTCGGAAAAAAGATCGGAAAAGAAGGGACAAGCACGGTCTAGAAGCCCTTTTGCTTAGGAGTGACAGAAATCTTTCCCCTACAGGACATTTTTTGATGAGGGCAAACATGTTGGTTACAAGGGGCAGTCAGTAGACACCGAAACAGGATGGGAGGTCTAGAAAGATACCACAGGGGGTTTCCCACATGGGGACAGAAGAGGAGGGGCTCATGGGGATAGTGTTGGTCTTTATATGGGCAGAGTAAAGCAGGGGTTGGGGGAGGTATTTAGAGATAAAAAACGAAAATAGATGAAAATTTCAAGGATCCTTGCATAGCGCCGTGGGGGGTCTGATTTTTAAAAATTCATGTAAGTAACGAGGGAGATGGGTAAGACAAGCGGGTTTTAAATCCAGTTTCCCCTTTTTGGATATGCAATGGAGGGAATAGGGGCACATTCAGTTGTTACGTAGCCACTCATACGACAGTAGATTTAAGCCACAGTCTGAAAGTTATGGGGACACGGAAAATGGGAAATGTTATTAAAGTTAAAAATGAGAACCTAGGCGAATTCTAGAATTTCCAATAGAAATATGAGAAAGAAGGATTTTTTTAGAGACTAATCCTGTTTCTGTCAAAAAATCTCATACTAGGGGTTTAGACAGAACTGACCGAAAGCCTAGAGTAAAATCGCATGTTGTTGAAATTTTTTTACAAGAAATCGGGGACATTCTAAAACCTCATAAACCTAGGTATCATTTTGTATCAGAGACTGTTGTTCATGAAGTCTTTATAAATATTACCCCACCTTTGCCCTCAAAAATAGGAAAGGTTTTCATGAGAGGAAAGTTTGCTTTGCATATTTTAATCATTTTTTTCTTGGAAACCCGTAATTTGGGGATACTGACCCAAAAATCAAATCTCTTTAAAGGGCAGCCCTACCACTTTATCAAAACTGAACAAAAAAAAGATGCTTCCCAAAAGATTCTTGCTCAGTCAAGAATTTGATATTACAAAAGAGAATGCAGCAAAATCTTCACAACCTATTCTTATTCCCCAATTCCAAAATGCAAACTTTAGTCTTTTAAAGTACAATCTTTATTTCCAAAGTACAACCTTCAAGCCCAAAGTACAATCTGTAAAGTCCAAAGTACAATATTCGGGTCCCAAAAACAATCTTCCATTCCCAAAATACATTCATTGCAGTCTTTTGTTTCCAAGATAGCAGAGATAATTGAGTACAAAAGATATTTATCCAGATTTTGATGCAAGAAACATGTTCAGATCCAAGTTTTTAGTAATGACACACGGAAAAAGAAAAGTGCATCTCAAGAAGAAATAAGCCAGAAACTGTTGAAAAAAATGGGGATTGGAAAAAAACACACATAGCAAAGTTTCCGATGAGATGGAGGGAAAAAGAGAAGAAAAGAAAGAGGAAGGAAACTTGAAGATGGCAGAATAAAAGAACTGTATCAGGAAAAAGGAAAGGGGAATGATAAGAAGAGAAAAAAACCTTTTTGCAAGTAATGACCTTTTAAGTTAGCAATATAAGCTCGAATTTTTTCTGATGTTGAAAAACAACTGTTAAACTTGGGGCCAGGAATAGGGAATTTGTCCCACCCAAAAAATCAAAAACCCCAGATCAGGCAAAAACCGCTGTCCCCATAGGGAGAAAACCCCCTTTTTTTCAGCCGGGCCCCTTGGGAATCAGATTTCAAACAGTGCGAAAACCACCATTTTCCCAGCTGCGCAAACGTAACCACCCTAATGAAATTCATTCTGGCCCATGTTGATCCCCGGGGCCAGACCCTCCTCTTTTACCAAAATGCTCTCCAATCTTACCCACCATAACATGCCATTCCTACCCCCTTTACAGCCAAAAGAAAACCCGAAAGCCCCAAAAAAAGTTGAAGCGACAATGAACAAACAAAAATAAGCTATGCAAAACAGACTGGAACATCAAATATAAAACGTTCCTGAGCTGAAGGAAACTATAAAATCTTTTGGAAGTTTTTTCCCATAAAATCTTACAATATGTCAGTCATAGATTTTGCACTGAAACAAAGCTTACAAAAATGAATTTATTTCTGAAATTGTTTAAAAACAAATTTACGTTTAAAACCCACCTTATTTACGCGAAAAGCTTGTCAGTTATAAAGGAAAAATTTAGATAAAGACCCTCCAAATTTAGATCTACGTAAATTCTGGGAAATTTTCCCAAAAAATTTTATTGTCTGAATCAGCGATTCTATATGTGGGACGAGGAGACTAAAAGACGTTATTAAGCAAAGTGAAACTTGGTTTCTGTGAAAAACAGGGTTTCTTCCTTTTTGCAGTCTCAGAATCAATTTCAAAGCTTTGGGCCCTTTTTTAAGTTTTTCTTCCTCACCAATCGTAAAGGGCAATGCAAGTTTGGACATAATCAAAAAAGAAAATAATGTGAAAGTTTTTTAAGGGTCAGCGTCCCCCCCCCGCTTGACTGGGAGGGGATCAAGATTTTCCTTAGAGATAGACAACCTCTCTGGGAAACCATTCCCGGGGGTTTGCAGGTTTTTTTAACACGGGGAAAGGCGTTACAGAGGACGCCCCTGACACTGATTTCCCTGTCATTCCCTGCACATCGCTATCATTATATAAAGGGAAAATGTATCAAGCAAAAATGGAACGTTCCACAGTCTTAAAACAAACAACCACGCTCAAATGAAGAAATAGGTTGGACCCAGATTCTTTAGGAAAGGGAAAAAGGGAATTTAAACCCAAAAGAGGCTTTCATTAAAAGCAGAGAGAGAAGAACCAAAAGTCCCGCAGAAGCAGCAAAAAGGGGGGGACCCAGTACAAGTAAACAACAGAACCTGCCACAGAACCAGTCCAAAGGTAGTAGTAATGCGTGAGAACAAAACACACTGCGCAAGAAAAAGGAATTCAAAAACCCCAAGTTCCATCAGTGGCAATTTTCAATAATGAAGGGGTGTAAGGAAAAAAGACTGGGGCTCGTAGGGTTTTTTTTCTTTTTCCATGTGGTGAACATTTCGTCATAGGGATTGTAAATTTGGGGATTTGTAAGCGTCAAAAATGATTTTTTTTAGTGGGGGGACCTCTTTGTTTTTACGAGATATGGGAGACATGTCAAGAGTGTCGGTAGTCAATCTTAAACTCTGAATACAAAACCAGGTGCACCCCTTGAAATTTCCCAAAAAATGGCTGAAAATTAAAGGAAGGAAGATGTGTTTTTGGGGGTGGGTTTTTTGTTGGAAAAAGGTGGTGGAAAAAGGGGTATAAATCAATGTGGGGGGGTTTTTTTAATATATTTTTTAAAAAATAAAAAAAAAAAAGTGAAATTAGTTGTGAAAAATTTTTAAAAAAATAAAAAATTAGGATGAAAAAATGGGTTTATGTGATTAAATTTGATTAAATAATTTTTAGAAAAGCAAGGGGGAAGAGTTTAATTAAATTTTTGATGAAATTTCAAGAAATTTCTTAGTTAATAACTCAGTGAAAAAAAAAAAAAATGAATAAAAATTAAAAAATTTTTAACACCAGTGGAAATTTCAATTTAGTTTGTGGAACGCAGCACTCACAACATTACCAAATTCAGGGGCCAAACACCTTTTAAAACTGAAAATAACCTCCAAAGGAAAAACTAACAAAAAAATTAACAGAATTCTATAAACAAACATGAACTGAATTCACCAGAGTTGTAAAAACTCAATTTAAGTTAAAAAAAATAAATAAAAATTTACGGGACACGAAATTGTACATAGTATAAAAGCACAAAAACTATTTTCCCAGATGTTTCGTAAAACCCCTTACCACCGGAGGATATTTTCTTTCGAAAGCCTGAATTCGGATTGGTGTGCAGGTTTTGTTTTCTTAGTGGTGTTTCAATGGTCCTATAGAAACTGAATTATGATAAAAAACCGAAAAAACCCCAATAATCACAACTACAACTTAGAAAAATCAAGATTCTCCCAAGGGCCCCTGGCCGAGAGGGAAAAACACTGACTTTAGCACTCCCTCAGCCCCCCACTGCGTGGGTTTTAAACCCAGCAGCTCATTAGATTTTCATGTGGGAACCTTTCCCTCGGCTTGCGGAGGGCGGTGGTTCTCCCTGGGTGCCTCTTGCATTCGGGTCTTCCCCCACCGAAAAAACGGGCATCCTTATGACTGAAATTTTTGTTGGGCGACGAAAACTTTAAAAAGTCAAGTCAAATCAAGAGATTTTCTCCAGGGGGAAATTTTTTCTCTAAAATGGCTGATACGGTCATACTGCTATCCAAAGTTTCTAAAAAAACAGTAGGGGGCCACAGCACTAAAATAGAAAAATGTGCTGTCGCTCGTAGACAAAACAAAGCTTAATAGTGCAAGAGAACGGTATTGTCCATTCTTTTGAATCACAGTAAATTTTAAAAAACGGAGGGCAAATTTTTTACACAATGCCAATAAACCCCCCTTAATGCGCCCTTTAAAAGGGCATTTGAGAACCCCATTGTTTTTAAAAATTCCATATTCCTATACTTCAAAAGAACAATATTTATTATTTTAATATAATTTAATATTTGGAAAAAATGCATATTTTCAGCTTGTCAAACCCTCATCCACTGAGACCACAAACTTCGTGCCTTCGCTTTTTTTTTTTTTATATATTTAAAATTTTTTTTTTAAATTCACTAATTTTTAAATTTTCTTTATCCCAAAAGCTTTTTTTTGTCATTTCTTAAGAGTTTGAAGAAAAAAATCAATTGTTTCACGGTTTTTTAGTCTGACTATTTCAAAATTTAAAGCAACATGATGATGTATGACCATTGATTTTTTTATATATGGGGAAGGGGTTTTTCCGTGACATGGATGTAAATATCAAAGATTTTCTACTAATTTATAGTTTTTTTACGTATTGAAAATTTT
>CM037793.1:10940612-10990612 GCA_021229015.1 Solen grandis | reverse complement strand
TAATGAAATCTAGGAATTCAAAAATTATTTTAAACCTAGCAAAATATGTCTATAATGCATTTAACGTGAGGAGCGCTGCAATAAATCATCTAGATTAAGATTTGATATCTCTTTTCTCTGCATGATTGAAGTTATGAAAATAAAGGAATTTATATTTATATAGCTATTGTGAATTTTAATGATTTTTCTATGATTGCTTAACTATGAATAATTGTATCAATAATTAGTAATTATGTATTTTTGTCCACTTCAGTAAAAGGTTGGTAAATGGTTGTATGGATTAAATCTGTGTATGCATGTTGTTGTTGTTTACTGATTTCTATTAAGTGATAGAGTTTGGTTCAACCTCGATGAAGTGTGTGTGTGTGTGTGTGTGTGCTAGAGGGATGACCGATATGTAGCCTAGATAAGACACAGTATTTGTTAGCGTGACCACTTTATGATAGTGTAACTTATGTTGTTAGTAACAGGAATATGTTTATTCAAATTATGAAATAAAGAATTATCTTATCTTTAAAATTGGACATCATATAAGGAAGTTACATGCTTGTGCTTCTGCAGTTGATTCCACATATTATTCCAAATTTTATTTCCGTTACATTAAAGGTATAATGTGATATAGTTATTTATTTTAATGCTCTGTGCCCCCTTCAATTCAGTAAGAAAATTCAATGAAAATATGAGAAAATTTCGTAGAAAAGGAACCTTGTATACCTTTTTTTGCATGTAAGGAGGACTAGTGATACTTCATTCCCTTGTAGAACACCAATATTGTGTATTATTGTAGTCATCTTAAAGATGGTTCTCGAAAAGCTAGCTAGCATTATGAAATTATAACTGAAAACAAAGCCATATACTCCCTTTTCAATGCATTGACTTTAATTTTTAAATTATGTCATGTGATGTCACAGATTTCATCTGTTATATATATAAGTTTGCACTTTATTCGGTACAGATTTTCTTCAATGTTTTTGAAGATGGTGTATGTCAGAATAGTAAATGTGTATGATCAGGTGCTATGTTGCACCGTCAGTGGAAATTTTATGCAAATCGCCCCAAAACTAAGGCATGTAATGCCAAAAATACGTAAATTTTGAATTAAAAGTTTGTTACCGCGTCATGACGTCATTTTAGGTCATATTTAAAAACTTTGTCCTTATGACGTCAAATGAGGTCATATGATGTTCATCTTCTCAGACTGTAAAGAAGACTTGGAGACTTGTTCAGTTTAAATATTAGCTTTCTATTTCGTCTGGAAGTGATTTTGTATACATGTATCTGAACTGAAATTTGACGTCAATGGTTCGAATCATGGATTAGCCATAAGACCTTTGCTTTTTTGAATTTGAAAAAACAGACACTGGTAGGCACAATAAGAACATAAGATATACATTCTGTGACATTTTAAAGAATATCGGTCTAGAATTAATGGCTGTAGACCGTGTAAAACATTTCTACACAACATCAAGTTTGACATCATAGGCATATAAATAATATTGAAATACAAATGTCTGTATCTGAAGCATATGCCTTTAACTTTTCATGGTCATAGGACCTTTGCAACATGCTATGGCAGAAAGCCCTAATTATGGCCCCTTTTAATTGTAAAATTTTGGTTAAAGTTTTGTATCATAATTCTGAACCATAGAAGTATGGCTTAAACTTTGGACTGATTGTCATAACAAGAGTGATAACATTTGTCTTACTTTCTGCAAATTTTATTTAAGGAATTGAGATTCACTCCAGCTAAAATTAAAATTCTTCCTCAATTGCTCTAGTTGATCTGCTAGTTTCCTGATATTCTGTATAAAATTCAAATTCTACTTCTATGAACCAATGAATAGAATCTTAATTTCTTTTGGCAGGTATGGTCACCTCATAGTGCTCTATCATAATTGCTAAAATAAAGTTGATCTCTTGAAAAATGAGGTCCTTCAGGGGTTGGCTAGTTTCCTTATATAAAAAAATTTCAAAATTCTTCTTCGTTGAAGCCAGAAATATTAATTACCTGAGCTATGTGATGAAGCTATTGGCCAGAATTATTTATACCAGCACAAATCGTCACCTCATTGCTGTAACCATAATTGTTAAAATAAAGTACATCTCTCGAAAGATGAGGCCCCTAGGGGGTCAGCTAGTTTCATTATATTATCTATATTAAAAAAAAAAAAAATCAAAATTTCTCTTTTATAAAACCAATGTTTATAATTTCTTTTGGCATGTTTGGTCACCTCATATCTGTCTACCATAAACGCTAAAATAAAGTTGATCTTTTTAAAAATGAGGCCATTAGGGAGTTGGCTAGTTTCCTAATCTACTCTATATAGAAAATTTAAAAATTCCTCTATAAAGCCAATGGCCAGAATTTAACTTATCCAGCACAAATGGTCACCTCATCGCTGTTTACCATAATAACTAAAATATATTTGAATCCATAAAAATTGAGGCTCCATGATTGACTAACTTCAGAATTCTTAACTTGAATCTGGTTGCTACTAGAGGTAAGCTTATGCACTCTGGTGAATGATCTAAGGTCATATACCCCTTTTTTCAACTTTATGCGCAGAATTTTTCCTACTTTGAAATTAAAAAAAAAATGAATATTTTGTAGTAATATGCTGTCAGGCTAAATTAATTTACTACCGTATATTGTCTTTTCCATTTCAGTCAAGGTGCCTATACAGTTATTGCACCCAATGAGCAAAAACGGAAAAAGGTGACTCAAAGTATGTACAGGGAGACATGTGGCTTCTATTTCTTCAGCACTGTTCTTTTCAGGCCCCTAGAGCTCTTACTGACATGAATTTTGTTCTACCATATAAGATTATAGAATGATTACACTTCAATACTTGATCAAACTTGAACACAGTGTTTTGAGCTAGCAATAATATCTAGGCTGTGTGTAGCAAAAATTCCAGATTCCACATCTCAAATTTGATTGTTATTTATAGTGAAATAGGGCCATGTTGGCCCTCTAAAAGAGGGCTTTTTATCTTTTAAAATCAAAACTTTGAAAAAAAACAACTTACCGATGTAAACAGCCCAGATTCCCCCCCCCCCCCCCCCCCCTCCCCACACACACCACCTCCGTCAGTTTTTTTCCCCGGGAAAGAAGAAACTGATTAGTCAAGTTTTTTCCCGGGAAGAAACTGACTAGTCAGCTAGTCATGTTTTCCCCTACCCAGTCAGTTTTTTCCGGCCTATTCTGGCCTAATCAGTTTTTTCCCCCCTGTCATATAGATGGTGTGTATAGGTGGGTAAATTCTGGCCTAGTCCGTTTTAAGCTCATCTGCCACGAGGTGAGCTTTTGGGACCAGTGTCCGTCATTGTGAGTCGTTAGTCGTCAGTCGTCAACAATTTACTTAAAAATCTTCTTCTCTGAAACTACTGGTGGGAAAGTGATCAAACTTTGCAAGGATGTTCCTATAGTGATCCACTATAAAAATGTTCAAATGGTTTCGGTCTGTTGCACTTTTAGGTCACAGGAGCTAAAAATATATTTTAAAAGTGAAATAATAAAAAAACTTCTTCTCTGAAACCACAAGGCTTAGATATTTGGTGTGTAGCATTGTCTAGTGGATCTCTACCAAGTTTGTTCAAATCATGACCCTGGGGTCAAAATTGGCCCCGCCCCAGGGGTCACTTGATGTAACATAGGCTAATATAGAAAAAACTTGAAAAATCTTCTTCTCAGAAACCATAAGGCGTGGAGTTTAGATATTTGGTGTGCAACACTGTCTAGTAGATCACTACCAAGTTTGTTCAAATCATGACTCTTGGGTTAAATTTGGCACCGCCATAGGGGTCACCTGATTTAACATAGACCAATATAGGAAAAAACTTGAAAAATCTTCTTCTCAGAAACAACAAGTCCTGGGGTTAAGATATTTTGCGTGTAGCATTGTCTAGTGGATCTCTACCACGTTCATTCAAATCATGACCCTAGGGTCAAAATTGGCCCCGCCCCAGGGGTCACTTAATTTAACAAAGGCTAATATATGAAAAAACTAGAAAAATCTTCTTCTCAGAAACCACAAGGCCTGGAGTTTAGATATTTGGTATGTTAACATGGGCTAATAGACCTCTACCAAGTTTGTTCAAATCATGGCCCAGGGGTCAAATTTGGCCCAACCTCAGGGGTCATTATATTTAATATAGACTTAAATATGAAAAATTAGAAAAATCTTCTTGTTGGGTTTAGTTTAAACTTATTTATTTTATGTCTATTTGGAAACAAGTTCTTACAACTTATACTTATCCCTCTGGACGGTTCCTGGGTTGGACCAGTACTTTGCGCCCGGGAAGGTCATGAAGAGTTCTTTCCTCCAACGGGGTTCGAACCCACAACCTTCGGATCTGTAATCGGATACGTTACCATTGGACCACGGCACCCTGCGGTCAAAATTGGCCCTGCCCCAGGGGTCACTTGATTTTACATAGCCTAATGATACCAGGTGAGCAATCCAGGGCCATTATGGCCCTCTTGTTTCTTATAATCTTATATATCATGCGTGAAGTTGGGAATATTCTGGACTTGTCAGTTTTATCCACCCTCTCTTATATATATTTTGCATATAGGTGGGGAAATTCTGTCCTTGTCATTTTTCCCTCCTGTCATATAGATTGTATGGGTGAGTGATTGATATTTTATCAACCACACACTCCTTTAGGGATCACACACCCTCCCAACCCTTCCCTTGTTATGCCTTATTTGGCTCTTCATTATTTTGGATATCAGTTGTAATTACATAACAACTGATGCAACTTGCTCTAAGGACTGATCCTGCAGAGGCTGGAGCCAGGTATCTGTGTGTGATCCCTCAAGGAGTTTGTGGTTGATAAAATGTCAATCCAACTTCACATCTACGAAGGTTAGTTTAATTTTCCAAATATATTAGATGGGGGGGGGAGAGAAACTGACTAGGCTAGAATTTACCCACCTACAGGCACAGTATACTAGATACTAGGGGGGAAAAAACGGACTAGGCCAGGATTTACCCACTTCCACGCACAATAGGCTATATTAGATATGGAGGAAAAAGCTAACTAGGCCAGAACTTCTCCACCTTCAAGCACAATATATAGATATCGGGGAAAACTGACTAGGCCAGAATTTCCCCACCTTCATGCAGAATATATTACATAGGGGGGGGAAACTGACAAGGCCAGAATTTCCCCACTTTTACGCACAATATATTAGATAGGGGTTAAAAAACTGACTAGGCCAGTATTTCCACACCTACACACACAATCTATATGACAGGGAAAAAAACTGACTAGGCCAGAATTTCCCCACCTACATACACAACCTATATAACAGGGTGAAAAAAACTGACTAGGCTAGAATTTCCCCACCTATAGGCACAATACTTGGTCTCCAAACATGCGCTATGCAAGCCTGCTCATTATCCTAACCTAACTGTTGGTCCTGATTTTTTTCCTTATATAAGGTTATATGAAATCCAACCCTTGATTCATTTGATTAATTCAAATATAACCCTTTATCCGAAGTTAAGTTGGGCCCCTAGCGTATAGTTTAATAACCTGTTCATATCTTTTATCCGAATGTGTCTGCCATGTGCTGATCGGCTATTGTATTTTCACAGCTTACCTGTCAATACTGTGAAGGGGAGATCACTATAATGTCTTTAGCACAGCGCACATTAATTTTAAATAATTTTGATTGGTAATGGATTAAAGGACCCAATAAATTGATTATAAGTGATTTACATTAAAAATAATGGAAGAATGCGCTAATTAAAGAAATTGGGGAAAAGTTGGTATTCACTGTGTTATACAGATAAAGCAAACTTACAGGAGGATGGTTATAAATGTGGACTGATTTTCTCACAGTCATCTCTCTTCGAGAATGGTTTCCACAGCTAAAGCAGGCGATATCTAAGCTGAGCAATATAGGGATGGACCCAGCAATGGGTGAATATCCAGATAAGCTTCAGTATCCTTTTCATTATAAATTTGTTTCACTTAGAATGAGGTCACAGCAATCGATGTAGAAAAACTGGAGACAAAATAGCCGACACGTAAAGTACCAGATATAACAATAAAAGCATATTTTGTTAAAAAACATTTTTCATAATTTACGAACATGAATTACCATTTACAGTTAAAATGAGTATTCGTTTTAATTAAAACACAACATACCACTAAATACAAACATTAAAGTGTAACATTTGACCATTATGTGTGATTCAAACAGATGCTTTATTCGAAGTGAAATGTTGGTCCCGATGACTTCAGATAACTGAAATCTGACTTTATATTAGATAGGGAGAAAAACACTTACTAGGCCAGAAATTACCCACCTTCAAGCACAATCTGGGGGGTGGGGGAACTGACTAGGCCAGAATCCACCCACCTATGCAGGGGATGGGGGGTGGGGACTGACTAGGCCAGAATTTCCCCACCTACAGGCACAATATATTGGGGGGGGGGGGAACTGACTAGGCCAGAATCCAGCCACCTATGCAGGGGATGGGGGGTGGGGACTGACTTTCCCCCCAGAAATATTAGATAGGGGGATTTAAACTGACTAGGCAAGAATTTCCCCCACCTTCATGTGCAAAATATTAGATAGGGGGGAAAACTGTCTAGGCCAGCATTTCCTCTCCTTCATAATCTTAAAGAAAGAGTGGGGGGGACTGAAACTTGTTAACCTGAATAGTTAGTTTCCCTGGGGAAGAAACTGACTGGGGAAAAACTTGACAGTTACAACAGTACACATTGTTTACTTATTTATGTATATTGTTTGAAAATATATTACTAAAAGCTTATGAAATATTATGATAGAAAAGCCTTTGATTAATATTTAAATCATAGAGGATCTTTTTCTTACATGAGAAATCTATATAGTTTAACATTGTTTTATTTATTTATTTATTTATTTAACTTGTGTACCAATTTTTTATTGAACCAAAAAAAAAACTCCATCTCCAAAGGCAGGCATTCAAATGGTCTTGCTATTGTGTCAGATGTACAAAAAACTTGCTGTGATACATAAGCTGCAAAGCCTATATCTGGTTAACTCAGTTATGTTTATACATGTCAATTGTTTTAGTGGCACAGCAGGAAATGGCAGCTTATGAAGCCCACAAACAACAGACCACACCCAAGTCTTTCACCTATGTTGGAACAGCTGGTGAGTTTACACATCAAGCCATTTATTAATGCCATTCAGAGCAGTATGATTGGGTGAAGCTGCAAAAGAGGGATGCATGCTATTATACTATTGTGAATGGCATTGATACACTGACAGAGAGATCAGCAGAAGTAGCTGAATGTGAGGTAAAAGAATTTGTGGAATCTTTGCTAAGTTATCTGAAAGACACAGCTGACTTCATTTATAAACTAAAAGAAATAAAATGTCCCTTACCTGAACATTGTCATCTATATTTTGCTGTGATGTTTGTAAATTGTACCCGACAGGTCCCTATAAAGAAGGGATGCTTGCTGAGAAGCAGTAAATATGAAGGCTAACCCACTGGTTGACACTTAATACATGATTGCTATGATAAAGACTGTTTTGAACAACAATGTATTTAGTCTGGTTTTATTCAAAGGGTATATTCAAACCGATTATATTGCAATTGGTTCTAGACTGGGGAAAAAATTGCATGTGCATATATGAGGGAATGGGATGATGAGCTGATCAACACGGAGAAAGTCAGGCTATATTCTATAAAAGGTTTATAGATGATGGATTCAGTAAATAACAACCTTACATGTTTTCCTTTGCAAAATTAAAATATATGAATTGTCTCTGACATAAGACCCGAAATATTTTGTGCAGTATATCGTGGTATGTAATGTGCTATTTACCTAAAAACCATGGTATACTGTGGTACAATTCCATACTGTGGTTCCCAGCTCTAGTTACAGTGGTAAATTGATTGAATATCAAAGGCATACAATTATCAGCGTTTTTTTTCTAACAGACAGTTTTTTCTAAAATTGTGCACATTAGTACTTTAGACTACACCTAAAAGATATATGAAATAAAAATAGGTGGTCACAATGTTTGTTTTAGAGATTGAGTTTATAATAAAACATAACTTTTCAAAAATTTGTTGAAAAAATCGATGCATTAAAAAATTGGAAAGATGCTTCTAGATATTTTAATAACATACCAAAATAGTAATATTTTCAGAATATTTTCTCCTAATTTTTAACTTATGTGTTTTATAAGTTACAGGTGAAAAAATTTGTCAAACATGCATGGGAAAAAACAACAAAACGAGATGATTGTTTGTTTGTTGAAATTACAAACGAAACGGCTTTTCGTTTGCTTATCTCCATGGGAATAAAAGAAAGATATTACTTGCTGATGCTTAATCATTAAACCTTTGAGCTAATCACTTTAAATTTTCAGACTTTTTGGGCATTCTTAATTACGGCTTTTTCCAAATAAAGTTCATTGATTCAGTTGTCGATTTGGTATGATTTTTTCAATAATTATTACTTGAATATCATTGTTGTCATAATCACGTGACTCAGCATTAATTGCTTGAGTTATGCACCATTTCAGTTAATAAAAAAATCACATTGATGCAAGAGCGCGAAGTTTTGTTTTTCAAGTTTTCAAGCAGACATTCCATGAAACATGAATATCTGCCATGTTTTATGGTGTAATCACTTTAAATTTTCTAGATTTTATTAATGTTTTGTTTTGACATTTTTGAAAATGTAAAGTTCATTTGTCAAATTGGCGATTGTATATTATTTTTTAAAAACAATTCTTGCTTCAATATGCATGACGTCATAACCATGTGACAAAAAAAAATCTTGCAGTATGCATGACTTTAATTTTACCTCTATCAATTCTGAAAATTTGATTAGGATTGACTTAAAAGTAATGATACCAGAGCGAAAGAAATCTCTAATTCTTTGCTTTTTGACCTTTGAGTGACATCATAACCCTGTGACTTCAGGAACAATCCTTTAGAAAATATCAAGTAGACCTCTAGGCCAATATGCTGTCCAGTTCTCATGCTTTTAACTCATCAGGGGTCTATGTAAGATAAAAATATATTTTAGGACCAAAGTTTGAAACCTGGTTTTGCCATTAAATCCTAATCTTTTCAACTTTTGAAAATACGAATGCCAAGCTGCACATCGACATCTTAACATACATCTTCTGTGAACATATCAAGATCATCCAACCATAATTGAAGGCGTTAGAGCTCGAACAAGCTTTTGAAGTTGACGTCAAATCTGATGTCATTTGATGTCATTAAAAATTTAGAATAAATGAATATATAAAAAGATACATTTTTGATGCTGCAATTCCATTTTTATTAAAATTGACTCAAAACTTATGATGCCAGAGAAATCAAATTGCTTTTTGTCCCCTTAATGACGTCATAACCACCTGACTTAAGACAAAATCTTTCAGAGAATAGAAAGTAGACCTCTGGGTCGATATGCTGTTCAATTTTCATGCTTCTAACATTAAATAATATTTTAAGGACCAAAGTTTGAAACTCAGTTTTGTCATGAATTCTTTATTTTTTTTCGAATTTGAAAAATTGAAAGACAGGGTGCACATCTATATCCTACCATACATCTTCTGTGAAAATATCAAGATAATAAGACAAAAAGGCTCTAGAGCACAAAAAAGCTTTTGAAATTGACGTCAAATCTGACGTCATTTGACATTTCATTGAAAATTAAAAATAATTGAATATATAAATTGAATTTTTTGTTGTTGCTACTATTTCATTTTCATTAAGGTTGACTCAAAATTGATGATGCCAGAGCGAGAGAAATCTTTGAAAAAAATGCTTTTTGTCCTTTTGATTACGTCATAAGACGTGACATAAGAGAAAATCTTTCAGAGAATAGACAGTACACCTCTGCGCCGATATGCTGTCCAATTTTCATGCTTCTAACACATTATGTGGCTTTGTAACATCAAAATATATTTTCAGGACCAAAGTTCAAAACCGGTTTTGCAATGAAAGCCTTATCTTTTCAGATTTGGAAATTTGAAAACAAGGGTGCACATCTTACTCCTAACTTACATCTTCTGTGAAAATATCAAGACAATCCTACCAGAATTGAAGGCTCTAGAATGCGAACAAACATTTGAAGCTGACGTCAAATCTGACGTCTTTGAAAATAACTGAATTTAAAAATTTAAATTTTTTTGTTGAGGCAATTTAATTTTCATGTTGCTTGAATATTGGCAACATATCGAAATCAACTCTTGAATTGGGTTGGAAGAACAAGAATGATAATGATAATAAGAATAAACATAACAAATCCTATACTTTTTCCGCAGGTTTGCGGAAAGCCGTAATTACCAAAATTAAAATCAGTGGTAACCCACATAAACGTCCTTAAGAAAGTTTGATAGTCTTGATAGAAATACCGTTTTACAAGCCAGAAAGAAGTACAAGCCTGACAATAACAAGAGAGTTCAAGCATACAACCTAATGTTCAAAGTAAATTGTTCAATTTTTTTAATCTGTCATTAGCACATACATTTCACGGTCACTGCACAGAATATATATTTATCTTTGCTCATTCTCATACATTCTGCACAGTTTAAGGGTAGAAATTAGTGAAAGACTATAAAAAGTTGTAACAGGAACATTTCACCATTTTCTGCTATGGCACTGCTAAACGCCATGCACTTCAATGCTGGAAGTTACATGTTTATTCTACTTTTGTGAGGTAAATATTGCGGTCCTCATATTTTTTAGCTCACCTGATCACAACGTGCTCAAGGTGAGCTAGCTTTTGTGATCACTCTGCGTCTGTCGTCAACAATTTACTTAAAACATCTCCTCTGAAACCCCTAGACAGAATTTGATTAAACTTGGTAGGGATTATCCTTATGCGAACCTTCCCTTATCGAAATGAAATGGCTTGAAACACCATTGAATTACCATTTCTTTTTGCAGAACCAAATGTAGCACAACCCTTGAAGGACCATTGAAAGTCTTTATATACTAAATAGTGCAACCATTGAAACTCCATCAAAACACCATTGGAACTCCATTGAAATGAGCCGAAATAAGCAAATGAACTCTCCCTAAAAAAAATGAAAATAAATTATTTTCAAGGGTATCCAATGAGGGATTTTAATGGAATAAAATGGTTTTTCAATGGTATTTTGGTGGTGTCATTTTACATAAAATAATGGTGAATCAATGATTTAAAATGAAATATCAATAATCTTCAATGGTAATTAATGGAAATTCAATGGTGCCAAATAATACTCATGCACTGAGTATGGTGGACCAGGGGATTTTAACAGGCAACATGGCTGGATACAAGAATAATTTTTATTCATGTCATCACATATCACATCCATATTAACAGTCTAAACAATCTTTTTTTTAAACAAATTACAGTGACCAACATGGATATTGATTCCCCATGCTTAAGAGCAGTGTCCGGTCTCATCCTTTATTAAATTAATTTGCTTTCTGTTTTTTCATAACGCACTATAGCCTATGTTCCAAGTTCTGAACAACCTCCTCTTTCTCCACCTATTGTATTAAAAACACTTATAATGTTTTTAAAACTTATTATGCCACCTGTTGGATGCCTTGAATTCACTAAGTCCAAGTTCCAAAGCGATTTTCCTTGAATTCGCCTAGATCAGTGGTCCTGATGATCCAATATGCCATGGGTCAGAGATCAGTTTCCACTTTGAAAGAGGAATGTCCAAGTCCTTGTTGACATTCCTGAACATGTGCTGATGTTATGCATAAATTTACATTGAAATTCTGCCTGCTCATATTCTGCAAGTACTTCAGCTTTCTTCCTCCCACATGTCTGAAACTAAAAAATAAAAAAAAAATAAGTAAGATTATTTAAAAGTAAAATAACTAAGAAGTGCAAAGCCTATAGCCTGCCTTTGTATTTAAACATTCTAGTGTTTACTCAGATTTGATCATTGATCCTTATTCCCATTCATACCAGTATTAACAATAAAGATGAAGTTCTGAAATTTTTCTCATCATTATAAATTCAAAATGTTTTTCAATCTTACAATGTCAGTTAACTAGGAGAAATTGAGTTCAGCCACAATCAAACACAGTTGCAATAGAAGTATGACAGCTGTTACAACCAGAATTGCAATAACGCCGAGAATTGCAATAAAATTGCAATAATTTTATTGCAATTCTGGTTTCACAGGGGTACGAGAATTGCAATAAAATCGAGAATTGCAATAAACTTAAAATACACATTTAAACTGAAGAATAAAGTTTAACAACATGTTATAAGATGTTAAGAAAGTGATAACGTGGCATTTTTGGTGGTCAGTGATCATTAGATACAATTTTAAATCAAAGCTGGGGATCCGAGTTTTGCAATAAAATTGCAATAATTTTATTGCAATTCTGGTTGCACAGAGGTACGAATATTGCAATAAAATCGAAAATTGCAATAAACTTAAAATACACATTTAAATTTAAGAATATAGTTTAACAACATGTTATAAGATGTTTAGAAATGGATAACGTGGCATTTTTGGTGGTCAGTGATCATGGGATACATTTTTAGCTCACCTGAGCACAACGTGCTCAAGGTGAGCTTTTCTGATCGCCTTTTGTCCGGCGTCCGTCGTCCGTGCGTGCGTCCGGCGTCAACAATTGCTTCAAACAACATCTCCTCCTAATCGGCTTGGCCAATTTGAAAAATATTTTGCAGGAATGTTCCTTGGATGCAGCTCTACTAAAGTTGTATAAATGGTTCTGGTCCATTGCATAATTAGGTCACAGGAGCTAAAAATAGATTTTAAAAATGAAAATTTAAATAATCTTCTTCTCTGAAACCACAAGGCCTAGCCTTTTGATTTTTGGTATGTAGTATGATCTTATGACTCTCTACCAAGATTGTACAAATTATGACCCTGGGGTCAAAATTGGCCCCGCCCCAGGGGTCACTTGATTTCACAAAGGCTTATATAGGAAAAACTTGAAAAAATCTTCTTCTCCGAAACCACAAGGCCTAGCCTTTTGATTTTTGTTACTTAGCATGATCTTATGACTCTCTACCAAGATTGTTCAAATTATGACCCTGGCGTCAAAATTGGCCCTGCCCCAGGGGTCACTTGATTTCACATAGGCTAATATAGAAAAACTTGAAAAATCTTCTTCTCGAAACCACAAGGCTAGAGTTAAGATATTTGGTGTGTAGCATTGTCTAGTTGATCTCTACCAAGATTGTACAAATTATGACCCTGGGGTCAAAATTGGCCCCGCCCCAGGGGTCACTTGATTTCACATAGGCTAATATAGGAAAAACTTGAAAAAATCTTCTTCTCAGAAACCACAAGGCCTAGCCTTTTGATTTTTAATATGTAGCATGATCTTATGACTCTCTACCAAGATTGTTCAAATCATGACCCTGGGGTCAAAATTGACCCCGCCCCAGGAGTCACTTGATTTAACATAGGCTAATATAGGAAAAACTTGAAAAACCTTCTTCTCAGAAACCACAAGGCCTGGGGTTTAGATATTTGGTGTGCAGCATTGTCTAGTAGATCACAACCAAGTTTGTTCAAATCATGGCCCTGGGAGCAAATTAGGCCCCACCAAGGGGTCACCGGATTTTACATAGGCTAATATAGAAAAACTTGAAAAATCTTTTTCTCTGAAACCACAAGGCATAGCCTTTTGATTTTTAATATGTAGCATGATCTTATGACTCTCTACCAAGATTGTTCAAATTATGACCCTGTGGTCAAAATTGGCCCCGCCCCAGGGGTCACTTGATTTAACATAGGCTAATATAGAAAAAAAAAAAGAAAAATCTTCTTCTCAGACACCACAAAGCATAGAGTTTAGATATTTGGTGTGTAGCATTTCTAGTCGCTTCTTACCAAGTTTGTTCAAATCATGACGCTGGGGTCAAAATTGGCCCCGCTCCAGGGATCACTTGATTTTACATAGACTTATATTGGAAAAAAAACTAGAAAAATCTTCAAAGTCTGGAGTTTATATATTTATGTTTATGTTTTCTTTGTTGTGATCTTGTTGTCTTGAGATTATACCATATTCTTTCATGTATTCCGTTTTAGCAAGGAAATATATCACTATGAGTTTAGTTTAAACTTATTTATTTTACGTAGATTGGGAAACAAGTTCTTACACTTATGCTAATCCCTCTCGATGGTTCCTTGGTTGGACCAGTACTTTGCGCCCGGAAAAGTCGTGAAGAGTTCTTGTCTCCATCGGGGTCCGAATCCACAATCTTCGGATCCGTTATCGGAAACGTTACCACTGGACCACCCTTAGCCGCCCATAAACAGATAGTTTATCATGCTTCTAATTAATATATAAATATGTGTACATGCGTTTATAAAAACTGATAACGCGTCTTACCTGAGCTTTCAGAAAAGAACAAAACAAAAGTTTATTGTTAGATTTGAGCATCTTACACATATAATACATCATACAAAATTAGTTGCATGCGTGTTGCATAATTATATTAATCTATAAATTATATGAGATTATAAAATGGGTACTTGTCATTCAAGCATTGTCAAGCAGTGAGAGTGTTTTCGAAAATTAATGTAATGATTGTGGATATAAAATATATACGGCCTAGTGAATAAATGCATTAGCAATGATGAGGTGACTTGACTTGACTATTTGAGTTTACCGTCGCCTCGACATTATTTCAGTCATATAGCGACGTCCAGCTAATTACAGGTGGAGAAAGACCCCGAATGCACGGAGGCATCCGGGTAGAACCACCGACCTACCGCAAGTCAGCTGGAAGGCTTCCTCACATGAAAATCCGAATGACCATGCAGGGATTACAACCCACGCGCTGAGTGAATGTTAAAGTCAGCGACTTTACCCTCTCGGCCACGGAGGCCCCTCGATGAGGTGATAAATTATATAAAATATTCGAATGTTATAAATGAACGTGTTAAATACTCACAAGGTATAAGATAGCCAGAGGGAGAGAGAAATAGAGATGGAGGGCGGGAAGAGATTGGAGAACTTGCACTCCTACATAAACACATATATATAAGTATAAATTTACCAGTCTGTCTACATATACCTCAATACACATATCTATTTATACACATGTACATACAACCGCACAGATATGTACATATATCTCGTTAAGTCCACAGCTTATGGACCAATCAAAAGAGAAAACTTTTCTCTGCAGTATAATAATAAAATATTTTATTTTGTCAGAAACACAATCGAATTTTTTAATCCTTTATATATTATAGGTGTGCATATTTGATTAATACAAAGAACTTTCAGAAAAAAACAACGACATTAAATGTAATCTCTCAAAAAAACAAAAGCAAATATTTTAAATTACTTGTGACATTCTTTTCCAAACCAAAAGTATCAATAAGTCACAAAATGTTGCAAATATATAACTAAATGGTATCTATCATTTTCTCTAGGTTCTCCATACTTAATCTTTATTTTACCATTTATTGCAAAACTTGGAATGTATCCCATGATCACTGACCACCAAAAATGCCACGTTATCCATATCTAAACATCTTATAATATGTTGTTCAAATTTATTCTTAAGTTTAAACGTGTTTTTAGCTCACCTGAGCCAGAGGCTCAAGGTGAGCTATTGTGACCGGTCTTCGTCCGTCGTCCGTCCGTCCGTCGTCCGTCCGTCGTCCGTCCGTCGTCCGTCAACATTTTGCTTCAAACGACATCTCCTTCTAAACTACTCACTGGATTTTGATAAAACTTCACTGGAATGTTCATTATGGGTCCCTTTTCCAAAGTTGTTAAAATTATTTTGATTGGTCAAAAATCTAGGTCACAGGAGCTAAAAATAGATTTTAAAAATGAAAATTTTAAAAATCTTCTTCTCCGAAACCACAAGGCCTAGCCTTTTGATTTTTGGTATGTAGCATGATCTTATGACTCTCTACCAAGATTGTTCAAATTATGGCCCTGGGGTCAAAATTGACCCCGCCCCAGGGGTCACTTGATTTAACATAGGCTAATATAGGAAAAACTTGAAAAAATCTTCTTCTCCGAAACCACAAGGCCTAGCCTTTTGATTTTTGGTATGTAGCATGATCTTATGACTCTCTACCAAGATTGTTCAAATTATGACCCTGGGGTCAAAATTGGCCCCGCCCCAGGGGTCACTGATTTAACATAGGCTAATATAGGAAAAACTTGAAAAATCTTTTTCTCAGAAACCACAAGACCTGGAGCTTAGATATTTGGTGTGCAGCATTATCTAGTAGATCACTACGAAGTTTGTTCAAATCATGGCCCTAGGGTCAAAATTGGTCCCGCCCCAGGGGTCACCTGATTTTACATAGGCTAATATAGGAAATACTTGAAAAAATCTTCTTCTCAGAAACCACAAGGCCTGGAGTTTAGATATTTGGTATGTAGCATGATCTTATGACTCTCTACCAAGATTGTTCAAATTATGATCCTGGGGTCAAAACTGGCCCAACCCAGGGGTCACTTGATTTAACATAGGCTAATATAGGAAAAACTTGAAAAATCTTCTTCTCAGAAACCACAAGGCCTAGGGTTTAGATATTTGGTGTGCAGCATTGTCTAGTAGATCACTACCAAGTTTGTTCAAATCATGGCCCTGGGGTCAAATTTGGCCCCGCCCCAGGGGTCACCTGATTTTACATAGGCTAATATAGGAAAACTTGAAAAATCTTCTTCTCAGAAACCACAAGGCCTGGGTTTAGATATTTGGTTGTAGCATGTTAGATCCTACCAAAATTGTTCAAATTATGACCCTGGGGTCAAAATTGGCCCCACCCCAGGGGTCACTTGATTTAACATAGGCTAATATAGGAAAAACTTGAAAAATCTTCTTCTCAGAAACCACAAGGCCTAGGGTTTAGATATTTGGTGTGCAGCAATTTTTCATATCATGCCCCTGGGGTCAAATTTGGCCCCGCCCCAGGGGTCACCTGATTTTACATAGGCTAATATAGAAATAACTTGAAAATTCTTCTTTTTAGGAAACTAGAAAACACATGGCCTGGCATTTAGATATTTGGTGAAAATATTGGCCCCTCCCCAGGGATCACTTGATTTTACATAGACTTATTTTGGAAAAAAATCTAGAAAAATTTCTTCTCAAAAACCACAAGGTCTGGAGTTTAGATATTTGGTATGTAACATGGGCTAATAGACCTCTACCCAGTTTGTTCAAATCATGACCCTGGGGTCAAAATTGGCTCTGCCCCAGGGGTCACTTGATTTTACATAGCCTAATGATATCAGGTGAGCGATCTAGGGCCATCATGGCCCTCTTGTTTAAGTTTATTGCAATTTTCGATTTTATTGCAATTCTCGTACCTCTGTGCAACCAGAATTGCAATAAAATTATTGCAATTTTATTGCAAAACTCGGACCCCCAGCTTTGATTAAAAAATGTATCCCATGATCACTGACCAATAGAAATGCCACGTTATCCATTTCTAAACATCTTATAACATGTTGTTAAACCTTATTCTTAAGTTTAAATGTGTATTTTAAGTTTATTGCAATTTTCGATTTTATTAGCTCACCTGAGCACAACGTACTCATGGTGAGCTTTTGTGATCGCCTTTTGTCCGTCGTCCGTCGTCCGTGCGTGCGTGCGTCCGTCCGTCGTCAACAATTTGCTTTAAACAACATCTCCTCATGAACCGCTGAAGGGATTTTGACCAAACTTCACAGGAATCATCCTTATGATGCCCTCTATCAAAGCTGTACAAATTATTCAGATTGGTAAAAAAAGTAGGTCACAGGAGCTAAAAATAGATTTTAAAAATGCAAACTTTGAAAATCTTCTTCTGCAATACTGCAAGGCCTAGAGCTTAGATATTTGGTATGTAGCATCATCTTATGGGCCATTACCAAGATTGTTCAAATCATAGCCCTACGGTGATAAATGCCCCCGCACCAGGGGTCACTTGTTTTACATAGAGTTATAAAGGAAAATCTTTAAAAATCTTCTTCTATGAATCCATAAGGCCTAGAGCTTAGATATTTGGTATGTAGCATCATCTTATGGTTCATTACCAAAATTGTACAAATCATGACCCTATGTGATAAATGCCCCCACACCATGGGTCACTTGTTTTACATAGAGTTATATAGGAAAATCTTTAAAAATCTTCTTCTATGAATCCATAAGGCCTAGAGCTTAGATATTTGGTATGTAGCATCATCTAATGGTTCATTACCAAGATTGTTCAAATCATGACCCTATGAAGATAAATGCCCCCGCACCAGGGGTCACTTGTTTTACGTAGAGTTATATAGGAAAATCTTTAAAAATCTTCTTCTATGAATCCATAAGGCCTAGAGATTAGATATTTGGTATGTAGCATCATCTAATGGTTCATTACCAAGATTGTACAAATCATGACCTTATGGTGATAAATGCCCCCGCACCAGGGGTCACTTGTTGTACATAGAGTTATATAGGAAAATCTTTAAAAAAAAATCTTGTACTATAAATCCAGAAGGCCTAGAGCTTAGATTTTTGGTATGTAGTATCATCTAATGGTTCATTATCAAGATTTTCAAAATGGTGGCCCTTTGGAGATAAATGACCCCGCACTAAGTCTTCTCCTCTGAAACCATAAGGCCCAGTGCTTATATATTTGGTGTGTAGTATTGTCAGGGCTAAAATGTTTAAGATTGAGTTATATCAGAATTCTTGTCTGTTTAAAAACCTTGTAATCAGTTGTAGCAATGGTACTCAGGTGAGTGATTCAGGGCCATCATGGCCCTCTTGTTGCAATTCTCGTACCTCTGTGCAACCAGAATTGCAATAAAATTATTGCAATTTTATTGCAAAACTCAGACCCCCAGCTTTGATTAAAAAATGTATCCCATGATCACTGACCAATAGAAATGCCACGTTATCCATTTCTAAACATCTTATAACATGTTGTTAAACCTTATTCTTAAGTTTAAATGTATATTTTAAGTTTATTGCAATTTTCGATTTTATTGCAATTCTCGTACCTCCGTGCAACCAGAATTTGCAATAAAATTATTGCAATTTTATTGCAAAACTCGGACCCCAGCTTTGATTAAAAAATGTATCCCATGATCACTGACCACCAAAAATGCCACGTTATCCATTTCTAAACATCTTATAATATGTTGTTCAAATTTATTCTTAAGTTTAAACGTGTTTTTTAAGTTTATTGCAATTCTCGATTTTATTGCAATTCTCGTACCTCTGTGCAACCAGAATTGCAATAAAATTACTGCAATTTTATTGCAAAACTCGGACCCCCAGCTTTGATTAAAAAATGTATCCCATGATCACTGACCAATAGAAATGCCACGTTATCCATTTCTAAACATCTTATAACATGTTGTTAAACCCCATTCTTAAATTTAAATGTGTATTTTAAGTTTATTGCAATTCTCGATTTTATTGCAATTCTCGTACCTCTGTGCAACCAGAATTGCAATAAAATTATCGCAATTTTATTGCAAAACTCGGACCCCCAGCTTTGATTTAAAAATGTATCCCATGATCACTGACCAATAGAAATGCCATGTTATCCTATTTCTAAACATCTTATAACATGTTGTTAAACCTTATTCTTAAGTTTAAATGTGTATTTTAAGTTTATTGCAATTCTCGATTTTATTGCAATTCTCGTACCCCTGTGCAACCAGAATTGCAATAAAATCATTGCAATTTTATTGCAATTCTCGGCGTTATTGCAATTCTGGTTGTAACACAGCTATAATTTGTAAACTAAGTTTGAGAGATATAGTGCTGTTACACTGCAGCATCATGCCACAAATAGTTGGCATGACACCACTCCCAAGTTGCATTATCCCCAACACCACGACAACCGTGTCTGGGACCTATTCTAATATGCTGAGCACCAAACAAGACACTCTTACCATTGGGGACGGTGTTATATAAGGTAAACTGCCTGTCTAATTAACTACCATGAAAAAGGTAAAGGCAGTGGCAGTAGCATTGTGGATGTCTCCAGTTGTTCTTTGAAATGCGACACTTCAGTTTTCAAGGATCTTAGAAACTTTTTTTCTCCAAAAAAAAATGTATTCATTTATAATAAGAGTCTATTTACCTTTTGTAAATCACCATGATCCAAAGTCTGCATTGTTTACAAAGTGGACCAGAAAAGTCATCATCCTTGTTGAAAACATTGTTTGACATGTTGCTACAATAAGGCTGTTTCAGCTGAAATAAAAACAAAAATGGTGTGTTAAATCAATCGGATTTCATTTTACACAGCATTCAATGTTCAAAATTCCAAGTCACTGCCAGCAGTTGGTCATGAACAAATATTCCAACAGAAATTTTAATATCTAAAGGCGTAAAACAATAATGTATTTTCCTTAATATTTTTATAGATCTACATGTAAGATAATCAAGCGATGATTTAGTGTAAACCAAAATGAGTTTTATTGCGGATCTCACATTTGTTAACAGATTTATTGTATATACAATGATTTTTCACCAAGGCCTTCCTTTTTAGCTCACCTGAGCACGAAGTGCTCAAGGTGAGCTATTGTGATCACCTTTTGTCCGTCGTCCGTGCGTGGGTGCGTCCGTCCGTCGTCAACAATTTGCTTTAAAGAACATCTCCTCCTGAACCGCTGAAGGGATTTTGACCAAACTTCACAGGAATCATCCTTATGATGCCCTCTATCAAAGTTGTACAAATTATTCAGATTGGTTGAAAAAGTAGGTCACAGGAGCTAAAAATAGATTTTAAAAACTCAAACTTTGAAAATCTTCTTCTGCAAAACTGCAAGGCCTAGAGCTTAGATATTTGGTATGTAGCATCATCTTATGGGCCATTACCAAGATTGTACAAATCATAGCCCTATGGTGATAAATGCCCCCGCACCAGGGGTCACTTGTTTTACATAGAGTTATATAGGAAAATCTTTAAAAATCTTCTTCTATAAATCCATAAGGCCTAGAGCTTAGATATTTGGTATGTAGCATCATCTAATGGTTCATTACCAAGATTGTTCAAATCATAGCCCTATGGTGATAAATGCCCCCGCACCAGGGGTCACTTGTTTTACATAGAGTTATATAGGAAAATCTTAAAAAATCTTCTTCTGTAAATCCATAAGGCCCAGAGCTTAGATATTTGGTATGTAGCATCATCTAATGGTTCATTACCTCAGTTGTTCAAATCATAGCCTTACGGTGATAAATGACCCCGCACCAGGGGTCACTTGTTTTACATAGATTTAAATAGGAAAATCATTAAAAATATTCTTCTATAAATCCAAAGGCCAGAGCTTAGATTTTGGTATGTAGCATCATTAATGGTTCATTACCAGTTGTTCAAATCATAGCCTTACGGTGATAAATGACCCGCACCAGGGTCACTTGTTTCACATAGAGTTACATAGGAAAAGACCTAGAGCTTAATCTATAGATTTGATGTGAAATATTGTTTAGTGGTCCGTACCCACATAATTCATATAGACCAATCATAAAAAAAATATTTTGCAATATCACTAGTTTGAGAGATTATGACTAGATAATGGTTAAAATTTGGCCCTTGATTGAATCACATTTTACTTTAAATTACATACTTGATATATGTTTTATATTAAAATCAGTATCTACGATTAAATAAAATGATAAAAAGACTAAGAGAATATATTGTGTCAATTGTATATTAAAGAAAGGTTTTCTTTAAGAAAGATATGAAAGTACAGATAATCGTATTGTTGGTAATAAAAACACATTCAGTCGTTTTAGGTTATAATTTTATTAACCAATGAAAAATTAGGAAACTATTCAGCCCTCCATTTCCGGTTTCAGTTTGGTAGGTATACGATTCTCTTCAGAAATTTCAACGAATTATCGAAGATCATTAATCTAATAGACCTAAAAAGCGATTGAAAAGTAGGTCAGTAGGTCAAATCTTAGAAAAACCTTGTTTATACACTGGAGGCCACAATTTTGATTCAATCTTCCTCAAACTTGGTCAGCACAAATGTCCTCAGGTGAGCGTCTTTAGGGCCATCTTGGCCCTCTTGTTTAAATTAAGTACGATGCTAACCGTGGACGATATGACCTGCGATTGATTCTTTTCTTTTTAAAATTTCCTGAAAGGATAATTTGCACATATGGAACACAAATATATATATATTCTGGAAAGCAAATAAAAGAAATAAGATTCAACTAAACATTGTAGGGATTGTGTTATACATCGACGGGCAGAAAATAATCTCCACGCCATTTGCAGACGAATCAAAGTCACTTATTTTTTTATGGATAAATGGAAAGTAATTTCATTACAAACATAATTAATACTCATAACTATATTGAATACTCTTACCTTTGTCATAAAATAGATGTCATCTGCGAAAATATTGCGAATCAATAACGTTATCACCTATTTTTTACACTGTTGTTTGTCGTCCTTTTCAAAATGGCGGATTGATGCAACGCTGCGTTATTTTAGGTTTTCAAATTTAAAAGAGGGAAAGTTAAGATCAGTTACGAAACAAAAACTGGGTTTTGAAATAAAGTTTAAAGAATGGGTTTTCCAAAATAAAGTACAAAATATAAGTAAAAATCATTGATCTACGTAGAAATTAGCGTCAACTTTTCGGCACTACTTTTCCTGGTAGGATTGTCCTACAACCTTGCAACAACTTCCGAACTTTTATTCGGGGCGCGGTTAATTCGAACGAAAACCATTCGTAACCCTTTTTCGATGCGTAACAGTTTTCAATAAAAAAAAAGTGAATTATCTAAGACTTCTGTTAAAACCTAAGTAAAAAGGTCTTAGTAGTAGTTAGATCTAATCGTTTTTGTTTCAATCTAATTTTCAATAAGCTTTAAGCTTTCGATTTAATGCTATTTTGTATCACATAATAATTTATGAATGTTTGTGATGTGTTGTTATAATATTTGATTAATAAATATGATTGATCAATATCAAGTATTGTGCAAAATCGTGGGCACATTTAGGTCAGACGAATTAATTATTACAGAATTATGGCCTTTTAATTTTTGACAAAATCTTGTCTGCCATTCATCTCAAAAACTCCTGGCTTGCATTGGATCAAACTTCACAGTATTGATCAGTATCAGATGTACGACGTTTGTGATTTTCCTGATTAGTAAAGTAAGGATTATGAAGCAGTAATGCAATAAACCATGCCAGCAACCACATTCTTTTTTTCTTCTGTCGTAGAGAACTTACATGTACATTTTAACCGGTATAAAAATTAGATGCTGTAACAGTCAATAAAAGTATAAGCCAGTTGATGCAAGTGGGCTAAGTTTATCCAGAAATGGTAAAGTAAGTTTTTTCGATGGAAAACGATGAATCAAAATGTTGAGGAAAAAAATAAGTATATCAAGCAATGGTAAAACAATCTTAAATAATGAAAAACAATGGTAATTGAACAATCCAAATGTTCATTTTCTTAAAAATGGTGTTTTAATGAAGAAAAAACATTAAAACCAGCCCCCCCAAATGGTATTTTAATGATTTATCTGAATAAAATGGTGTTTCAAGGGTGTTTTAATGGAGTTTCATAGCTTTTTTTTACCATTTCATTTCGCAAAGGGCTCACAAAAGTAAACTCCATGTGGCCGTGGCAACGAAAAGAAAAAAAAAGAAAAGTTTAAAAATCATCTTCTTCAAAACTACTGGCCAGATCTCAAAATGTTTTTGTACAGATGTTCCTTGGGTAACCTATTACCAATATTGCTAAAATTATTCTGATCCGTGAAAAAGACATGGCCACCGGGGACGGGGCTAATTTGCCTTCAATTTTAATAGTGAAAACTTTAAACGTTATCCTCTCTGAAACTGCTGGACAGAATTTGATTAAACTGTGCAGGGATGATCCTTTGGTAAACCTTCACAAAAGTTGCTAAAATAAACTTGATCCATGTAGAACTCTGGTAACCATGGCAATGGAAAGAAAGAAAAAGATATGAAAACTTCAGAAATCATCTCCTTCATAACTACTGGCCAGATTTCAAAATGTTTTAGTACAGATGTTCCTAGGGTAAACTTCTACAAAGATTGCTAAAATAATTTAGATCTGTAAAATAATCATGGCTGCCAGGGGCAGGACTAAATTGCCTTAAATGTATATAGTCAAAATTTTAAATGACATCTTCTCTGAAACCGTTGGACAGAATTCGATAAAACTGCAGAGAACCTTGGGTAAACCTTCACAAAAGTTGCCAAAAGAAATTTGATCCATGTAGAATTCTGATTGCCATGGCAATGGAAAGAAAAATATGAAAAATTAAAACTCATCTTCAAAACTACTGGCAAGATTTCAAAATGTTTTAATGCAAATGTTCCTTGGGTAACTTTATACTCAGGTGAGCAATCCAGCGCCTATAATAATTGGCCCTCTTGTGTATGACATTACAGCAATGTGGTACACTAAACATATCTACGTTACTTCAGCAGAATGATACTACACACATATCTATGTTACTTCAGCAGTATGATACTACACATATCTATGTTACTTCAGCAGTGTGATACTGCACACATACTTACCTTACTTCAGCCGTGTGATATTGTACACATAACTATGTTACTTCAGCCGTGTGATACTGTACACATAACTATGTTACTTCAGCTGTGTGAAACTGTACACATAATCTATGTTACTTCAGCAGTGTGATACTGTACACATAATCTATGTTACTTCAGCTGTGTGATACTATACACATAATCTATGTTACTTCAGCAGTGTGATACTGTACACATAATCTATGTTACTTCAGCTGTGTGATACTGTACACATAATCTATGTTACTTCAGCAGTGTGATACTGTACACATAATCTATGTTACTTCAGCTGTGTGATACTGTACACATAATCTATGTTACTTCAGCAGTGCAATACTGTACACATAACTATGTTACTTCAGCAGTGTGATACTGTACACATAATCTATGTTACTTCAGCAGTGTGATACTGTACACATAACTATGTTACTTCAGCAGTGTGACACTATACACATAATCTATGTTACTTCAGCAGTGTGACACTGTACACATATCTATGTTACTTCTGCAGTGTGATACTATACACATAACTATGTTACTTCAGCAGTGTGATACTGTACACAATGTATGTTACTTCAGCAGTGTGACACTGTACACAAATCTATATAACTTTAGCAGTGTGAAACTGTACACATAATCTATGTTACTTCAGCAGTGTTATACTGTACACATATCTATGTTAATTCAGCTGTGTGATACTGTACACATAATCTGTGTTGCTTCACCAGTGTGATACTGTACACATAATCTGTGTTACTTCAGCAGTGCGATACTGTACACATAATCTATGTTATTTCAGCAGTGTGATACTGTACACATAATCTGTGTTACTTCAGCAGTGCGATACTGTACACATAATTACACATAATCTGTGTTACTTCAGCAGTGTGACACTGTACACATAATCTATGTTACTTCAGCGTGAAACTGTACACATAATTATGTTACTTCAGCAGTGTGATACTGTACACATAATATATGTTACTTCAGCAGTGTGATACTGTACACATAATCTATGTTACTTCAGCAGTGTGATACTGTACACATAATCTATGTTACTTCAGCAGTGTGAACTGTACACAAAATCTATGTTACTTCAGCAGTGTGATACTGTACACATAACTATGTTACTTCAGCTGTGTGATACTATACATATAATCTATGTTACTTCAGCAGTGTGATATGTACACATAACTATGTTACTTCAGCAGTGTGATACTGTACACATGATTATGTTACTTCAGCTGTGTGATACTATACAATAATCTATGTTACTTCATCTGTGTGATACTGTACACATAATCTATGTTACTTCAGCAGTGTGATACTGTTTATCTATGTTACTTCAGCAGTGTGATACTGTACATATAATCTATGTTACTTCAGCTGTGTGATAACAGTGTTATACTGAACACATAATATATGTTACTTCAGCTGTGTGATACTATACACATAATCTATGTTACTTCAGCAGTGTGATACTGTACACATAATCTATGTTACTTCAGCAGTGTGACACTGTACACATAACTATGTTACTTCAGCAGTGTGATACTGTACACATAATCTATGTTACTTCAGCTGTGTGATACTATACACATAATCTATGTTACTTCAGCAGTGTGATACTGTACACATAATCTATGTTACTTCAGCTGTGTGATACTGTACACATAATCTATGTTACTTCAGCAGTGTGATACTGTTTATCTATGTTACTTCAGCAGTGTGATACTGTACACATATATATGTTATTTCAGGAGTGTGATACTGTACACGTAATCTATGTTACTTCAACAGTGTGAACTGTACACATAATATGTTACTTCAGCGTGTGAACTATACACATATCTATGTTTTCTGTGATATTGTACAACTTACAGGTGACACTTGACATGACTATGTTATTCGCTATGTAAACAACTATGTTACTTCAGCAGTGTGATACTGTACACATGATATATGTTACTTCAGCTGTGTGATACTGTACACATAATCTATGTTTCTTCAGCAGTGTGATAGTGTGATATTGGAGTCATATCTGTTACTTCACCAGTGTGATTCTGTACACACACATATGTAACTTCACTGGTGTGATATTGTACACATATGTATGTATTTTCAGCAGTGTCATACTGTACACATACTCTGTGTTACATCAGCAGTGTGATATTGTACACATATCTATGTTTCCTCAGCAGTGTGATACTGTACACATACTTATGTTACTTCAGCAGTTTGATACTGTACACATATAGGTTACATCAGCAGTGTGATACCGTACACATACTTATGTTACTTCAGCAGTTTGATACTGTACACATATGTATGTTACTTCAGCAGTGTGATACTGTACACATATCTATGTTACTTCAACAGTGTGATATTGTACTCATATCTATGTAACTTCAGTAGTGTGATATTGTACTAATATATCTATGTTACTTGAGCAGTGTGATACTGTACACATATATATGTTTTACTTTAGCAGTGTGATGATTCAGACATATGTATGCAGGTTTTTTTTTTTTACTATATAGCAGTAGCCGAATATCGGCTACGTCCCCCAGCCACGGAGCCTACATTTTTCCCCCTACGAAGCCTTAAAATTCCCCCAAGTCCGAAAATTTCCCCCTGAAATCGGTTATCGTATATATCTAAAATGTAAACAAAAACAGCAAGGGAAGTTACTGTCGCAGTTCAATATTGACGTTTTACGACACCGTTTTACAACAATAGTTATTTTACGGTATGACTAAAACACGAAAGGAACGAAAGGGACGAATGGAACTAACAAAAAACATGAAAGTGATTTTTTATCACAACAAGTTTTTGATCTATAAAATATGAAAAGCCATCACGTTTAATAAAATTCGATGATAAAATGTTTTTTTTTAGCTATTATTACAAATATTAGATATGCCTGCTGTATCCCTTTCGCTACGACAACACACGGAAACACCCGATTCTGCTCCAGGTGAATGCTACTAATAGCGTGGAACTGTCGAGAAAAATGTTCGGCAAATGACGTAAGCAATTTCAGAAAAATGTCACACAACTGGAAGAGCTACAGAAAAAAACTGCAAACGCCTCCACGGACGGCGACTTCAATTAAAACTTTCTTCCAGCCAGTGTTATTGACTTTCAAATATTTCCCAATTAATTGTAATTTTAATTCTATAAGTTAAGTTTCTTGTATGAGGGCTATATCTTATGAGCATTTTCGGTCTCCCCACCAACTTTGTTATAAATTATCTTCAGTCCGATACACGTCGTGCGTATTAGCCTCGACTTTAGCCTTAACAATAAATAACTAAATAATTAATTATATTTACAGTACTATTTATGCCTTTCACTAAGTTATTTAGCTATTTTTAAAATAAATTAGTGTTTAAAAGTTCAGATTGTCAGATGATTTTTTTTCATTTTCTTTTCATGAGTAAATTTAGATCTATTTTTTTTTTTTTAAATCAGTTGCCAAAATGGAAATGCACTGTATTTATTTTATATAATAAATTTTAAACAATTATCCATCTTATAAATATAAATAAATAAACGAATTTATAAATATGAAATCTATAATACAAGAAAAAGTAGGTGTTTGAAATAAGGAGTAAAAAAAACGTTGTTTCCACTAACCCAACCGACCCTACTATTTCTTTTACTGACCCTAAACTTTTTTTTTGCATAGCTCTCGGGCTATTTTATTTTCAAAATGCTACTTTTCATCAATTCCTCTGAAAATAACATAAAACAATGGGGGAAAAATATTAGCCGACCTACTGACCCTATATTTTTCACAGATCTATGTTGGTGGAAATATACAACTTTTTTTTTCGGCCTAATCACATTTATGTTCTGACAATGCGTTACTTTTATAGCACAAAGTCTCCTTGTACGGGGTCTCCATGTTACAAAGTTTCCATAATTCTTTTTTATTACTTTTTTAGTCGCACCAGTGACTCTTCTGGGTTCAGTTTAATGAACAATATAGCCACAGAGCTAAGAACATTGGGACAAAAAACCCTAGAAGACCTAATAAGAATAGGCAGCCACCAGCCTGAGAGTTTAAGTGTTGAGGAGTGGGAGAGCATTGTGGACATGTTCAAAAACAAAAAAGAGAGAGACATGCCTCTTTAAGTGGAATTGTTAAAGTTGTTTCTATATGTTTGAATCAGTAAAACATTGTTTTGAAGTATTTCAGATTTTCTTATACATGTACATTTGTCAATTCCCACTAAGAAAAAAAAATCCCCCAAATCTGCATTTCGCGCGTTATTTTTCCCCCATTGAAAGGCTAGGGCCCCATCCCCTAGTTGTAAAAAACAACAACCCTGGTATGTTACATCAGCAGTTTGATATTGTACACATATGTATGTTTCTTATTGTACTGTTACTGTGTTACTGTACACATAATCTATGTTACATCATCAGTGTGATATTGTACATATGATCTATTTTACTTCAGTGGTATGATACTGGAAACATATGTTAATTCACCAGTGTGATACTATACACATAATCTATGTCACTTTGTCAGTGTGATATTGTACATATATGTATTACTTCAGCAGTGTGATACTATACACATATGTTACTTCAGCAGTGAGATACTGTACACATAATCTATGTTACTTCAACAGTGTAATATTGTACACATATCTATGTTACTTCAGCTGTATGATACTGTACATATTTAATTATATGTAACATCAGCAGTGTGATATTATACACATACTTATGTTTCTTCAGCAGTTTGATACTGTACACATACCTATGTTACTTCAGCAGTGTGATACTGCACACACAACTATGTTACTTCAATACTTTGATATTGTACACATATCTATGTTACTTTAGCATTGTGATACTGTACACATATGATTATATGTTACATCAGCAGTGTGATATTGTGCACATATCTATGTTACTTCAGCAGTGTGATGCTGCATACATATCTTTGTATGCAGTGTGATACTGCACATATATCCCTGTTACTTCAGCAGTGTGATATTGCACACATATCTTTGTTACTTCAGTAGTGTGATGTTGTACACATATCTATGTTACTTCAGCAGTGTGATACTGTTCATATTTCCATGATATGTTTTGTTCAGAATTTATATGATTATAAAGAAATGTTTTTATTCCCAGGTGGTGGAGAGATGAGTATTGTAGATGCAAGACGGAAACTGGTTCAAACCTCCCCTAATAAAACACAGAAACTGGTAATATGCGTTTAATTAAATTTAGTTTTAGTTCTTTTAAATTCTTTTGCTTAATACTTGACCACATGAAAACTGTTAGAAAAATGACAAGTAAGGCCTGGATGTTATAGTAATTCATTTAAATTTGTCACTTTCAGTGTGATGGAGATAAGAATTTGTTACTGAAAATTACAAATGACCATTTGAATGAAGGATATCTTCTCAGTGTGCAACTTCTTTCCTGAAGCATCTATTAGGCTATCATCAAAAAATTGTTGGTTTGCAGTTGCTCTACCCCTTTTTTTGTAGGTAGGTAGGTTATCAATGTTTTTCAATAAACAATATATAATTACAGTCAGATCTTGGTTATCCAAACATGCGTTATCGGAAGCCTACACTTTATCTAAACCTAACCTTTGGTCCCAAGTTTTTCTTCATATAAGTTAATATGAAATACAAACCTTTATTCGTTTGGTTTATTCAAACATAACCCTTCATCCGAAGTAAAATTGGGCCCCTAGCCTACAGTTTTATAACCTGTTCATAACTTTTATCCGAACCTGTCTACAATGCGCTGTTTGGCTATAGTGTTTTCACACCTTAACTGTCAAAAAAAAGGGGAGGTCACTGTAATGTCTTCAGTACATACATGAATTACAACTTATTTGCAGTCAAATTATTGACAGAATGTGCCATTGAAAGAAATTAAGAATGAGTTTATATTCACCTTGTGTTTTATCGAGAAAGCAAACTTCCAAGAGGATGGGTATAAATGTGGTCTAAATCTATCGCAGTCATCTCACTTCGAGAATGACTTCCACTACATTTTGCTTCTGCTACATCATGAATAACATGTTTCGGTTTATGTTTGTTTCACCTTGAATTAAAACAATCGATGCAGAAACACAGGGAACTAAAATGGCTTGCATGTAAAGTAATTATAATAATAACAAAAACATTTTTTGTTTAAAACATATTTAAGAATTATTTCATTTAGATTGATTTTATGGTACAATCTGTATTTTGTTAAAATTAAAACATGAATAAAAATATTCAAAACATACCATAATGGCTTATTCAAACAGATGCTTTATTGGAAGTGAAACGCCTGTTCTGACAACTTAGAATAACTGAGATCCAACTGTATGTAGTTTTATTCATGTGTATGTGCCTATTGTATGCAACCTTTGGCTATGAACACTTCAGTGTAAAGTGCTTACCTGCTTGTACCATAAATTTAAGGGCAGTGGTATTGAAAGTCCACTTTAGCCATTAACCAGGCCTCCTTGTTATAAACAGCTGGTCCTGGATTTTATACATTAAAAAAAAATTCCACAAGGGGCAAAAAAAAAAAGCAGTGGCATTTTCAGTGGGTTGGTCTCGTCTGCCGTACATCCAAGCATCCGTCATAGTTTCCTTTAAATAACATCTCCTCCTAAACCGCTGAATGGATTTTGACCAAATTTCACAGGATTGATCCTTATAGGGCCTATATCAATATTGTTCAAAATGTATTGACTGGTTGAAAAAGTAGGTCACTGGAGCGAAAATTAGATTTTAAATATTATGCTTTGAAAATCTTCTTCTGTAAAACTGTAGGGCCTAGAGCTTAGATGTTTTTGTGTAGCATTGTCTAGTGGAGCTTTACCAAGTAAAAATTGTTCAAATCATGACCCTGGGGTCAAAATTGGCCCTGCCCCAGGGGTCACTTGATTTTACATAGGTTTATATAGGAAAATCTATAAAAATCTTCTTGTCAGAAACCACAAGGCCTGGGGTTAAGATATTTGGTGTGTTACATGGCCTTATAGATATCTATCAAGTTTGTTCAAATCATGACCCTGGGGTAAAAATTGGCCCCTTGATTTTACATAGACTTGTATAGGAAAAGCTAGATCAATCTTCTAGTCAGAAACCAGAAGGCCTGGAGTTTAGATATTTGGTATGTTACATGGCTTAGTGGATATCTACCAAATTTGCTCACATCATGGTCTTTGGATCATAATTGACCCCACTGCAGGGGTCACTTGATTTTACATAGATTCATATAGTGGAAGCTTTTAAAAGATCTTGTCAGAAACCACAAGATCATTGGTTTAGATATTTGGTATGTAACATGGCCTTGTGGACCTGAACTTAGTTTTCAATCATGGCTCTTGGGACAAAATTGGATCACACCCTTGGGGTCACTTGATGTTATAGCTATGACCATGAAAATTTGGACCACAGTACAATTTTTGTATGGAATTACGACTATTTTGCTGTACATCTGCATGGATTTTGTATTCAGTATGACTGATTGAAGGCAATATAGAAGGCAATATTTCTCAGGGGAGCAATTCAGGGACATCTTGGCTCTCTTGTTTAATGATGGTCTTATGTGACGTTATGTCCAGTTTAAGCACACACTACTGATAAAGCCAAATGAAGTAATTGTGATCTAATCTTGCTCATTGTGCAGGGGTGGTTTGTTGTCCACCTTGCTTGACTTGCTCCAGCTTCCTACCAGCATTTGTGTACTATGAACATGTCTAGTGTTGAATCTTTGAATGAATTTATATATACTACTCAAAGTTTGCTAAGCACCATCCGCTATTTTCCCGTAGCGTTTCATGCTTAGACAAGCGACTGTATAGGCATGCTACATTAAATTTTACAATATAACAAATCTTGCTTTTATGCAGAAGTATTGTTTATGTACCAAACTTACTAACAGTTACAAACAAGAAAGTCAGTAGAACTGACAGATGCTCCCCGAAGAACGTCATTGTTACAAATAAGGCCTTGGTCAATGGGTGGGAGGATATGTTGAATTCCCCATTCCTAAATCATATCTATTCTCCTCATCAGATGAGATGTTTAACCAACTCTAATTTGGAGACTTAGTAACAGTTTACTATTTAATATGATAATATGTGTTACTCATCAGATCTTTCATTGATTTTTTTAAAGTTTTTATACTACTAAAAATTAAGTCATACATTTCAATGTGTGCTCATATCAAAGAGGTTAACCAACACTCTTGACATATTACTGGATATTTGAAATAGTGTATAATGGCCTAAACAACAATTAGCTGACATGATTATGATTGACATTACTAGCATATTGAATTTTGTGGGGTTTTGTTTAAATGATATCTCCTGTTAAATTAGGCAAATGACATGAATATTAGTCAACAACATGGTAGTAGGGGCCATAACTCTCTTAAAAATTGAGGAACCAGGTCACGTCGACGATATGCGTATCTACTCTTGGTAATAAAGCTTCCCATAAAGTTTCATTGAATTCAAGCCATTAGTTCCTGAGAAATAGCCCGGACAAGAATCATGCAATATGTACAATAGGCCAAAAAGTCAAGGGGCCATAACTCTGTGAAAAATTGAGGAACCAGATCACGCCGACAATATGCGTATCTACTCTTGGTGATAAAGCTTCCCATAAAGTTTTTGAATTCAAGCCATTAGTTCCTGAGAAATAGCCCGGACAAGAATCATGCAATATGTACTATAGGCCGAAAAGTCAAGGGCCATAACTCTGTGAAAAATTGAGGAACCAGGTCACGCCGACGATATGCGTATCTACTCTTGGTGATAAAGCTTCCCATAAAGTTTCATTGAATTCAAGCCATTAGTTCCTGAGAAATAGCCCGGACAAGAATCATGCAATATGTACAATAGGCCGAAAAAGTCAAGGGGCCATAACTTTGTGAAAAATTGAGGAACCAGATCACGCCGACAATATGCGTATCTACTCTTGGTGATAAAGCTTCCCATAAAGTTTCGTTGAATTCAAGCCATTAGTTCCTGAGAAATAGCCCGGACAAGAATCATGCAATATGTACTATAGGCCGAAAAGTCAATGGGCCATAACTCTGTGAAAAATTGAGGAACCAGGTCACGCCGACGATATGCGTATCTACTCTTGGTGATAAAGCTTCCCATAAAGTTTTGTTGAATTCAAGCCATTAGTTTTTGAGAAATAGCCTGTACAAGAATCATGCAATATGTACTATAGGCCAAAAAGTCAATGGGCCTTAACTCTTTGAAAAATTTAGGAATCGGGTCATGCTGACGATATGCACATCTCCTCTTGGTAATAAGGCTTCCCATAAAGTTTCATTGAATTCAAGCCATTAGTTCCTGAGAAATAGCCCGGACAAGAATCATGCAATATGTACAATAGGCCAAAAAGTCAAGGGGCCATAACTCTGTGAAAAATTGAGGAACCAGATCACGCCGACAATATGCGTATCTACTCTTGGTGATAAAGCTTCCCATAAAGTTTTGTTGAATTCAAGCCATTAGTTCCTGAGAAATAGCCCGGACAAGAATCATGCAATATGTACTATAGGCCGAAAAGTCAATGGGCCATAACTCTGTGAAAAATTGAGGAACCAGGTCACGCCGACGATATGCGTATCTACTCTTGGTGATAAAGCTTCCCATAAAGTTTCGTTGAATTCAAGCCATTAGTTCCTGAGAAATAGCACGGACAAGAATCATGCAATATGTACAATAGGCCAAAAAGTCAAGGGGCCATAACTTGTGAAAAATTGAGGAACCAGGTCACGCCGACAATATGCGTATCTACTCTTGGTGATAAAGCTTCCCATAAAGTTTCGTTGAATTCAAGCCATTAGTTCCTGAGAAATAGCCCGGACAAGAATCATGCAATACATACTATAGGCCGAAAAGTCAATGGGCCATAACTCTGTGAAAAATTGAGGAACCAGGTCACGCCGACGATATGCGTATCTACTCTTGGTGATAAAGCTTCCCATAAAGTTTCGTTGAATTCAAGCCGTTAGTTCCTGAGAAATAGTCCGGACAAGGATAGTGTGACGGACGGACGGACGGACGAAGCGGCGACTATATGCGTCACCTTCGGTGAGCATAAAAATAAGCCTTTCGGATCCTCAATACTGGGAATTAATCATAATTAGAAAGTGCGAAATTTTGAGAAAACACCTTAAAATTTAAAAGTCAGCTAAATTCAGAACTTTGATCTTCAAATATTCCTGTTTTATAAATGTTTTAATGATATTTGTGACGATGTTGGCCTGTTCATGGCCATTTTAAGCTCACCTGAGCATGCTCAGGGTGAGCTTTTGGGATACTTGATTGTCCGTCTGCCGTCGTCCGTCAACAATTTGATGTTTACACACTAGAGGCCACAATTTTAATCCAATCTTTCTCAAACTTGGTCAGAATGTTTGTCTTGATGATATCTTGAACCCTTTCGAAAATGGGCAGGGCCGGACCGAAAAGTAGGTCAATAGGTCAAATCTTAGAAAAATCTTGTTTACACACTAAAGGCCACAGTTTTGATGCAATCTTCCTCAAACTTGGTCAGATTGTTTGTCATGATGATATCTCGAACCAGGCTGAAAATGGGTGGGGCTGGACAGAAATGTAGGTCAGTAGGTCAAATCTTAGAACAATCTTGTTTATACTCTGAGGGCAACATTTTTGGTCCAATCATCCTCAAACTTTGGCAGAATGTTTGTCATGATGATATCTTTTGTGGATGTGGTCAGAAAATTCCTGAATATTGTTTCACCTCATCATCTTAATTCTAAAGCAATCTGTTTTGTATAGGCAATGAATGATACTTTTCTCAGGAGAGCGATCTAGGGCCATCTTGGCCCTCTTGTTTTCTGTATTGATCACAAGATTTAACTTCAATTTATAAAATGCCATTTCTTGCAAAAAACACACTTTTGTGAATTTGCCAACTAATGACAGGAATTAGCTAAATCGTTGTAACTCATTTTTGAGTCTCTTTTCTATCATTTTGACAAAAACTATGCGTAAAAATGATGGTCAGCTAACGCTTTCTCTTCAGGTACATAGCATTACATTAAGCATGTGTTTTTATGTGACTCTATGGGAAAAAAGCCTGTGGTGCTTAGTAGTATATGAGCAGTGGAATAATTCCATGGATATCTGTTCAACATATGCTTGTTTGTTACTTACTCTTTAACTTGATGTCAGCTTCAGCAACAAGAAAGGACCTCCTTTTTAAGACAGAAAGAAGAAGCAGAGCTTCAAAAGAAGAAAGATGAACAAAGACAGAAGGTATTTTTCCTTTTAGTAGCTTTAAGATGTAGTGAAATTTCAGCTTATTTTAATTGATCTCCATTTTTGCTCACCAGAGCACATGCTGAAGGTGAGCTATTCTAATTACCTGTACCATGTATCTTATGGCTTAGCAATTTCCTTGAAAAGACCTTTCTTCTGAAACCACTTGGTGGAAATTGATGAAATTGGTGGCCCTATACAAAATTTGTCAAATAAAAACACTTGATCTAGCAGAACTCTGGCTGCCATGGCAACCAACAGAGCAATTAACTAGTCCAACTGTGAGTGACAAAATTCTTTTGCACTTGCCATTCCATACCGTTGGCATTTTTATTGCCAAAGGTTGTGATTAACAGTTATGTATGGTTCTTAAACAATTGATATCGTGAAACATATGGCAAAACTAAATAAATGAATATTGAAATGCAAAATAGATTGAAATTTAATTTTATATTTCTTATGCAGATATTTAAAAGAAATAGTAGAAGTAGTTATATACAAAAAGGGTGCCATGGTCCAGTGGTAACATACCCGACTGTGGACCCAAAGATTGTAGGTTCAAACCACTTTTGGACAAAGGATTTTTTCATGAACTTCCCAGATGCAAAGTACTGAATCAACATAGGAACCATCAAGAGGAATAGTTTACATTGTAAGAACTTGTTTTCCAATTGATGTTGATTAAATGTTTGGATACACTGCAGTTGCAAAAATAGATTTCATTAGTTCTGTTTTTTTTAATTTTTTCTTGAAACTTTCTTACACAGAGTCTCATCTTTAAAATCTATGTATTGTAAGAAAGGTCTAAAAATATGTCATATTTCTCTCTCCTTATGGATGATGCATTTGTCAAACTTTCAAAAATATGTTAAAATAGTAACATGCCATTTTTTTCTGCAAATAATTTTGTAATTATCAGATCATAGAAAGTTGCATATCATAAAGGTCAAGAGTCATGCTACAAAACATTTTTGATAATCTAACTTTTATCTGTTAAGAGATATTTATGATTTAAGGAAAAAATGATTATTTGTTCCTGTCCTTGACACTTACAGATGTGCATTTTTGCAACTTGATGCTAATCAGTGAATAGTCGTGATCTAAGTGGTCCATTGTGTAAAATATGCCTATAAAAATGCAATGACATCAAATAACATATGGGGTTCAGATATTTCAAATTTAAAGTGCATGTTTCTAATGCTTAAAGAACCTTCCAGAATGCTTCAGTGTATTTTGAACTACGAGAGGTGTTTCACGAATTTTGAAACACTTTGCAACAGCGTATAATTTTAAACTGATATGCATTTTACTGTAACAAATGCTCAATATGTGATCCATGCATGTTGTAAATAAGTCTACATCGCTTTGGCCATGACTACAAGGTTTTATTTATTACTGTTGGTTCTGATTTGTTCCATTCATCCTTTAATGCTCGTTTAAGACCTGCCAAAGTGTATATTTTATGTTTTGGTAAACTTCGTTTAAAGATACCATAAATAGCAAAATCCATTTGTGCTGCATCAGGACTTTTGGGCATCCATTCTTCAGGCGTTACAAAGTTGATTTTTTGTTGACGCAAGTATGCAAGTGTGTGTTTTGAGGTATGACTGGATGCACTATCCTGGTGGAAGACCATGTCTTTAATTTGGTCTCCAGGAAAGATTCTGGGAAGATCTATATTGACAAAAGGCTTCAGAACTTTATTGATATAGAAGTCTGAATTGACTTTTACACCTTTATCAATAATATGGATATCCGTTTTACCATGGAAGCTTCCCTTATTGAAATGAAATGGCTTGAAACACCATTGAATTACCATTTCTTTTTGCAGAACCAAATGTAGCACAACCCTTGAAGAACCATTGAAAGTCTTTATATACTAAATAGTGCAACCATTGAAACTCCATCAAAACACCATTGAAATTCAATCGAAACACCATTGAAACTCCATTGAAATGAGCCGAAATATGCAAATGAGCTCTCCCTAAAAAAATGAAAATAAATTATTTTCAATGGTATCCAATGAGAGATTTTAATGGAATAAAATGGTTTTTCAATTGTATTTTGGTGGTGTCATTTTACATAAAATAATGGTGAATCAATGATTTAAAATGAAATATCAATAATCTTCAATGGTAATTAATGGAAATTCTATGGTGCCAAATAATACTCATGCACTGAGTATGGTGGACCAGGGGATTTTAACAGGCAACATGGCTGGATACAAAAATAATTTTTATTCATGTCATCACATATTACAGTGACCAACATGGATATTGATTCCCCATGCTTAAGAGCAGTGTCCGGTTTTATCCTTTATTAAATTAATTTGCTTTTTGTTTTTTCATAACGCACTATAGCCTATGTTCCAAGTTCTGAACAACCTCCTCTTTCTCCACCTATTGTATTAAAAACACTTATAATGTTTTTAAAACTTATTATGCCACCTGTTGGATGCCTTGAATTCACTTAGTCCACGTTCCAAAGCGATTTTCCTTGAATTCACCTAGATCAGTGGTCCTGATGATCCAATATGCCATGGGTCAGAGATCAGTTTCCACTTTGAAAGAATATCCAAGTCCTTGTTGACATTCCTGAACATGTGCTGTTGTTATGCATAAATTTACATTGAAATTCTGCCTGCTCATATTCTGCAAGTACTTCAGCTTTCTTCCTCCAACATGTCTGAAACTAAAAAATAAAAAAATAAGTAAAATTATTTAAAAGTAAGATAACATTGAAGTGCAAAGCCTATAGCCTTCCTTTGTTTTTAAACATTCTAGTGTTTACTCAGATTCGATCATTGATCCTTATTCCCATTCATACCAGTATTAACAATAAAGATGAAGTTCTGATTGTGCATGCAATTAGAAAATAATCTCCTCGCCATTTGCAGACGAAACAAAGTCACTTATTTTTTTATGGATAAATGGAAAGTAATTTCATTACAAACATAATTAATACTCATAACTATATTGGATACTCTTACCTTTGTCATAAAATAGATGTCATCTGCGAAAATATTGCGAATCAATAACGTTATCACCTATTTTTTACACTGTTGTTTGTCGTCCTTTTCAAAATGGCGGATTGATGCAACGCTGCGTTATTTTAGGTTTTCAAATTTAAAAGAGGGAAAGTTAAGATCAGTTACGAAACAAAAACTGGGTTTTGAAATAAAGTTTAAAGAATGGGTTTTCCAAAATAAAGTACAAAATATAAGTAAAAATCATTGATCTACGTAGAAATTAGCGTCAACTTTTCGGCACTACTTTTCCTGGTAGGATTGTCCTACAACCTTGCAACAACTTCCGAACTTTTATTCGGGGCGCGGTTAATTCGAACGAAAACCATTCGTAACCCTTTTTCGATGCGTAACAGTTTTCAATAAAAAAAAAGTGAATTATCTAAGACTTCTGTTAAAACCTAAGTAAAAAGGTCTTAGTAGTAGTTAGATCTAATCGTTTTTGTTTCAATCTAATTTTCAATAAGCTTTAAGCTTTCGATTTAATGCTATTTTGTATCACATAATAATTTATGAATGTTTGTGATGTGTTGTTATAATATTTGATTAATAAATATGATTGATCAATATCAAGCATTGTTGTGCAAAATCGTGGGCACATTTAGGTCAGACGAATTAATTATTACAGAATTATGGCCTTTTAATTTTTGACAAAATCTTGTCTGCTCTTCATCTCAAAAACTCCTGGCTTGCATTGGATCAAACTTCACAGTATTGATCAGTATCAGATGTACGACGTTTGTGATTTTCCTGATTAGTAAAGTAAGGATTATGAAGCAGTAATGCAATAAACCATGCCAGCAACCACATTCTTTTTTTCTTCTGTCGTAGAGCACTTACATGTACATTTTAACCGGTATAAAAATTAGATGCTGTAACAGTCAATTAAAGTATAAGCCAGTTGATGCAAGTGGGCTAAGTTTTTCCAGAAATGGTAAAGTAAGTTTTTTCGATGGAAAACGATGAATCAAAATGTTGAGGAAAAAAATAAGTATATCAAGCAATGGTTAAACAATCTTAAATAATGAAAAACAATGGTAAACATTGATGTTAATACACTAAGAGTATTCTGTTATAAAAAAAAAATGGTGTTTCAATGGAAAACAATGGAACAAAATGTTAGTAAAAGAAGTAAGTTTATTCTGCAATGAAAAAAAATGATGTTTCAATGAAAAACAGTTACTTGAACTATTGATTCCAATAATTGTTTTTCATTTTTACTTAAAATGGTGTTTTAATGAAGAAAAAACATTAAAACCAGCCCCCAAAAATGGTATATTAATGATTTATCTGAATAAAATGGTGTTTCAAGGGTGTTTTAATGGAGTTTCAATGCTTTTTTTACCATTTCATTTCGCTAAGGGTTATGCCTGCCCAGGCCATGAATCCTGGAGCAAACGAATCACATTTTACAATCTTAAGTTTTGAAACATCATGTACTCCTTTACGGTAATAACAAACCCGACGACGACCATAACTGCCACCGAGATAAAACATTGCCTCGTCGGTGGTGACAAAATTTTCCACTGGTTGTTATTTAAACGTAAATACAGACGCCATGAACGTTGACATCTTTTCTCAATTTGATTTGCATTGAGCTTATGAACTTTGCATTTCTTGCCAAGTTTACATTGCAGTACACGTTTAATAATTCGGTTAATAATAGCCTGAGATACACCTAAACGTGCCATCTCTCTCTGGGTTGGAGGATTTACCCTTTGAATTAAAATGGCGACTTTACGAACAACGTCATCAGTTGACTTAGTAGGTCGCCTACGAAACTCACCTGGTTTCGGCTTTTTAGTATTAGGATTTTGAGATTTGCCGATGGAATGTTTTACCCCTGCCCCTTTAGCTCCTTCTTTATGCTTCTATAGGAATTTCCTTTCTTCAACAGGTATTCTATAACACCCTCTAAACTTTAGCTAATTTTACGTCTACCCATGTTGAAATCACAACTCTGTGTAACATATATGTTTAGTTTGCTATTGAAAGGATAAGATGCAGTTAAAATCATGAAACTTGTGCTGCAGGTCTTCGCGAGAAACAAAGCTACAGAGTGTTTCAAAATTCGTGAATCACCTCTCGTATTTGGAGTCGATGGTTTGAATCTTGTTTGGCAATATTACCTGGACCTTTCCAAAAATTGGAAAAACTAACAATGAAAATCCAACCGAAATAAAGGCTGCAGAGCACATATACATTATTAGTTTCCTACCGATGTTTACACCGGAGGGGACTATAGGTTTGCCCTCCGTCCTACCATCTGTCCGTCAGGATGTCCAGAAATCTGGATCCCGTGATAACTTAAAAACCACCTAAGATAATATAACGAAACTTGGTATATGAATAGGTGGCAGTATGGAGATTCTTTTTGTGTTTTTTTCTCGGTTCAAAATTCTGGTTGCTATGGTAATGGAAAGGAAAAAAAAGTGAAAACTTTAAAATTCATTACCTTCAAAACTATGGCCAGATTTCAAAATATTTTAGTACAGATGTTCCTTGGGTAACCCTCTACCAAGATTGCTAAAATTATTCTTATCCATTTAAAAAAATGACTGCAGGGGCGGGGCTAATTTGCCGAATATGTATATAGTGAAAAGTTTAAACGACATCTTCTCTAAAACCATTGAACAGAATTTGATTAAACTTGGCAGTGATGATCATTAGGTGAACCTTCACAAAAGTTGCTAAAATAAGCTTGATCCATGTAAAAATCTGGTTTCCATGGCAACGAAAAAAAAAAAAATGAAAACTTAAAAAAAACATCTTCAAAACTACTGTCCAGATTTCAAAATATTTTAGTATGGATGTTTCTTGTGTAACTCTCTACCAAGGTTGCTTAAATTATTCCGATCAGTAAAAAAACATGGCCACCAGGGGCGGGGCCAATTTGGCATATATGTAAAAAAAGTGCAAACTAAAGAGACATGTTCTCCAAAACTGCAGGCCAAATTTTAGATTTTTTGACACACATGTTCCTTGGGTAATCCTTTACAAAATTAATGTTTTTAGACCCCTGCCGGTGTTTATACCAGAGGGGACTAAAGGTTTGCTGTCCGTCTGGATGTCCATAAATCTGGATCTTGCGATAACTTTAAAAACCATTAAAGATAATATTATGAAACTTGGTATATGAATAGATGGCAGGAGGGAGATTATGCATTTTACTTTTTTTTCTCAGACCAAAATTCTTGTTGCTATGGTAACAGAAAAATTATGCACCTCATTGGTAGGGGACTCATGTGTTGCATGCAACACCAATTTCTTGTTGTAGCTGACATCAACTTAAATATCATATGAGATCTTATGAAGATGAAAATCTTTGCATTAAAAGATTTAATGTCTGAAAGTATTTGACATAAGAATTACTTGATCCTGGGTCATCAGCAGTCTGTAATAAGTAATCATGAGAAAGGAAGAAAAACATTAAACAAGGGATGTGAACTTTCAAGATACACACACAAACACAAAAGATTTTTCATATGATATAGAAAGAATGTTTGATGAACAGTTAAAAGCCAAGAGAAGGTCCTCTGCATCCATTATTTGATCTTCAATGTCTAAGTGTGACCTTAACATTTCAGCTTAAGACCTCAGTAATATGTCTGTTCCCTGTCATATCATATCAAGTTATGAACCTTCTGTAATCTATAAGGATTTTAATGCCTGGACAATGACCTTCAGCCTCTAAGTTTGACATTGGCTTTTGAGCTATGGCCATGCACCTGCATGCAGTTTCATCATGTTGGACAATTTTACAAAGTATTTTGAATTCCTTCAGTTAATCAGGTAGTTAAAGCCTGGAAATGGCCTATGCATATCATTTTTTTAGGACACCTTGCATCCGTTCTTCGTCGTCGTGCGTCGTGCAACGTGTGTCATCAACAATTTGCTTTAAACAATATTTCCTCTGAAACAGCCTGACAGAATTTGATTAAACTTGGCATGGATGATCCTTGGGTGAACCTTCACAGAAGTTATTAAAATCATTCCGATCCGAAAAAAACCCACAAAAAAACATGGCCGCCAGGGGCGGGGCTAATTTGCCTTAAATGTGTATAGTAAAATCTCTCCAAATGACATCTCCTCTGAAACCGCTGGACAGAATTTGACTTATGTTGGCAGGGATGATCCTTGGGTGAAGCTTAACAAAATTTGCTAAAATTATTCCGATCCATAAAAAAACATGGCTGTAAGGGGCAGGACTAATTTGCCTTGAATGTATATATTGAAAACTTAAAATGACTTCTTCTCTGAAACTGCTGGTCAGAATTTGATCATACTTTGCAGGTATTATTTCCTTCAAAACTACTGGCCAGATTTTAAAATGTTTTAATACAGACTGATTTTCCTTGGGTGGCCTATACTCAGGTGAGCAATCCAGGGCCATCATGGCCCTCTTGTTAGCTCACCTGAGCAACACTCAAGGTGAGCTTATGTGATCCTTTAATGAGAGTGTCCAGGGTCTGTCATGCATCAGCAGCAATTTAGTGTTTACACTCTAGCATCTTCATTTCTTAAGCAGTCATCTTCAACTTTAAAAAACAATGTTTATTACAATACTATCTTGATTGAGTTGGATAATGGCTGAGATTGGCCAGTTAGGTCAGGAGTTATGCCCCTTTTCATATAAAAAATGCCAGGTTTAACTTTGTTTACGCTCTATCATCTTCCTTTTTTAGAACAATCATCTTCAAACTTTATGACTATGTTTATGACCATAACCTCTCAGTCAAGTTCAATTATTGCTGATATTGGCTTATTAGGTCAGGAGTTATGCCCCTTTTAATATAAAAAGAATGAAAGATTCCACTTTGTTTACACTCTAGTGTCTTCATTTCTAGAACAGTCATCTTCAGACTTTATGACATTTTTTATTTTATGTTTATGACCATAATCTCTCTGTCATGATCGATTATGGCTGGTTTTGATTCATTAAGGTGAGGAGTTATTGCCCTTTAATTTTAAAAAGTGCCAGATTTTTACTTTGTCTACACTGGCATCAGCAATTATTAAGCAATCATCATTTTACTTCTACACAATAACAATGGCAATAATATTTCAGATGAGTTCGATTATGGCTGATATTTGACAGATATAGGTAAATTTTAGGCACTTGAAATATCAGAACATCACACATATTTGCCGTTTTCTTAAACAGTGCAGGTGTTGAAGGTAATGTTTCTCAGGTGAGCGACTTCAGGACCATCTTGGCCCTCTTGTTTTAACAAGTCACATACATATACTATCCATTGATGAACGTAAATTTTATGATAACATATGATAACATTAATTATTCTTTAGAGCTTCATCATATTTTCCGTAAAAAATCCGGCCACTTGTGATTTTTATCAGTGACTTACCGATGACCTACGCTAATCGGAATCATAGGTGACTAAGAAAGATTTGTTTAACCTAATGCATATTTAAATATATTTTTACAAATGTTTAGCATTACACCATCTATATGTTTGCTGGCCTCAATAATGTGGGCACCTGGCTATTACGAAATACTAAAATGAGGCCCCTACTGGGTCGGCTTGTTCCCTAAAATACTCCATATAGAAGATTTAAAAGATCTTCTAAAAAAAAACAAAAAAAAAACAAAAAACAATGGTTAGAATTTTTAGCTCACCTGAGCAAAGCTCAGGGTGAGCTATTGTGATCCCGTGAGCGTCCGTCGTCCGTCGTGCGGCGTCAACAATTTTTAGTGTTTACACTCTGTCACCTTTATTTCTTGAGCAATCATCTTCAAACTTTAAGACAATGTTTATGACCATAATGTCTCAATTGAGTTCGATTATGTCTAAGATCCGTCAATTATGTCAAGAGTTATGCCCCTTTTAATATTCAAAAAATGCAAGATTTCACTTTGTTTACACTCTAGCATCTGCATCTTTTGAGCAATCATCTTGAAACTTTATGGCAATGCTAATGACCATAATGTCTTGATTGAGTTCGATTATGGCTAAGATCCGTCAATTAGGTCAGGAGTTAAGCCCCTTTTAATATTAAAAAAAATGCCAGATTTCACTTTGTTTACACTCTAGCATCTTCATCTTTTGAGCAATCATCTTCAAACTTTATGGCAATGCTTATGACCATAATGTCTCGATTTATTTCGTTTAAGGCTGAGATCTGTTGATTAGGTCAGGAGTAATGCCCCTTTAAATATTAAAAAAAATGCCAGATTTCACTTTGATTACACTCTAGCATCTTCATTTTTTTAGCAATCTTTTTCAAACTTTAAGACAATGTTTATGCCCATAATTTCGCAATCGGGTTCAATTATAACTGATATTGACAAGTTAATTTAGGAGTTATGCCCTTTTCACCATAAAAAAGCCAGATTTCACTTTTACACTCTAGCATCTTTATTTCTTGAGCAATCATCTTTCTCAGGTGAGCGATCAAGGGCCATCTTGGCCCTCTTGTATTTCTTATGGTATGTATGGTCATCTCATGGCTGTTTACCATAATTGCTTACATGAAGTTGATCCTTGAAAAATGAGACCCTTAGGAAGGCTACTAGTTTCCTTAATACTTTTGAGCTTTTAGGATCAATGGCTGTCCGTCGTTCACAATTATTTCAAATGGTTCCAGTCCATTGCATATCTGGGTCACAGGTTTTTAAGGTGAAACCTTTAGAAATCTTCTTCTCAGAAAGCGCAAGGCCTAGAGCTTAGATATTTGGTGTGTGGCATTGTCTTATGGACCATTAACAAGTTTGTTCAAATCATGACCCTTTGGTCGAAATTGGCCCTGCCCCAGGGGTCACTTGATTTTATGTAGACTTATATAAGAAAAAATAGAAAAAAATTTCTGGTCAGAAACCACAAGACCTGGAGTTTAGATATTTAGTGTGTGGCATTGTCTTATGGGCCATTACCAAGTTTGTTCAAATCATGACCTTGGGATTGAAATTGGCCCTGCCCCAGGGGCCACTTGATTTTACATAGACTTGCATAGGAAAACCTTCAAACGGTCTTCTTCTCAAAAACCACAAAGTCTAGAGTTTCCGTGTTTGGTGTGTAACATGGAGTTTTAGACTTTTTCCATGTTTCCATCTTTAGTGTCACTTAATTTTACATAGACTTATACAGGAAATAAACTATGTCGCTATGACGACTTCTATTTTTAGAACAATCAATTACGTCATTTTAAGTACCTAAATTCTACTACTTCAGTGAAATATTCTATCATGCATTAGCCCTGAAGAAGACCTAGTGAACGGTCGAAACGTCGACATTAAATATTTGTTTACCATCCTATTGTCTTGGTATCGTTTGTTACACACACTTACCTATTTTTGAATTTGACTCTGCATCAACATGCATCCCTCCGGGATCCGATCTCAAGCGATCTTGACGACACCGACAATCGCCTGATGTGGGAGGTTTCTCAAGTTTAAACACTTACCTCCGTGCATCCCTCAGTGGATCCATCTGATCAGGTACCATAGTCCCCTTGTATCAAGGATCCTGAAGCCCTACAGCGTTACCAGTATGATGTCTAACCTCGATAATGACGAAGAACTTTCTACCCTTACACCGTCTGCTTCCATGGAAACTATAGTGGCACAGGCTAATGCCCCGATTTAAAAAAAAACGGGAAGCCGATGACACGGATCTAACACCCCGGCGAATTAACCAAGGAAATGTTTCCAGATTCAAGGTATTGAAAAAAACTCAATATACAATTAACAAGAATGGAACACCATATTCAATACTTGGAAAATGCATCGGTGATAAATCGGTACCTTAATCACTACATGTTAACCTGACCCCACAGGTACCTGTTATCAATTTCTCTCTTCAAATAAAATGGGAAGAATCCCATATAAATATTTAACTCCAATTCACCACCATCCTCCTGGACTATTGGAAATCAAGACAACTGAACCTATAAAAACCAAATAAAGAAAATTACAGAATCGGTTAAGAAAGACCTCTCTAACAAGAAAACACCACCTATCAATAGAGGGCCAAGAGAGAGAGAAGGCCCTCCCCCTCCTCAGCAGTAAACTGCACCCCTACCCCTCCCGACTACAACCTGTCTGTAACCATAACAGACCTACACCATACAAATGCCTAGAAGATTCAGACCCAAAGAAGGACATGAGAAACGGTTATTACTCCAAAACTATAGGAAATGTATCACAAATATATCAGACTATGAACCAACTGTACCTTAAAAACTAATTCTTAGTCGGGGGCTAACCTTCTGCCCAACACCCAGGACCCTAAACAGAATAGAATTACATAAAGACATCCAAATTTTTGACAGAAGAATGCGCCTCAAACTACTCTTTTGAAATAATCAAGAACAAAATTCGCAGATACCTTCATAACCAGTAAGGGATGGACCCCTCCACCAGGAAGATCCTCCGGTTTAAATACATTCTTGCCAGTTAAAAAGAATTTAGCCCTTAAACACAACAGAAACCCCAATATACCAGAATACAATATATCTGATGAAGAATATACAGCTCTTAACAACTTAAAATCCAACACACACATAGTATCAAAACCGGCAGATAAGGGGGGTGGATTAGTAATTCTGAACAAAACAGATTATATAAGCGAAGGCTACAGACAACTGACAAGAAGTCCTACAAAAGGATCAACAGGGATTCGACCAACAAAGCATCACGAGAAATAAACCTATCCCTAGCCTATCTAAAGAAACACAAACTACTTAACAAAGAACATATCAATTACCTCACTCCCAAACACTGTAGAACCCCAGTCTTTTACCTTTTATCGAAAATCCACAAACCAAATAATCCTGGACGACCTATATTATCGGCATGCGGAGGACCCACAGAAAAAATATCGGAATATGTGGACCACTTTATACAACCATTGGCACAGACAGTATCTTCTTACATTAAGGACATAAATCACTTTTTAGCTCACCTGAGCACAACGTGCTCATGGTGAGCTTTTGTGATCGACTTTTGTCCGTCGTCCGTGCGTGCGTCCGTCGTTAACAATTTCTTTAAACAACATCTCTTTCTAAAGTACCCACTGGATTTTGATAAAACTTCACAGGAATGTTCATTATGGGGCCCTTTACCAAAGTTGGTTAAATATTTTGTTTGGTCAAAAATCTAGGTCACCGGAGCTAAAAATAGATTTTAAAAATGAAAATTTTAAAAATCTTCTTCACAAGACCTGGAGTTTAGATATTTGGTATGTAGCATGATCTTATCACTCTCTACCAAGATTGTTCAAATCATGACCCTGGGATCAAAATTGGCCCCGCCCCAGGGGGTCACTTTATTTAACATAGGCTAATATAGGAAAAAAACTTGAAAAATCCTCTTCTCAGAAACCACAAGACCTGGAGTTTAGATATTTGGTATGTAGCATGATCTTATGACTCTCTATCAAGATTGTTCAAATCATGACCCTGGGATCGAAATTGGCCCCGCCCCATGGCCCTGGGGTCAAATTTGGCACCAGGGGTCACTTGATTAAACATAGGCTAATATAGAAAAAAAAAACTTGAAATATCTTCTTCTCAGAAACCACAAGGCCCGGAGTTTAGATATTTGGTATGTAGCATTGTCTACTGGGTTTCTACCACTTTTTTTTACAAATTATGACCCTGGGGTCAAATTTGGCCCCACCAAAGGTGTCCCTGATTTTACATAGGCTAATATAGGGAAAAATTTGAAAAAATCTTCTCAGAAACCACAAGGCCTGGTGTGTAGCATTGTCAAGTGGATCTCTTCTAAGTTTGTTCAAATCATGACCCTTGGGTTAAAATTGGCCCCACCCCAGGGGTCACTTAATTTAACATTGACTAATATAGGGGAAACCTGGAAAAAAAACTTCTCAGAAATCACAAAGCCTGGAGTTTAGATATTTGGTATGTAACATGGGCTAATAGACCTCTACCAAGTTTGTTCAAATCATGATTCATGCATTGTCTAGTGGATCTATACTAAGTTTGTTCAAATCATGGCCCTGGGGTCAAATTTGGCCCTGCCATAGGGGTCACCTGATTTTACATAGGCTAATATAGAAATAACTTGAAAAATTTTCTTTTTAGAAAACTAGAAAACACATGGCCTGGGGTTTAGATATTTGGTGAAAATTGGCCCCGCCCCAGGGATCACTTGATTTTACATAGTTTTTTTTTTTGTGGAAAAAAAACTAGAAAAATCTTCTTCTCAAAAAACACAAGGTCTGGAGTTTAGATGTTTGGTATGTAACATGGGCTAATAGACCTCTACCAAATTTGTTCAAGTCATGACCCTGGGGTCAAAATGGGCTCTGCCCCAGGGGTCACTTAATTTTACATAGCCTTATGATACCAGGTGAGCGATCCAGGGCCATCATGGCCCTCTTTTATCTATATGTTTTGAATATTAGCACACTTTAAGAGCATTGAATATGTAGTAGTACATGTGAAAATTTTGCAAAGAAATTCAGTTGTTTACTTGGAGAAACCTCTTTTAGTATCAACACTGCCAGATGTCAGGAGGAAATCCACCAAAGCCGGGAAATTTGGACAATTCACTGTCATATTTGTCAAAGATCTCCTCCCATGTCAGCTTCTTTATGCATGCTCCACTAAAAAGAGGAATATTTTTTTAATATATTTGATCCATTTTTTTTTTTGGTAATTGTGATTTATTATTATTATTTACTATCAGCTACACATTACTTCTATCTAGAAAAAAAGTAAGTACCTGTCATAATCTCTTGTTTTGAGTTTGGTCCACTCTGCCAAAACCCTGTCTGGATCAGCTCCATGGTTAGATAATACTGTCTGTGCCAGATCTGTCAGGTCTTGTATGACGTCATCACCATACCCTAAATAAAATGATATCATAACTGTATTTCATGACATATTATCGTTCTTAAACTTGATATAAATGCAGATTCATGTAAAAAGTCATTAAAGCTGAAGGTTTCATTAACAGTCAACTGCCATCATCCAACTGCAATTCACATATAACTAAGACAAAATACTACTCTAGAATGAGTTACCTTACAGTGCTACACCAATGCTAGATGATATTAAAGCACAGAAAAGGCAACAATATTGTCTGCTTTAAAAAAGAAATCACCACAGTTGCCTTGCCATGTAACTGCCTACTATAATTTTAGACTCTGAATTCCAAGCCAAACATCTGCCACTGT
>CM037793.1:10890512-10940512 GCA_021229015.1 Solen grandis | reverse complement strand
GCGGAGTGACTCCAGAAACCTTTTATTTTTTTTAAAGGAAACATGTCGTTATTTCATCTACTGCCGTTCTTTTTGACGGTATAGGTTAAGAAATAGATAAAAGATAAGTTATATACATTTCGGAGGATTTTTCTAATACCTCATTTCAATGAAATCGTCTTAAAATGGTTAAAGATGTATGTGCCAATTCATAGCTCTATCAGGATAAAGAGAGATGCACGAATCATGTGTACATGTATTACAAGTCATCAGCCCCGAAAGATGATGTCAAACGACATAAAAACAAATGTCATTTGTGTTTTATTACTTATTTTAGATGTCTGACATCTTCTTCGATATAAACAGATTACATTGATTCATATTCATACATTGCTAAGTATTTCGTGTACTTTATAGAGAGATGCGTTTCTTCGTTGAGTTTGTTCCTTGTGTACGTTGTGTCCGTTTCTCTTATTATAATGGCTAACAATCATTCTATGATTATTATGGCCATATTTATACCTTGCGGTCAAGGAAAACCCACGCGAGAGTTCCTGCATATTTGCTGAAGAGATAGCATCGGAAGAGACAGTGGTTAGATAAAAGGGGTCCGGGTGTGATATTCGTTTGTTTAAGTTTTTGAATGAACTCCGAGACCCCCTTTCTTTCTGGCATACCATAAAAAATTATTAATTATCTGATTCTTTTTCTAATTAAAAATTTTATACACGTATACTAATTATAAACAAGGCGTTAGCCAGACTTTCTTTCAGAGTGTTTTCTCAACAGCTGACAGTTTAAGTGCATGTAAATCCTTTCAAAGTAAGTGACACAAAGACTAAATAAGTAAACAAATCGAAGTTCTAACTAAATATAGACTATCAATGGTAAAAGAACCCACATCAAACCGCTGTACGAAATTAAAGCAACCTTGAATATATGTTAAAAATTTAAGAATTAAATCATTATAAACCAAAGAGATTGCAATTAATCGCATTTCACATTGAATTTTATTTTCGCTTGTCAGTGACAGATGATTATAATATGTTTGCTCAAATACAACGCTTCGTTCTCGAGCACTCGTTTCCTTTATGCTCAAGGACCTATACATAAAGAGTATCAAATGAAATCGGTATCACCATTACTTCATTACAATGTGAATTATTATATCCACCCATGCTAGAAGCAGATCAGTCAATCGACCCTTAATCCCTAGTGACCTAACAAGTACTTCACCAAGGTTCGCTTTTCAATGTTGAACAGTTTGTTTTCGTTAAGTTTCTGTGTCGAGAGACTCGTCTAATTTACCTCGAGGGTTCTATTTCCATCACTGGTAATAACCCCACAAGCACTTCGATTTTCTGCATGTTAACCCTTTCTACGGTGAATAAAACCTTAATGAAGACTCTGAGATGATATATCATCTCTCAAGTTTACCAAGTTAGAAAATGGACGACACGGTATGGGGGTTGAGATCAAAATTAGTTTCATGAATTAAAGGTCATATTCCGAAGTCAGGCAGCAAAATGTATGAGAAAAACCAGTACAAGGAAAAATGTCTCCTTTCAAACATTGTCTTATGTAACAAGATTAATATTTCAGGGTAACAAACAACTAAAACCTAAAAATAACAAAATTGAACTGGATCTCCTGGATCCGATCTAGAGGATGTTGATGATACATATGTAGATCTAGAGGATGCGGATTATACATATGCGGATCTAGAGGATGCGGATTATACATATGTAGATCTAGAGGATGCGGGTTATACATATGCGGATCTAGAGGATGCGGATTATACATATGCGGATCTAGAGGATGTGGATTATACATATACAGATCTAGAGGATGCGGATTATACATATACAGATCTAGAGGATGCGGATTATACATATGCGGAACAAGAGGATGCGGATTATACATACGCGGATCAAGAGGATGCGGATTATACATATGCGGATCTAGAGGATGCGGATTATACACACAGGGATCTAGAGGATGCGGATTATACATATGCGGATCTAGAGGATGCGGATTATACATATGCGGATCTAGAGGATGCGGATTATACATACGCGGATCTAGAGGATGCGGATTATACATATGAAAATCTAGAGGATGCGGATTATACATACGTGGACCTAGAGGATGCGGATTATACATATGAAAATTCTAGAGGATGCGGATTATACATACGCGGATCTAGAGGATGCGGATTATACATACGCGGATCTAGAGGATGCGGATTATACATACGCGGATCTAGAGGATGCGGATTATACATATGAGGATCTAGAGGATGCGGATTATACAAATACGGATCTAGAGGATGCGGAGGATACATATACGGATCTAGAGGAGGCGAATCTTACATATTTGGATAAAGGAGATGCGGATCTTACATTTTTGGATCGTGCATATGCAGATCTATAGGAGGTGCGTTATATATATGCGAATCTAGGAGATGCGGATCTAACATATTTGGATCGTGCATATGCGGATCCAGCGGAGGCGGATTTTACATTTATTTTATCTAGGGGATGCGGATCTTAAACATGATGATATTGGGAATGCGGTTTTACATTTTAGGACATAGAAGATGTAGACATAGGGGGTCCAATTCTGAAAAAAAAATTGTAGACCTGGGTCTTAAAGGTTTTAGAAAATACGGATCTGTGGACGTGGGTTTAAGCTACGCACTTATGAGGGTCACCAAGTTGACATCGCAATGACATGAACATATCTTTTCATGTTGTAGCATGAATATGTCAATTATACGTTATATGTCAGTAACTTTACAATAAATGAAACCAATTTTCTGAACAAATCTTTTGCAAGTATCGTCTACTTAATTCTAATCAAAATTTCGCGTACGCGTGCTAGATCATTTGGTTGACTAGAAGAGACAGTATTCATAGGGTGATTTACTTACACGAAACATAGTACGGAGGGCGTTACTGCGGTATCACGGCATGACATTCCACCACATTATCCTGCCACTGTGCCAACAAATCCTGGCTGAGGATCGATCTCCCGGTCTTTGTTACGGGATTGATACTATATTAGTTTTAGTAAGTTTAATGTTATTTTAATCTGGCACAAATAAAATATTTGAACAACCTTTCAATTTTAACTGACAATTTGAATATGAAATCCTGATATGTGCATTCATCTTTTCGGAATATTAAAATGAATTTTATGTTTTCATAAAACTCAATTTGATATATTTGCTAGGCAACATTATACGATTGCATTATCTAAGCTGTATGTTTATGTGCACGTCTACTGTCCATGTCAATATATTTCGTATTGTGTTTATGTATCTGCAATGGTGATATATATTCTGTATTGATTTGGTATTCAGATATCTTCATGTAATCAAATTGCGATAGCTACATTTCTGGGGAAAATTCCCAAATTATGTTCTTCATTTACTGCCTGTGAGAACGCTGATAGGCAAGCAATTGAAAGTAAATGAGGAGTTCTTTCTTGCAGTCGCAATGGCGTGGTCTATTTACAAATGAAGAGCTCAGCACTTGATCAGTCTCTCAAGTCATAGATCACAAAGATCATTTACATACCGCTAATTTTCCATTTCCTTTTTGCCAGACATACCATAGCGGACTTGTTGATTTGATAAAGCACATCTAGTATGCCTTTTGCATTAAAAAAAATCCAGCATCTAAGATGAGATAGGAATTCCGGCTTGCGACTAATTTAACACATACTTGGATAGTCAGTGACGGCATGCACTGACTGCTCGATCTCGTTAATGGCAACACTCGTACCTTGCATAATCGCATTAGACTTTCGATTTATGAGTTACAAAATGTGATGATGTTCTTATACAAAACATGCCGTGCTTACCATAAAATTAGCATAGATTTTTGTCCGAATCAACACATGAATAAAATCTTTCCAATCATGATGTAGAGATATGGAAAATCACCAAGCTGCCTGATGTAATCTAATATCGCAAGAACGTTGTCCATTCCGTTCAAATATCATTACCATAAATTAGAAAACGTGCTGTGTTACACCGTATATAGCTTACGCCGTATACAGCTTACATCACATGAGCTGTATACGTCGGTTGACAACTTAACCCTTTCCCTCATATAGACTCATTTTGACGCACTCAGCAGGTACCACATAAAGCCTGATCTGCAGAAAACCACAGTTAAACCTTACCAAATATAATTACAAAATCCTCATTTCCAGACCACTGAAAGCAGCGAACAGCATAAAACCTGATCAGCCTGCGAGTTACTCGCAGGCTGATCTGGTTTTATGTTGTTCGCATAGGTCTTTTCATGGTGTCCTCTATGAGGGAAAGGGTTAAACATAATGGCGATTATACATGATCGACATTAGCACCATCATAATTTTTCAACGTAGCAGTAGTTTGTTTGTTTGCTTAGATTAAACGTCCAACCAACATTATTTCAGTCATTTGGGGACTTTTGTCTACATGAGATTAATATTGTGTTGCCGCACTGTGGTATCACGTCGTAGACAATTGACATATAGTAGTAGAAGATGATCTAGTACAGTAACTATAGAAGTGGCAGTATCAGTAATGCTGTAGTCGTAGTATTAGTAGCAATGATAATAATAATGATGATTATAATGATGATGATAATAATAAAAAAAATCTGATGAATTTAGCTTTTTTAGTACCGTGCACGGTGGCCGGGTGTTTAAAGCGTCTGCCTCGGGATTGGGAGGTCATGGGTTCGGTCCCCTATTGCAACACACCAAATTCGTTAAAAATTGTACTGGCAGCTACCTGCTTGGCGCTAAGCATATATACCTGGTCATAGCATTTCGACTTCCAGCCCCCACCCCCAACTCGGATTCTTCCCCGAAGTGAACTGTGCCCCCACCCCTAAACACCTGCAATTTTTCTAATGAACCTTACTGCGATTAAAGGGCGAAAAAAACAACAACAGGTGGACAGACGGATGGACATAAGACACACTTCCAATACTACCTCTACAACTACAGCAGTAGCAATAATACAAATATTAACATCAGCAACAATGATAGCAACAACAACAACTACATGAATTCGCATCGATGGATAATGCTGCTGACGACGACAATGATGATGATCATCATCATCTTTCAGAATTGAGCTATATATGGCGATAAACACCATCTTAACGTATAAAGCTTACGGTAAGCTGTATTCGGTGTAAGCTGTATACGTTTTTTTTTGTCGACGTATACAGCTCACGCGTAAGCTGTAAACGACGTGAGCTCTATACCGTGTAACAGTGCTGTTCATTTCACTTATTCTTCAAACGAAATTTAAATTCATCACTGAATTCAGGTTCCTATTAAGCTATCATTCAAACCAATTATACTGCCCATTATTAACTTTCAAGCGCGTCGGGTGATTTATTTAAATGTACTTCGGAAAATGAAGTGCTGTATTTTTATTAAAATTCAAAACGTTTTCATCACCTACAGCATAGTTTTATCATCCCATGCATTTCTTCATATAAAAGTTATGTCAATAGCAATGTACAAGTCTAACATTGTCATGAAAGCGGAAGGAGTTATACAGGGTAGTTCCAGCACCGGTAGACCCGGTGTCAGGATAATGTGGCTGGGTGTGGTATCATACCACATGTCTGCAGTGTGGCAGCATTGTACTAGTAGTCTCCATATTACTCAAAAACTGTCGATGGGACGTAAAGAAACCAACAAAACAAGCAAAGATTAGACTCACTAAATATTCTGAAGCGTTTAAAGGGTAAACTTATATATTAAAACATGCTGTATTTAATGCAAATAAGTTGGTCCAAATAAAATACATGTTCTGATGGCCATATATTTAAAGAATCACCGTAAAAGTTGGCGTTCTGTGTTTGTTAAACGGACGGGGAATTCTAAAATAGAATACGTGATCGTTAAATTATTAAACCATTCTGAAATAAGATTAAACGTTTTCAGTTGTGTTATTTAAGAGGGCAATGGACGTTTCTCTTTTTAGTCATTTGTCTTTGAGATTATACCATGGACATAAAATTGAATATGGCACGAGAAGAAATTTTTCTATCGGAAAAAAAACTGACTCATTGATACTCTTTAACTGTAACACCAGTTTTGAATGGTTTTGAGGAGAATTAGTACCAAGCTATACTCTCTGTCTGATTAATGAATATGCGATATCAACTTTAGAAGCCTTTTTACTCTTTTCCTATCTCAAGAAATCCATTTTCGTATTCCTTGTAACGCTTTGTTGCGGGAATATAATAGTATGCCAGTTACGGCAGGAAATTAAACGTTACATTGAGTTTTGATTAAGCTGTAATAGGTTGTGATGGCACGTCTGTCGATCTTCCCTAGTAAGGCTCGATAATTAGGATGGTTTCGAGTTCACATCTCTCATCACAGAGAGATAACTACAGTGTCGTAGTTCCCTGACCTCATTGTACTTCCTTTTGACATAGAAATACATTGTAAATGTAATCTCTTGACTTTCAGTCAGACATTTCCTAAAAAATGTTCATCTTTACTTTGTTTTGTTTTGTTTGTATTTATAGCCTTAACAATGCATGGTGTTTACCTATCAGAATTGTATTCTCGATAGTTTTATCAAACTAGTGATGTTTAAGGTCCTCCCATCTTAATAGCCATTTTCCATATCTTGCCACTGGATGGTTTACCTTATATTTCTATGAAACTTTGTAACATTTCAGACATTCAAAAATAAAAATATTTCATCAAAAGTTTTTTTTTCTTCAATTTTTATCTAATTTGGGGGAGATAATCCGCATATAAGTTAACATTAAAGCCCATGGAATATATGTATTTTCTGTCAATATGAAAAACTAAATTTGATTTATGAGAAAAACTCATGGTAGAAACATGCCTTTTATGATTTTGTATCAACTTTCGTGAAAAAAAATCTTAAATTTACCATAAGAAAATGGAGAAAATCAAACTTTTCAAGGGAGATAATTCATGGCAAAAAATAATCAAGGAGAGGTAGTAAAATATCTTCTGTCACTTGTCTTAACATGTCAATTGTCAATTTGTCCCTAAGATTACCATTGTTTGACACATTTAAAGCTTATATACATGTGTATTGTAAAGTTATATGCATGACTTTGATGGAATAGATCGCTTTTAGGATGGGAAAACCTTAAGTATAGTTTTTTCATTAAGTTAATTAATTATTTGATTAATAAATTAATTTCATTTATCCGAATTGATGCACTAACAAAATTCTTGTTAGAGTATCATCAATTTTTATAAATTAATTTATTGCCTGATTACTTATATCATCATTCACTTGATAGATAACCTGGAATGGAAATAATGAAAAAAGCAAATACATTTTGCTAAAAAATAAAATCGAAAACAAAAACCCCTTATTCTGGTAGCAATCATCTAGCAACGCAGTATCATTATTATCTTTTAAGAAGTTATTTTCCCAGTACTTCTGAAGAGAATATTCTACCGGAAAATCCGCTTAATGATAGGGAACCCCGAATCAAGAAAATCAATTATTAAACTCCATGTGGCAAAGAATATTAAAATTTACTTAACAATTTAAAAGATTCGTTTAAAATCAGAAACAAAAACATTTCCTTTGTATTTCAGCGTTTCCAACAGAATAATAACAAAACAAAAGGACTTAAAGCTGCTTTGTTATAAAGGAAAGAATAATAGTTTCAAACAGGGTTAAGTAGGTGGATCCGATCTGCAGACATGCACATGGCTGATTATTGATATACCGCAATTACTCGTTTTCGTATTTGGCCAATTTTCTTCGCAAAGTATTGTAATTGAACAGCCTCTTTGTTATAGTTTTAGAAAGGGATATACTATTACAAGACCATCGTAGAAGTTATTTCACGGCAGCAGATTTAATAGGAGAAACCAGTAATGGAAACGGAACATATGTAAGCTAAAGCCATATAGTACAATAATTGCAAAACTGCAGTTACGTTGCGTTGTTTTTTTTTCGGTTTTGTTTTGCGTTTTTTTCGCGATATGTTTAACACCGAAAACTTACACTGTCGCGAAGTTGCTGACACCTGTGTTCAAATATACTCGAATCTGTGTAATCTCTTAAATGCCGACTGTCGATAAAGACAAGCTTGTGTGTCCGCAAAGTCTAATTGGTTTACTATGCGTTAGATAGCGTACACATTTTATGTCCGCACATATTTATTTTAATTTTATTTTAACATGTTTTCTTCATATCTACTTGAATATACAGACACTGATAAGTAAAGATATGTGTCTACAAATATATATTCTAAGTATTCTTATTTTGCCTCTGTTCAGACCTATCTAAATTTCGTGGTACTTCTCTGTGTAACTTCAACGTATACTTTATAAATTCTATAAATTTCTTATTTGAATAACGACCTTTCCCATCGGGAAGGATTCTTCTTTTAATACGAAATCTTATATAAAACACAGTGTTCTTACTTTACATAGAGGTGAGCATTTCGAAGCTATTTGAACTAATTTTGGTATTTAAATATCCTCATATTCACATTGTGATAACAGATAAATTACCCATCGATGATTAGAAAACCTTGAAGTAGAAATATATTGAAGTAATATGGAAATGTTCGGAAATAAAGGAGAACTACGAGATTGATTGAGGACTGAAAATTACACAAGATATGAATAAGACACGTGCAATATCTTGTGTTAAAGTATTGTAATTTTGCAGCGAATTTATTACTTCATCTCGTACTCTGAATTCTCCAATATTTAATGGCAATTATCTGATGAAACCTCATCGTCTTCAGTGTTCTACAACTAAGGATTAAATTTCACGTCAATCTTTATGAGTACAAAGTGCCATGTTCCGAGAAATGACGGAGATAAACAAGATATTCCGAATACTGACGGAAATAAACGAAATGTTCCGATGACTGACGGAGATAAACGAAATATGCCGAAGACTGACGGAAATAAGCGAAATGCTCCGATGACTGACTGAGATAAACGAAATGCTCGGAAAGCCGTGAGTCTAGAGACCTCTTAGACTTCAGTCTGGAGAATTTTTAAAAAAAAATAATACAGATATATATACAAACAATGAACATGTGTACATATATACAGATGGTCATAAACATAGCCGTAATCTGTCACACAAATACTTGCATGACATTGTCCGAAACTGAAATAAGTATGTATTTGAAAGAAAACAATGTATTTATCAAAACACATAATTATATATACTTTTCAGATACATGATCTGGGTTCCGGCACAGTATTGAGAAATAAAAATATTCACATATCATTGAAACCATGCACTCTTTTATTAATAGACATAACATAGAAAAAAAAGGAAAGAAAAAACAAAAGGGTAAAACAGAAATTTTATTGAGAGTTATATTAAGTGCCATTTTATTGATAAAACAGCTTATAAAATAAATAATGATCAAGAAATCAAAGAGTAAACTGGAAAAATATACCACTGTGAAAGCATCAGATAGGGAGCAATGTCACACATATAAATATCTTTTTTTTTAATTTTCGCCAAAAGGGTTGTTTAAAAATTATGCAGAAGTAGCGCTCCTGTATTTTTCATGTTTTTCTATTATACCTTTTGGGTAAAAAATTCTGATCTATGTGTACGCAATATTACCAAATTTCTACGTGGCAATGACAGTAATTCGTATTGATTCATACAAATATAGTAAAGTACTGATATTTCGAGAAGCACCATGCCTATTTAGAGCCCTATTCTATGTCTCATGATGAGGATCATTGTATTACACTAGGTAAAGACATTGAAGGAAATAATGACTTTAAAGTGAAACATGCTATTGGTGTCTCGAGCCCCTCTGTAATGAGAGCATTTTATTTTTTCCATCAGTTAACTCTATGACCATTGTGCAACAAAGCAAATGGACCATCAATACGTTTGGCTGTGTAACTGATTGCCGAGTTTTCGAACAGCGATCTTTATAGAACATGAAAGCGAAATTATAACTGCAAAAGCTATTAATGACAACAAACAGGTTTGATTTGCATGTTCATTGATGTTTTAATTAGTTGTTTGAGCTTTACTTTTACACTAATTGTATTTGAGGAAAACTTAAAGACATGATTTAGCCTTCGGTGGTAATGAATCTCTGTTATGTTGAAAACATAACAGAGTAAATTTGAATTCAATAGACAATGGTGATAACAAGCGGTGTAGTTACAGAACTCTAAACATTTTTTTTTCAAAACAGACTTGGAATATATTACTCCTTATTATTCTTTACATACATCTCTTCGGCGGTTCCATTGTTGTGCCAGTGTACCGGTTTAAGCCAACTTCATGTTTCTCCCCACGGTAACTTAAAACGTTTTCAAATAATTCTCCTTCCCTAGAATATAAAAACGTTATCAGATGTCCCCCGACAACTGAACTTTGGTATCTTAAAAACGATTAAAAATGAAACTCCCTTTTGAAAGCGTTTACAAAATCCCCGGGTACGTGTGTGTCAGTGTGTGTTACATACAAACGTTCATTACATGTCGGGGTAGGCCACTTGAAAATAAATGGGGAGATTTGAAATCCTTATCCACGCGACCCTTCAACTTAGAGGCGGTGTGTTCAATTTCCGGGCTCGATATACTGAAGGCGTTAAGTTTGTTTTGGTATAGGCCCGTGCTTTGCGCTCAGCAAATGAGAGTTCCTGAATTGGACAAGGCGACTGCATGTGGAATTATGCCATTTCCTTTAGGTATAATATCACAGCGATCTCATTGTCGCCAAATGACAGATAAGCTGCCGGCCGAATATATACTCGAGCATATAAACACATACAAGTACTTTGTTTCTAGGGAAGACTTTTGCATTCGCCCCCGAGGATTGAACTTCCAACTTTCAGATTCGATGACAATGACAGGAAATATAATTTGAATTGATGATCGGCGTTGACGAGGGTTAAAATAATGGATAATGTAGAATGATTTTATATGTAAAGCGTCCCTCCACCGAAACCGACGTATCATAACCGTCGGGACAATGAAACAGACAGTAATATACTACAGATATTCACAACGATCGGCCTGAAAACAACTTTACCAAATGTACACCAAAAGAACTGAAATTCAGTCAAAATACTGCAATGATAATTCGTGAATACGAAGCTTATAGTTCAGTCATAGTTGTCCTCTCAAAATCAATGGCGCATAATCTTGTTTATGTAAGAATATAAATATCTACCAATGAAAATCGTCAATATATTCATTCAGCACTACTATCGATGGACCACGCGGTTGATAGTTTTGCTATGAAGTACGATCGACTGGGTTGATTTTTAGCATGATTACAACTATACATAAAGTCCATACTAACAATTAATCTGTAAAATACAAAAGCAAATTTCAGTTTTAGTTCTGTAACAGTGTCTATTAAATTATTAAAGATAAGCTTTTGTATCTTACATTGAAAACCCATTAGTTCCATCAGAAATTCAAACATCAAATAATTTAAACAGTTTAGATCAATATTGATGATTTTCTCTTGATATAAATGGAAACGTTTCTAAGTTTACACAAAACTGTAGAAAGTCGATTATTGAAATTAAACACCTCCTAAAATTGATTTATCTAATTCACAAATTCACGGTAAAAGCTTGAAAATATCAAATTACTAACAAAAAAAAAAAAAAAAAAATCAAGCAAACTAAGCAATATGGCTCCATTATGAAATGCTGCTACTGTTATGTTTTTTAAACAAACATCATTCATTTTCATTTGAGACGCAATATTATTTGTTGTAAATATCGAAGTAGGTTTTACTAAATTTTACATGACGTTAGGTCTATTCATGCCAAGTTATGACATAGGGTAATTAATAAAACAACATTGAAAGGAAATAATATCTGACCAAGGTTTTTGAAAAAATATAACAAAGGATAAATATTACAATACCCTCAAAATATTTGTCATTGAAATCAATTACCTATATAAAAGGCAAAGTAAATATATCGTTCGAAAATGGCAATCTTTCAAATCCGTTGTGGTAAAACAGGGAAACTAGTTTATCATTTACATATTATACAGTTCTGAGTATTTAATCTTTTAATTGAGTTGGTTATATATACACCATTTGTATACCAAAACAAATAGTACCAATTAAAACAATTGACAACCTCCAAAGAGCATCGATAGTTTTGAAAGTTTTTGAAGAGGAACGACGGGAAAAATCTCTCTACAAGCATATTTCATGTAAATAACAAAAATAAAATATACCAATAACTTTGATAACGATAATTGGTCAACCCTACAACAAAAACGAATAAACAACTCACTAAATATGCTATATAAAATCTCAAACAATCTTGTAATAGTAGATCATAACCACTTAATAACATCAAGAAATGTTTACTATTTTATACCTTTCTCAAGAACACAGTATCACATGAACTCTTTCTTCACACACACTATCTGACTCTGGAATGTCTTACCGTAAAACATCAAAGTCAGCGATAGTCATCAGAACTTAGCTGAAAGCATAAACTCACACTTCAATTACTAATTCCATCAATCTGTTTTTTTTTTTTTTTTTTTTTTTTTTTAATTTATAAACAAAGCTGTAAATAATGTACTATAACTAGATATGATTGTAACATAAAATCTCAGTTTCTTCTTTTTTTAACATTTGCCCCTGGCCTCTCCGTCATAATCAGAAATTGTTTGTTGGTAATAGAAGTAGATATAGATAAATAGATAAATGGGGAGTAGTTGTCCAGTGGTAGGACACACTCTTCGGAGTCCCGGGATCGAGTCCTTCTGAGAACACTGCTAATTCCCTTGAACAAGAAATTTAACCGCATTGTTTTACTTCACCAGGTGTATGGATTTCTGATAAGACGCATTATTCCGGGGACCCATAATGTGGACTGTCATGCAAGTGAAAAAACAACAAAAAAAAACAAAAAAAACAACAACAAACAAACAAGGTAGACCGATAAATGGTTACTAGAAGCCCGATGACGAGGGGTAAAGGATGTGAAGTTGTTGAACGTGCCCACAGCATGAAACACAGACTTTAAAATTCCTTTAGTTTTTACTTACCTAACTATATGGCTCTCATCGTCGAGTGTGGTATCAAAGATTGAAGGTCTTGGACATATGAGTATCAAGGATTGACATTCTTTGATATCATATACAATGGCAACGTTATCTTAAGTCAAAAGCGTGAAGCCAGTCTAATCAGTATCCTTATTTTTTTATTGTTTGAGGAATATTTTAAATGCTTCTGTGCTGCTGCTGCAGCTGCTGCTGCTGCAGCTGCTGCTGTTTATAACATTTGTTTTTAATTAACCCATTTTCTTATCGCATTTCTGTCATCTTACGTTTAAAGTTAGTTACTGGTAAGATATTATTTCTATGAAACAAGGGCGTCAGATGTTATAAAGTGCTGTTTTAATATGAAAATATCGATCTCTTGAAATTCCAAATGGTATGGCGTTGCAATATTTTAATCTTTGTTTTGCATTGTATTTGTTTTCATGTGTGTGCAGTGATGAGATGTAAATAAAGACACTAATACTATATGACTGATAAAAAAATAGTGAATTACAATGAGCGACTGAGTTATGCAGATGACGGTAAATACATTTTTGTTAACGTGTAAGGTTAACTGTCGATTAATCAAAAGGAAACATAACCGATCTCCCGGTTATGTGTGTATTAAAATCAAATGAATCATATTTTGTTAAAAGAGCATGACAGTTAAATGAATAAAAAATCACCAAGGAACAGAACAAACAAGATTTAGCCTAAACCTCCCTTTTAATTGATTACTTAATTAAAGTAAGTCTTATTTCATTTTTGTGTTATTAATGCATGATCAAAATTTATTTCAGCATTTTTTTTTATAAAGATAATGAAATACGGTAAATATAAATAATAAACAAGAAAAAAACCTAACTGATAAAATGATATCTAATATAAGACTTTTTAACAACTGGTAAAGGACATCTCCCATGGCAATCAAAGCGCTCAATGCGCTGAGAGACGGCGGTGAGATTAATATGAACTAGCTATTATTCTAAACCCAACGTTTCACTAATGATTGGAACGATAGAGGTAAAGGTCATATGACGCTAAAATTATCTTGCTTGTAAAACACAATCGACAACTCAGATTTTTAATTTCTGTCGACTTTTTAGAGCTTTGCTCATATGAATGCTTTAAAAGAGTCGCTCTTCCGAAGGAAATCGAACTCAAAAACCTTTTCGGACCAATCAGTTTTTTACTACCATTGAGCCACGTAAATAATAATTACAAATGATGTATACAGAAATTTGGAAGCAACTATGCATTTAATTACAGATGAAGACAAGAAATTACATCATCCCAACTGTGTCTTTTTTCTATATATAATTGTAAGGTGTAACTGACATCCATATAATGATGAAACCATGAAATATATTATGGGCAGAATTCAAAACAGTTGTTCTTGTGTTTGAGTTTAACGCTTCTACGAAAGCATTCCAGTCATATTGCTTCAAATTAATAACATATACAGGAAAACGTCGAGTGTACAGTGGGACCTGGGTAGAGCCATCGACCTGACACACACCTAGCTAGAAGGTTTTCTTACAACAATTGTAACCGCTGTTGAAACAGCGACTAACATGCATGTACCGCGTTTTATCGTTAGTCGTATAGTCGTAAGTCGTAAGTCTTATTGTCGTAAGTAAAGCAGTATTCGCTTAACGCACAGAACATTGTTGAGCACCATTTCAAAATATTGCGGTTGTCACTTCGTTTTGATATGGCATGGCATGGTTTATTTTGTCTTAAGTCTTGCTTGAATTGTAACTTATCAAAACTTGTTACACTATCTTCTAGGACGGGTATTTGGTAAGAATTCTACTAAGTAACTAAGTTTCTACCCCTAGGACATAGATTTTGAGGTCTCTAGAGAGAACCTGTAACTACTCATCTCCTAACACTATTGTAACGGAGACAACTGCTCTCAAAAGTTTCGTCTCTAATCATGGTCCAGAGAGCGACGGCATTGCCATGCTCACATAACCCCAAGGATTTTCACAGAGCCGGATCAACACAAAGCAACCATTGAATGCAAACTGGCAACTTTGCCGTGTCGGTGATGATAATTTCGGCGAAGTTGTCGTTACTAGGGCAACACTTCTAATTAAATTTAATGAACACTCAGTTTATTTTTGCTGAAAGTCAAATGCTCGCGTGCGCTGGGCTATAGTCGTTTGAATTGTTCATCAATAGGCCAACCGATGGCATTGTCCCGTCCGTATTTCAGAGTTTGGAAATTATAGCAGACAACGCTGATTTGGTTTCAGAGATCTATAAATAAATACAGACCTGCGGATAGTACGAGAAGAAATATCTTCAAAATAATTCAAAATAAGTCAAAAGCATGTAATTCCATTTAAAATCACCTCAGTATTTCCCTGTTTTACTAGCTATCCCGTGTCTTTGCTCTTATTAAAACTGCTATTTGATGACAGTTAATATCTATAATTTATCAAATTGATTGTTTTAAGATTTATGCTACTGAGCACGACTGTCCTAGCGTTTTCTTGTTTGTCTTATATAGGATATGTCCCAAGCGGATATGATGGATACAAATAGTGGAACCTACTTGCAATTCCATGAAGATGAGTGAATAACTATTAGATGACAGATGTGATTCACGCTACAAGACGGGCATAGTCGCTATACCTGTGCAATTAAGACCCGACCGGGATAATTAAAGGATATTTTCATGATCAGTTTATAACAATAATAGCGATAGATGATTCCTTCCGGTAATATTAGGCAATCTAACGCAGTGAGTAAAATACTTTTGTGCGCTGTACCTGCAGTATACACGACTTTAATCGGTTCTGATTTCTGAGGGGTCCGCAGTGTTACCGGAGAGTTGTGGGTTCAAGCCCCGGCCGCGACTTACCTAAGCCGTGAAAAAATGTTTTTTTTTGTATATCTCTATCTAAGGACAATTCCCAGACTGATTGATCAAATATCGGAATAACACACACACACACACGCGCGCGCGTGCACAACAACAACAGTAACAATAACAAATAAAACAAATGAATAAATCTTGATTAGAACATATGAACTTACAAAAATATATGTTACATCATATAATTCGGACCCTTATGACTGATATACATTTGGCAAAACATAAATGCGAACGTGTTTCAAGTCCCAAATTATTCTGTAGGTAATCTATGAAGTCACTAAGGTAAATATGTTTAAATATAAAATGATAAGTATGCCGTATACATATTTTTAAATACAATAAAATACAGGTCCTTAGAATATATTTGGCCTAAGACATTTCAATGAAATGATTTTTGACTTCGGTTTTGTAGGGAAACAACAAACTGACTGGTTCCATAAATCATAGTGTAAGATTCAAGACAGCCCCTCTTCTCCCAAGGTATATATACGAATATTAAAATCTGTATCCGACAGACTCCGTGTCAAGTCAATTTCCTATGCAATAAGTCATGCACAGTTATTTGAGACCCTGAGAACAGATCAGTATGGGGTTCGTTTGTCATTCGGAGTCTGAAAGCTAGCATGAAGAGTCAGAAAGACAGACTTGATTGATCTATCGTCCTGGAATCCCAGGGAATTATATAATATGGAATCATCATTGGGTTCTGCGTATGCTTATGTTTATGATCTAAACCTGTTTGCCGATCTGTAGGAATTGTTTTTGCTGAAAATTCAATCGATGTAATTAACTTGTAGTTTTAGATTTTTTAGCTATTAAGCATGACAATTGCATCACTTTTATAAACTTGTTCTGCTCTTGAAGAGAGAGAGAGAGAGAGAGAGAGGTCTTCTCTTGATATAATAAACTCTGTTTTTGTCATTAATGGCAATGATAATTTCGGTCATTGCTATTCCTTCGATTTTTGCCCTGTGTGGTTTCGGGAGAGAACTTTAACAATCGATAGCATCAATGATTCAAAACATATAACGTCGATTAGATAGCCTTGGTTGCTGTGGACATGTCCGGTTTCCTTTGTCTAAGAAATTCAACTTACAATAAAGGTTTACAGAGACCTGTTTCATCGGGAGCATATTTTGGAGCAGATCAAACACAGATCATCGCCTTTGCTCCAAACCCCCCAATCCACTATAATGAAAACAATTTATATCACCTTAAATCCAACTTAGGGAATGTTCTGATATATTACGATCTTTCGTTCAATATGTTACATTCTTTTGCGTCACGCTGGACAAACGATCGCTTGAAACGTCGCTCCTGGCAATGACGTATAGCCGAGACCATGGTATCTGTCCCGGATGTGTCTGCGGATGGACGGAGGGTCCTTATAATAACAAGATACTTCGTCTGGATTACGGACATTGATATATAGGGCAATCAAATCATTTACCGGTACTGTCCATGAGGGTGGACAGGATACGATCTGTCTCAACATATTCCTTGTTCTGGGAAATAAAAGAAGACAAACAATTGAGTCAAAATAAACTTAAATGTTCATCATATGCGCCCAAATGTTCATACAAGAAGTTTCAACCAAATCTATTTCACGGGGGAGGAGGAAGTGTTACAGCAAGGATGGGTTATTCTGATAACTTGTCATGTATTCTTTTGATAACTGTTACGGAGTTCCTGGAAAGCGTCGTAGAGTTCTTCCGATGCCTTTTACACATACATAGTGTACACCTACAGTGGACAAAATGTTTTTTTATCTTTAAAAGAGATAATGGGGTGATGATGAAGCTTGAATAATGTTTTGTGCTATTTATCGAAAAAAAAAAAAAAAAAAAAAAAAAAAAAAACAAGAAAAAAATTACACCATCACCAAAAATTTTGAAATCAAGGCATGTTGACGCCTATTCATACATGGTTATTTTTTCATTCATATTCGTCTTCATCAGTACATTCGACAATCTGATTTAAATCGAATATTACTACCGTAAAAACCTAATTTACAATTTTATACCCTATTTTTTCATATGTCCCGGAGTTCTTCTGATAATTTCGAAAATGTGACAGAGTTCCAATGATTACTTTTGTCACTTCCGGGGTGTTCCTTGTGCCATGTTATGATATTCTTTAGCTTATTGTATTACTCATAAAGGATGTTTATAATATTATATACGTAAAACACAGTAGCGTGGTTCTATACATGTAATGCATCAATAAATAGTTCTACCATTCACTCGATTAGATAGTCTACATCTGGCTCAAATACTCTTGGTGGGGTGGGATGCTTACTCAACAAAATCAACCGATTAAATGTAATTCTGTGAAACAAGGACAATCCAATTTAACAAGGACATGACTGCCATTGTCTTTCCATTTTCCTTTGCTCTATTGCAGAGATGAATGGTAGCAAAGTCACAACTCAACATAAATATTTTTTATGAAGATAATTGGTATAATTCTGAAAGGAAACAGAACCAATTTGACTAACAGTAATTCGCTGTTTGCTCCTTTTAAAAGAGATAGCCTTTTTTCATAATAAAGCGGATTAAAAGATATTGTCATTAGCAGACATAGCCAGTATATCATCTGTCAATGCTAAAGAAACACGACCTTTCGACTGAAGGCGAGAAAGTCCAGAACGCGCAATTACCCAGAATAAAATATGAGATAGGGTAAACTAGACATACTAACATAAAATATTTGCCTTCTTGTAATCTAAAGGACACAGCGTGTATCCATTTAGCAGATCTGACAGGATACGTCTCCCAGATACACATTTAGAGGTCTCCGAGACTCTGTTTTTTTTCCCTTCAAATCTGAGATATTTGTCGGAGACGCTGTGTCATTTCCGCACCAACGCCATATAAATGCTTTCAAAATGTCTTGTGACATACTTCAATGCAATATTCGAGGGGTCTCCATTTGTCTCTCTATAAAGAGTCTTTTCTGTGATCAATATCAAATTTAATATTCTTTTAAGTCGGGACTTAAAATAAAGTCGAAGCTTTCAATTCAGCAGTGAAACTTCGTATCATTCTCCTGCAGTAAAATTCAGTAAGCTTTAGATATCATCTGGGGAAATATAGGAAATGAATCTTTCTACGTTTCAATATGTCATATAAGGTATACATGTACTTATGTAATTTTAATAAAAATTTAGTAACACCATTCGTCTTATATTTGAATGGAAGTACAGAAAATGGTGGAAATCCGGGGAGCGGTTGTCTAAATACAATGCATTATTCGAGATGTATTGCCAGTACATATGCGAAAAAAAGGGGTAGAGTGAAAAATACGTACTCTCTCGGTCTCTTGAACCATGAATTATATTCCTCATCAGTTCTTGGATTTTCGGTTATCGAAATTTTTTATTTTCCCCGTCAGTCTCGGAATTTTCCGAATTTTTGCTCCATTTAACTTCAAGTGGGTTGATATGAATATGAATAACTTAAGGTAATCGATCCATTATTAAAGTTTAATCAAGGTCCTTTCAATGGTAACAAAGACTTCTGTGCAGATGCAAGAATCTATTGACTTGGAGATATTGGCTCTATTCCTCAAGGTCTATATGAAAGCTTGTATTTATTATAAAAATCCCTTGATCACCAAATTCACAATTTAATGATAAATGGAACGTCTCCGTTGGCCGAGCGGTAAGAGCGTTAGGCTCGACGGCCGGTGTCGTAGGTTCAATCGCTGGCCGAGACATACCAAAGTAGTAAAAATGGCTCACTTGCTTGTTGCTCAGCATATAAGAGTAGTTCCAGGACTGGTTGGCCCGGTATCAGGATAATGTGACCGGGTGTGGTATTATGCCGCTTGTCTACGACGTGATACTGCAATGTGGCAGCACTATATCTGTCTCAAGTAGACATAGTCTCAAAAAGGACTGAATTACTTTTGGCGGGACGCTAAACCCAACAAACACACAATGATGGACAGATCACCTTAAAGTCTTTTCATATCTTTTATATTCCTACATCAGATATTTCTTAACCTAGAAAATGTATGCACATTCAACATGTCTGTATCGTTGAGAATACCAAGCAGTTGCTACAGTCAAAATATGGTGCAATACTCTTTTGTTGTTTTCTTTGAACATTGGCGCGTCCTTTAATAAACAATTAGAGCGAACATAACATATACAGTAATTCACAATATACACTATTACTTTGAATGTGTATATGAAAACACCATTATACCAACTTGGAGAAGTTTCACTGAAATCTGCCAATAAAACAAATAGAAGTCATCAAATTATTATTGATTATAAATTTCCCCTCTTAGAAAAAATAATGTATATGTCTGCCTCCTATATATTATTATACCAGAAACGAAGAAAACTTACATCGCAGATGTATTCAAACAAACAGTATTAACATAACTTCATTTATATATATATATATATATATATATATATATATATATATATATATATATATAGTATCATTCGGAAAAAACAAAAACAACCAGAACAAAAAAAAAAACCGAAAAAAAAAAAAAAACCAGCTGCGATCAACATATATTTATCCTCTTCTTTGTTTCTTTTCATATCATTATCATACGGTTCAAATCATCACTTGCTTAGCTGTCAAAAAACATTTATCATTGATTATAATGTATATAAGATGGGTAACAAAGAAGACATCACGTGCTAACCTTGTCTGTGTCCAATTCATGGAACGCCCGAACGTTAACGGCCAGTCCAAAGATTAATATCCAATATGGTACGTATTTTGAAAACATATTTAAAGTCTACAGACAAATCGACTTTGCCTCCAACAATGTCGGAACCACGGTCTGCCAGTTTTGACCACAGAACACTTTCCAGTATGTCTCAGGCGCACTTAGGTGTCTTGTGTTTGTCACGAGGGCCCAATTTGCTCCCGACAATTTTCGTGATTAACTCTCCGCTGTGAGGAATCAGTGCTGTATTAAATTGAACGTATTTTATTCAACAATCCAAATTATTTCGATCGAGAGGTATTTACTGATTTCTCTAGAGCTATGCTCTAAAGCATTCTATTATTATCACTGCCGTTTTTGTCTGACCCTTGTTTCGAATGCTGACTTTAACACGTGTTACAAAGAGATCAAAGTAACCGAAAGAGAGATGTGCTTTTAGTGAGGCAATTTAGGAATTAAATGTCCCGTGGCACTGGAATATCCGCAACTAAATTGTTTTATTAACCGAAAAGGAAAAAAAGACACATTGCACACTTTATTTCCTTATAAAAATTGGTTGAATATAGAAACACGCTTTTCTCTTAAAGATACAACATCACTACATAAGACATGTAGCATAAATAAAATTAAAGTACCGGCACAATATGATTTTGTATTTGCAAGCGAAACTTGGAGTGAGGACTCTAGTTGAACATTTGTTTGATAAATTCTAAGCCAAGAAACAAACTAAATGAAATAGAAACCTCTTGTGTAAACTTTAATGAATACATCTTGTCAGCTAGTTTCAATTCTGTGAATTTAAAACTCGATAGCTACGGCATTGCCTTGTGAAGTTGTGAGTGTTATTTATGTTGATAACCGAGACGGGAAGTCATCAGTGGAATATTTATGGATTTGAAACCGCGATATCCCGGGACAAGATATATAGCAGTGGGAGATTGGGAAGAAACACCATGAGGACCACCGGATGTGGTATGGGGGTATTAAAGAATGTTGATTTATTTTTACTCCCTTCCGTTTCAAGTACATGGATATGTAACCACTGCGTTCTCACATAATACTTCTCCAAGTATATAAACATATGCAATGCTTTTTAATCGAAGGAGAACTACTACATAAATTGCGAGTACGTGCTCCCACATGCATATTATATTTGCACCTTGGTGTTCATTAAGAATAGATATGATTATTATCATAAACATATAGTATATTAAGCAATGAACTGTCATGTTTTATTTTGTTTCATGATGAAATACGATTAAATTACTTTCCAGAAATAAATAAGAATATCAATTAATTAATTAATTTTAGATAAAAATACTATATGTAAAATAAATAATGCAATATTTGGCGGTGTTATTGTGTGTTTTGTCTCTTAAATAATACAGGTAGTTCCAGGGCTGGTTGGCCTCTTGTCAGGATGTGAGTGGGTGTGGTATCATACCACATGTCTACGGTGTGATATTGCAGTGTGGCAGCACTATATCTGTCTCAATCAAGAATTGCCACACAATTAATAAAATACTATCGGTGGGACGTTAAACCCAAACACAACAAACTTACATGGTTCTTTATTTGCTCGTCAAGCACACATGTCATTAAAACAGGCCATATGATTTCCTTTACTAAGCCATTTTGTTTAATTTAAAGTCCAAACACCTACGTGTTATAGGGTCATATATTCACAAGTAAATCGATTCATTGCAAACTAACATCTATAAACGTAAAATCACCTTATCGTCTCAAATAAAACATGTTTCTCAAAGGTTTTAATAGCTGTTTTGTATTCACACATTTCGCTATGTTTACTTTTTATACACTTCGTGATTATGTTTGTAAATTTGATTTATTTGTTAAAAAGCTTAAATAAAAGCCGTAACTGCTTTTAATGCTATTTAAACGTCGGTTTGTATTTATTAGATTTTTTTTTTCAATTTAAATGTTAAAGGTGCTTGTTCAGTACAGGGGAAAGTTTTGTGCATCAGGCTATCCATCTATCATTAAACTGTGATCATTGTCCATCAAGAGATCGTGAGAATTTTTTAGTAAATACAAGCCTTTATAGACTTAGAGCAAAACAGCCTATAACTCCAAGTTGATGAATGCTTCCATCTTCACCAGTCCTTTTAAGCATTTGAAGGATCACGATCTTTATAGAAACTGGATGAACTTCATACTTAACCTTTTATCTCATGAATATTCATGTTCAAATTCATGACTCCAATAATATCCATTTACTGTTCTTTAAATGGTTTATGGCATGACGGATTCTTTCTTTGCCATGCAGACTAACCAGTATCTAAGCTACAAAATTATAGGAGTAAACGGAAGGTATTCTGATCAGATATCTCTTGTATGTGTTGTCTGATCTAGGTTTGATCAGTCTGTCAAGGCGTCAGAATGAGTCTGCATGTAATAAAAGTTTTTCTGTTTGTTACAATATTTGACTTCTACATTCATAGATGCTGCTAAGAATCATTAGTGGTACAATGTAAAATATACATTTAAATTTACAAAGAATAATCAATGTATACATGTCTTACCCCCCCCCCCCCACACCCACACACACACACTATCTGTGATACTCCGAGGTCGGGAACCATCACATTGAACACAAATTATTACCGTAATAATTATGGTAATATAGCAATAGGAGCTATTTTTGATTTTTTTTTCTAAGTTTAAATTATCTCTTACAAATTAATAATTTGAATCAGTGCACGGTAATCATCACAGATGATTCAGTCATCATATCGCGTTTAAGTTTTGAGGTGTTTTAGTCCAATGACACTGAGACTGACATTAGTATGAATTATCTTAATAAAGCATGCATACCACCAGAGAATAAAGAAATTTCAAAAAAGTTTATAAACAGGAGAAAGCCTAGGATTTATCACCTTCAAAATATTTCGCCATCGCAAGATCTATGTAATTAATTCTGGTCATTACCTGTTGAAATGTTATTATTTTGTTTAATGATGTTTGGAAATAGCACAGAATGAAGAACAAGGTGACTGTGATACCTGAAAGAACGCCAATCTGACGACTACCTCATCATTATCTTCAACGTGGGATTAAAGCAAATGCTTATACTCTGTAATCCTTTTTAGATACACATTCAGAAAAAGGACTTGATTTATAAAGAAATGAAGAAGATGATATTGTTATAATATTTAAATCGTATTCGAATAGCGTAAAAAGTTATACAATGTACCCTTTTGTAATGTTTTCGGTCTAACGAGAAAAGACTTCCTGCCATTGTTTTTGATCGTTTTCAAAGAAAATACCATTATAAAAAACAAAAACAAAAAAAACAAAAAACAAAAAACAAAGAAAAAAAAAAATAAAATAAAAAAAATAAATAAAAATAAAACATCAACGACGGGAGACATTGTTTTGCTTAGTAAAAGAAATAAAATCATTTTTCTGTATTTTTTTTTCATTGACTATTATATCAGTATGTAGTACTGATATAAGACAAAGTACCATACAAATAAATATAATATATCTTAAAACTTATCTTAAAAGTATTAGAAAGTCTAAGAATCACAAAATAAATGCTTCTGAAATAAAAGCATCATTGTTACATATATTTACAAGGAAAACTGAACTATGAAACCATCCCTACTTTGTGTCAGACCGAAAAGGACAACATAAAAGTACCTTTTTTTTCTTGGAATGTAATACCGTCGACATTAATGTTTATAGATATTTAGAAGATAAATAAATGAACAATTAACTCTAATAAAAGATAATGAATGAGTCTGGCACCTTGCGGACACTGGTCGTAAATAGGGAGCATTTTCAGGAAAACCGGGTTTTAAGTTGACATTTCGTTATCCAGCGCCAACAAGAGTTAAAGATCGTTACAGCAGGAGTAATTCGTTATCTGTCTAGCGTTAAAGAGCGGATAGGAAATAAACAGTGAAACTACAGTAACAAGATCACCACTAGGGACGTGATCAACAGGTCTGATAATACCGAGGTTGTCAGATGGTCTAGATATAGAACAGATAGGGAAATGTATTATAAAAACAGTGGACGGAATTGTGAGGTGTCCTTGGTACAGTTGCTGTCATTATTTAGGGTTTACTGAACTGAAAACATATTTCATTATCAATGTATGATTAAGGACTTAAGGTAAACAAACCATTATTAAATTTTAATCATGGTCCTTCAAATGTTTAAAAATACTTCAGTGCAGATGCATGTATCTACTGACTTGGAGTTAAAGGCTCTTTTGTTCAAAGTCTATAAAGGCTTGCATTTACTATAAAAATCCCACGATCACTTGATGGACTATGATCACAATTTAATGATGGATGGATTACCTTAAACACTATGAGTGATATTAATTGATTTGTAGTCTGCTGGAAATTCATTATATTATCCGTCTTTTAGGATACGTTCGAACCTTGGTTCTAAGGTATCTCGCTAACGGGACAATGAACTGTAATAAACAACACCTGACATAAGTATTATCCCTCTAAAATATCATTTGAAATCTAATCGACAGATATTTCAATAATTCCATTTATTTCATTCTCTGCAGAGTTTTATCATTAAATACTAATCAGACATTTGGTTTAGATTGAAGATTAGAAACCCATTTCTACGGACCGTGTTTGATACAAATAGCTAACATCCGGGTTAGATAGTATACTATTCCTAGAAAAGTTGGTCCTGGAATCTTGATCAAGATGATCATTAAGAAAACACTGGATGTAAAAATGATGGCAATAGTAATAATAATAAAAATAATAGGAATATAAATAAAGAAATCATCTTGCGGAATAATGATTAGTATGATTATAATCAACAAATTATATAACATGTATTATCTTTAATATTACACGCCCTAAAATAAGAATATTGCTAGAAATATTTCGTTATTGTTTTGAAAAGAAGTTTTAATAACATATGAACTATACGCCCATTTAGTTCGAAACATTGTCACATGTTATCAGAAATGGTAGCATACAAGTATTATAAAATGTATGATATATGAAATATGTATTCTAGAAATAATATCTAAGGAGAAATGATCATAAATGAAAAAAGATCAGAAAAAACATGAACATGATGAAAAAATACGATTATAAGAAATGGAAAAACGTGCCTTGACATTTCACGATAAGTACTGATTTTAGGGAGAAAAAAAAGATTAAAAGATTCTTACCCTTCGAAACTCAGCCCTGTGAAAAGCTGCAACCATATAAACCAATGAAATTATCGAAATCAACCGTATCGTGCAGTAGGTAGCCATTTTTCACCTCCTGAAGTATGCCTTGACAGGATAACTGGTCTAACGATCCTCGGAGTGTCTCCCTGTTCAACTCTTTTCACTGCTCAGAAATCCTCACAAAATTGAACTCTAGTAAATGCAAAATTTAGAGTTTCTCCTCCTTCATAGATATATATTTAACGCAACAGCGTCCAACATACGTTCAAAGTCTTGATAGGAGCTTATTGCATGAGGCAATTACCTGTTTTATTTTCACTTACAGAAGAGAATTTTTAGTCAACTCCCGTTCTCTGTCGCTCCCTATCACTTGTTGACTCGGGATATATTTAATTTAACAAATACACTATTTCAAAATCGAATTATCCGGAATTTATATACGAGGTTTCACGTTACAACTGTATTTACGGTGAACGACACTATAAAGGTACTTGGAGTTATCCATTCATATTATAAACCTGTTTTCGTTTGTGGTGCAAAACAAGCACATGTGAATTTATTATTTGATGAAAAATCGAGCCCGTCATCGATTTTTGGAGGAAATATAAACTTCACTATTGGTCACCAAAATTTAAAATGTACACTCGCTACGCAGAGAAATGAATGATCAACAAATATCCCTTTTTACTTCCTCACTCTAGACAGTAACAGCCAGGACGTTATCTTTGTTCTATGATACCTGATCAAAACTTGTTAGCACAATTCTTCTCGTGTATCGGAGTATTTACCTATGTTTGTATGTTAGCAGTGTTGATATGGAATAGTCTGAATCCAAGATACCGCTAATGGACAGGATCGAGGCTCTACTGAATTCTATCGGACCATCGCTCTCAACCTCAAAAATAAATATTCTCTATAAATCAAAAATAAAATTAAAAAAATGATAAAACAAAAAATGCGTAAGATGAATACAATCATAGTGATCGTAATGAAACTCTATTTTAAATGTAAGCCAGTGATAAACAACATAATTAAACGTGCAATGTAGTATATTGGCGTGAAAAGAAAGGCAATACGATAGATAGTAATCATTCTGAGATAGACAGACAGCCAGATAGAAAAATAGATGACGGAAGATAGATAGATAGATAGATAGATAGATAGATAGGAAAAACGAAAGAGAAACAACTGTACATGAAGCACCTTTAATAGGTTTGGAAAACACATTTTGGCCCCTTCAGCGTAATTTCCAATAACTATTGCTACTACTATGTTATTTATCACTGTGTGTCGAGGGATAAAGAAACCACTAAGTCTTGAACAAGTTCGTTTTGTAAATAAGACATTACCGCGAGGTAATTGCTCAGCTATATCTTGAACAAAGCATCGTTTGTTATGGTATATAAGAAATGAATGATGTTATTGCTACATCGGGCTAGGTCGTGGGTCTATCAGAATGTAATAAAATGGCGGAATATCTGATAAAATTATTACATTTTTATGTCATTTCCTTTACACAAATAAGGACTCTTTTTATTTGACTTTTTAAATACCATAGAGATTTTTCCACTAGTTTGATAATAACAATAATAATGATAATGATAAAAATCCTTTTTCATTACGAAAATATTGGGTTTATGTAGTGAAACTAACAAGCTATTATAATGCTTGTACGGGGAGTCTCCAAGTGTTTTTTCGTCTATCGACCATTCAGGATATATCGCATTAAATATACAAAATGGTCTCAGCAAAATTATAAGGAAATATTGAAAACATGTACTGCTGATTTTTCTTCAAATGTTAGCTTTATATCTGGTATACAAACGCGTATTTTATCATGCGTATGACGGAATATAGTGATAATATATAAGCTTATACTGATATGTACAGGTAATTCCAGACAACTGAAAAATCAATTTTGGTCCCGATAGGCGAGTGGTTTAAACTGGGACATAAAATGCCATTTGGAAATAGTTTAAAATGGTACTTGTATAGTTCCCTTGCCTGGCTCTCAGCGTATAAATAATAAATGGTATTCGACTGTATGTCTGGATAATGTGACTGACTGTGATATCATGTCACTTGTCTACGGTGAGAAGACGCAGCGAGCGAGGCATGACTATATCTGTCTCCTGTAGACAATGTACCCACATGAATGAAATGTTTATTCGAAATCGATATATAGAGAGTTGAATATACTAACAAAACAACAATAACAATAACAACAACAACAAAAAACATCGAAGTAAACATTATTAAAATCATTTACTTCCCGCTTTAATGAGACACACGACTATGTTGCGTCCCTCCTTTTTCAAATACTTGTTAAAATCCATCCATTTTTAAGTTGATATCACGGTCTATTGAGTGATTGTGGGGATTTATTGTATATGCAAGCCTTTCTAGACTAAGATCAAAAGAGCTCACGAATCCAAGGCAATGGTTGCTTGCATCTGAACTGAATGCTTTTTAAGCATTTGAGGTACCACGGTTATATTTAACGATGGATGAATTACTTTAACTAAACACTTTCTCAGAAACCCTGACAGCTTGCATTGTTTTTGTTTCGTTTCAGCTAGCGTGTAAAAATAAACTATTATTCATCTCTGAAAACATTAAAGAAATAATTGTCACGAAAACAGAACCTACTAAATCACTCATACTCAACTGTGATACATTTATAATGAAAATATTGTAAAATTACTCGCCGGTTCCATTGATTTTACCACATAAATCTCCTTGAATTAAGAGAGCGTCCATCAGTTATACATTCATTACTATTATTGAAGTTTTCTTGTTTAATATAGTTTCCAATAAAACGGAGTGAGTTTAAGGAGGCATTTGGCATTTCATTCTCAGGAACTATTGAATTAATATGTTTTACGATATCTTCAAATACTTTATTGGCCCCAAAATGACAATCATGTCTGATTTTTGTGATGCTCTAAACACTCTGACGTGATAATAAAATATCATTATGTGACTTGTGGTTTATTGCCTTTTGGATTAATCATTCACCGATACATCAAAGAGAAAACATTTTATAGATTTTATTTAAAATGTCATTTTAGATAATATTTTATTCAAGACTTATTAATGCTTGTTATCTAAAACATTATTGTCAAGATGAATGGCAGTTTCTTGAGAACATAAAATAAATACAGAAAGAACAGGTCGTATTTTGTATCTTATTTTCATTAATAATTAAAGAAAACATCATAAGAAAGGTGTGTGTATTGAAAAGACAATACCATAATACAATATTTACTTATCTTTAGGTTATAAACGCTGCAACAGTGACCTATTCCAGGAACTGTGGTCGTATCACTAAACTTGGTACGAACAAATCCTATATAGTGTAAATCAATAGATATAAAGTGTATTTATTTTTTCTTCACAAAAAAGTGTTTAATTTATTTAAAACAATAAAAAAGATTACATTTCTTTAAGTTTAATTTTGCAAATTAAAAATGGTAGACACTGCATGAGTCATTATTCTTACGACTTTGATCCAATTTGTTCGTGCGAATTTTAGTGAAACGGGTCCCTAATGAACACGAGTAAAACCGCATACCTGCAGTGCGCCAGCTGGAAGACTATTCAAATGAAAATTCCTATTGATCATTTCACAGTATGCGTTTCACAAACATTCTCAAACAGATACTTTTCTCATTTTCCTTATTTTGTGCTTTTTCTTGTAAGTTTGTTGGGTTTAACGTCCCACAGACAGTATTTCAGTCATGACGCATTCAGACACGTGACATGATACCACACCCAGTCACATTATTCTGACACCGGGCTGACCAGTCCTGAAACTACCCCTTTATGCTGAGCACCAAGCAAAGGAGCTATAACTACCATTTTTTACGGCTTAAGTATGTCGCGGCCAACAAACTTCCGCTCCCGAGGCGGTCGCTCTAACCACTCGGCCACCGGGGACGGTACTTTTTCTTTTAAACAAATGGTTCTTTGTTCTTACAACGTACATAAGTATCACCATGAGACGGCATATGACTTCATTCAAACGACCAAGACGCTGTATTATCAAGAAAAGCTAGATTATGTGTCTTAAAAGAGAAGCCCCGAGACAATAGTCCATTATCCCTTGTATGTGGTTTAAAAATTAAGACTTAATTCCTTAATAAATTAATTTTTTATCATTTTCACTGATACGGAGTTTGTATAAAAATCTACATGTACTTATTTTTTACAGGAAATTTGTAAAAATTCGAAGACTTGCGGAGAAAGTTGTTTGTTTCCTGACAAAAAAAAAAAAAAAAAAAATCGGCAAGCTTGTGTTAATTTACTGGGGGAAAACGCTGTTTTCGTAAACGTAACTTCGGTGAAATCACGAATGGTTGAATTGGATGACCATTTCGTGTAATAGACGCAATATACACATATAGTTAAAATCAAGTTCTTAGTTAATGAACATCTGTGAACGAGCTGCTTTAAGCTCACCATATCTCCACACAGGGACTTGAATATACCTTAAATTATGCATGTTGGCTGGACACTCAATCTACGGTATACCCCAAGTTTACTTATCCCTTTTTTAATCTTCAACCTTCAAGTGTATTTCTTTCAGTCGTAGAAAACTGTACAATACTCAAAAAACCAGGACATTTATCTTATCCGTAAATAGACAAACCAAATCGATTTCTTTGAATCATTTGAGGCAATGTGTCAACTTAGAAATGGTAATTCTCTAGACGTGTAGAGCGAACTCATGAATCCAAGGGTATATAATTTCATTCCTTGACGAAATGAAAGTTAACGTCTCGACATGTGATCAACAATATTGCTGGGGACCTAGAGGAACAAACTGCAAATATATTTGCTCAACGGGATTGGGTTGTTTCATGTAGGTGAGTTATGACAAATCTCTCACATATAGGGGAATTGCAATGAACATTGACACAGAAAGGTGGAATATTTTTTTATCTACTTTTTATTCTTGACGGAGGCGTTTAGGATATAGGTGATGTTTTTAATAATCAACTAAATATACAAGCGTTAGCATGATCTAACATCGCATACTTAATTCTCTCAACCATAAATTGTTTGATCGATGCTGATGTATTAACATGTATATCAAATAATGAATGTGAACATTTATGTCAAATAATTGAAGGTGATGCATTTAATTTCAAATAGTTGAAATAGTTTTATTTATCTCAAATAAAAAGAAAGCTTAAAACATTTGGAAAATATGCGGAAAGGTTCGGTCCACTCTGAGAGCATTCTGAAACAACATCGAAAACATTAAAACAACAACAACAAAAAAAACAGAAAGCATTAGTGATACACCATGGAAAACTCTTTTGTAGTTAAAAAAAAAACAACAAAAAACAAAAAAAAAAAAAAAAAAAAAAAACACTTTCGTATACGGAAAAACAGACGGACGCTTATTCGGGCCAATAAGATCGCCAAATTAGCCTTAATGCGAGCTTTTCATGCCAAAACAGTAGAATGTCTTTTTTATTCCAATATCAACATTACCGTAATTATCTCAATGGTCGAGTAAGATTAGTAACAACTTGTTTCCAAAATCGACGTAAACATACTTAGTTTAAATCTTAAAAAAAAAAAATAAATTATTTTATTAATTGTCGGTCGACGTTAAACCCGATAAATAAACAAACAAATTATTTTATATACATGTACTATAGAGTTAAATGTTGTCATTTAGTTACATTTCAATTTTCCAGCATCTCTTTTTGATAATAACGTTGCGTTAACGAAGCCGGGTTAAAAGCAAAACTGGTTATATATAAATAAAAAGTGAACACGAGGGTCACATCGCATTCGCAATTTCAAAGAGACACACATATTTGACACCTAATTTAACTCTTTGTTCCGCCACGCCTTACAATATTGTGTCTGGTTTAAAGTAATTGCAAATTTATATGACAATATATGTTTTTGGGGATGGGGTTTGAAGCCGGAGCTAATTTAAACCTTCTCTTTATGACAACGCGTAGAAGAAAATTTCTTTGAAAAAAATAAACAATTGTCCTCTATGTCACCATGCAAAGAAATTTGATATGATGTCCAGGTCAGGAAAGTCAAGCTGTTGTTCCTTAATACATGGTTACTGAATCACAATACATTCTGGACGTGTCAACCCGATGTCGGAACTTTGAGTATGATTATCCTACCGCAATAAAATGTTTTATGTCTGACTCTAGTAGCAATCTTTGAATAGCATTATAATTTTCAGAATATTAAACACTGTAAAACGCAGTCTGGTTAAATAAATACAAATGCATTGTGAATATTATGTTATTGTCCTCTCTATCCAATTTTCCGTTCTATTTCTCATACACCGATGTTCAAGAGATAGACTCTTACATCGCTTTTGGTATGTAATATTTGTGTAAATGTAGATGCATGTAAGTCACTGTCAACTTCACTGTATGTTTGTATATATGCTGTACTACTTCTACATTACGTGTGATGAATGAAGCATTACATGGGATAGAGAGCTCAAACTGGCTGTACCACTGCTACATGACGTGAGGTGAATGTAGCATTACATGGGATAGAGAGCTCAAACTGGCTGTACCACTGCTACATGACGTGAGGTGAATGTAGCATTACATGGGATAAAGAGCTCAAACTGGCTGAGCCACTGGAACTAACGTGAGATGAATGTAGCATTACATTGGTAAAATAGCTCAAACTGGCTGCAACAATGCTACATTACGTGAGATGAATGTAGCATTACAATGGATAAAGAGCTCAAACTGGCCGCAACACTGGAACACAACGTGAGATGAATGTAGCATTACATGGGATAAAGAGCTAAAACTGGTCGCGCCAATGGAACATAACGTGAGATGAATGTAGCATTACATGGGACAAAGAGCTAAAACTGGTCGCGCCAATTGATCATTACGTGAGATGAACGTAGAATTACATGGAATAGAGAGCTAAAACTGGCCGCGCCACTGGAACATTACGTGAGGTGAATGTAGCATTACATGGGATAGAGAGCTCAAACTGGTCGCGCCAATGGAACATAACGTGAGATGAATGTAGCATTACATGGGACAAAGAGCTCAAACTGGTCGCGCCAATGGATCATTACGTGAGATGAATGTAGCATTACATGGGATAAAGAGCTCAAACTGGCCGCACCACTGGAACATTACGTGAGATGAATGTAGCATTACATGGGACAAAGAGCTAAAACTGGTCGCGCCAATGGATTATTACGTGAGATGAATGTAGCATTACATGGGATAAAGAGCTCAAACTGGCCGCACCACTGCTACATTACGTGAGATGAATGTAGCATTACATAGGATAAAGAGCTCAAACTGGCCGCACCACTGGAACATTACGTGAGATGAATGTAGCATTACATGGATAAAGGGCTCAAACTGGCTGTACCACTGCTACATTACGTGAGATGAATGTAGCATTACAAGGGATAAAGGACTCAAACTGGCTGTACCACTTCTACATTACGTAAGATGAATGTAGCATTACAATGGATAAAGGGCTTAATTGGCTGTACCACTGCTTCATTACGTGAGATGAATTGAGCATTACACGGGATAAAGAGCTCAAACTGGCTGTACCAATTCTACATTACGTGAGTGAATGTAGCATTACATGGGATTAAAGAGCTCAAACTGGCTGCACCACTGGAACATTACGTGAGATGAATGTAGCATTACATGAAATAAAGAGTTCAAACTGGCTGTACCACTGCTACATTACATGAGATGAATGTTGCATTACAATGGAGAAAGGGCTTAATTGGCTGTACCACTGCTTCATTACGTGGGATGAATTGAGCATTACATGGGATAAAGGACTCAAACTGGCTGTACCATTTATTTGTATAGAATTACAACTGACTGTACCACTGTTACCTTACTTTGGATAGATTACAACTGACTGTACCACTGTTACATTACTTTGGATAGAATTACAACTGACTGTACCACTGTTACCTTACTTTGGATAGAGTTACAACTGACTGTAGCACTTTTACCTTACTTTGGATAGAATTACAATTGACTGTACCACTTTTACCTTACTTTGGATAGAATTACAACTGACTGTACCACTGTTTCCTTACTTTGGATAGAGTTACAACTGACTGTACCACTGTTACATTAATTTAGGATAGAGTTACAACTGACTGTACCACTGTTACATTAATTTTGGATAGAGTTACAACTGACTGTACCACTGTTACATTAATTTGGATAGAATTACAACTGACTGAACCACTGTTATATTACTTAAGGATAAAGTTACAACTGACTTTACCACTGTTACCTCATTTTGGATAGAGTTACTAATGACTGTGCCACTGTTACATTTCTTTGGATAGAGTTACTTCTGACTGTACCACTGTTACATTAATTTAGGATAGAGTAACAACTGACTGTACCGCTGTTACCTTACTTTCGATAGAGTTACAATTGACTGTACCACTGTTACCCTACTTTGGAAAGAGTGCCACTGTTACATTAATTTAGGATAGAGTTACAACTGACTGTACCACTGTAACACTTCTTTGGATAGAGTTTTAACTGACCCTGCCGCTGTTACCATACTTTGGATAGAGTTACAACTGACTGTACCACTGTTACATTATTTTAGGATAGAGTTTCAACTAACTGTACCACTGTTACCTTACTTTGGATAGAGTTACAACTGACTGTACCACTGTTACCTTACTTTGGATAGAGTTACAACTGACTGTACCACTGTTACCTTACTTTGGATAGAGTTACAACTGACTGTACCACTGTTACCTTACTTTGGATAGAGTTACAACTGACTGTATCACTGTTACCTTACTTTGGAAAGAGTTGCAATTGACTGTACCACTGTTACCTTACTTTGGATAGAGTTACAACTGACTGTACCACTGTTACCTTACTATCATATATCTTGACTAGCTTACCTGATATAGAATTACTGTATTACTGCAATCTAGCATGGGGTAGATATTTCAAACTGTTTTACTACTTCTATTTGTAATAGATAATGGCTAACCACTGAATGTGCAACTGATATGATAGATAGATAGATAAAACTGACTTTACCTTTATAGATTCTATCCCTTTAGAAATCACGAGGACAAAACAGACGGCAGCAGCTATCCTATATGTAAATTCCGTGGACATATTGGAATAGTGAATGACTTTACCAACATCTATGTCGCAACCTTGGACGCCCTGTCTTACTGTGAATATGTCGAGAGAATATTGGTCTCAGATGGTAATTTCCTATTTAACCACAACTGAACGAATTTATTCCGACCATAAGAAAGTGTCTACAGTGCAATATCTCCATTTCCCATATTCCAATATTATTGATGTTATCCTATAAAGACGCAGACAAGATATCACGCCCAATCCACTGTGAAACATTTATACGATTATCTTAATCTAATGTCTATTTGCCATACGTATCATGAATGCTTCGTTTTCATTATCCGTTAATAAACATAAGAAATCTAGCAATATTGTTATCAAGGGTCTTAGATAGAAGACATAGGTGGTGATTATTTTGAAGTGTTGGCATTTGCCTTCGGGTTCAGACTGAGTCATAAAGATTGAATGTACATTAAAAGCAAACGCGAAAGTAATCACGACATGAAATCTTAATTTACCCGATACCTTAATGGTTTATAAGCAGAGGTCTATCAAAAATTAGGGATAATTTCTCAACTCGGCTTACTCTCTAAGGCTCAAATTCAAATGCATTGAACCCTTATCGAACTTAATGGCTAGCCTTACAGTTATACACTATGAATGTATTAATAGTTCATATTCCAAAAGCATGAAAGCATGAACCTAGGGGTGTCTAACAAAGCCCAAACCCTTTCCTGGTCCGCTTAACATTAAGTTCATAGCAAAAGATAGTAACAACAGGAGATGTTAAATGCATCAACCGTTGCTTATCAACAGCACAGCACATCAAAATTAAACTTTTAATTTCATCTTACTCTGCAGTATTTGTATCAGGGCATTTATAAACGAATAGTCCCTCATCAGTAGAATCATCACAAACGTTCCAAAAACAAAAATGCGTGCACAGATTCCTGTACAAGTTATTAAAGAACAGCGCTTGTAACACAAGGGAGACACCTCTTCCGGTACTGCCGAGGAAAACGATTCGTGTATTATTTGTGAGGCTTCCGTGGAAACGATAATCGCCAACTAAAATTAATGTTTTCATCGTCAACACATATGTAGTATATATACGTATATATAGTTTAAACAATTGCATTTAGTCTGTATCAATACATTAGATGTGTTTTCTTTCAAATACTAGTAGGTTTGGTAAGATATTAGCTACTTTAATCCACCTTTTCAATACACACAGGCTAGGCTTATAGCTTTAAGCATTTCACGGGAATAGGGATATTCTAATATTCTTTTTCGTTTTTGTTTCGGTGGTTTCATACTCTGGCGAGGAAAAAAAAAACGCGATGATTCACAGTTGATGATTAAGTATATGTACATAAATATACATTATTTGTAATGAGCACACTGGGTTTGTAATAAGAATCTACATATTATGGTAACTTGTTATAATAGAACCAACGTGTGTTCTGTGTCTTAAAAGCCTTCTAGCGCATATTGATAGTAAATATTTTATGTTGAGCTAAACATAAATAGCTTGATAATATCTGTTCTATGTTATACTTAAACTCTAAAATAATATTTTTATGTAATATTTTGATATGTATGAAGGTATAAACCGCTTATTACATTCCATTGATTATATGTTTGAAGTCATCTACGACAAATCATGAAATATTTATTTAACATGTCATAAGTGAAATTTATTTGGTCTATAACAGCAAACGCATACTCAAAGCCAAAATGCTAATGTAAATAATGCAAAGTACAAACTTTGTCTTAAAAGTAACACATCTATGAATAAAAAATAACTCATTTACAAACGTGCAATATGTTTTCATAGTTATGATGATAAAATGCACATAAAACACCTTTTGAATGAGATTTTTTTCCCTACAAGTAAACTACAAATGTTTTGATGAAATATCAATAGTATTTATTATGTATTATAGTATACAGTATGTACTAAGACAATTTGAGTTTTATAAGAATATTATATAATCTGTTTTTGTTATTATATCATGTGTTAAAACTTCTCCGTCCTTTCGTTACATTAATTAAGCATCGTAGTACGAAACAAGCAACAACAAAAACAACAACAACAACAAAACAAAAAAAGAAGAAAAAAAAAAAAGAAAAAAAAAGGAAAAAATGTAAAATTTTATAAGAATGAAATGGTAAAATGAATCGCCTTCCTTCATGTTTTATACAAAAAATTTTTTTAAAAATATCTTTAAATCAATTTCATTGTTATGTACATCTTAAATAGATATTTCGTATATGAATTATTTATATGTATATCATTTCGATATTGTGTGCATGACGATGTAAGTTATTTTCTATTCTGATTAGTCACAATTGACCCTCTCCCTGTTAGCATGATTATAGTTACTAAAGAAGAATGTCATCATCATCATATATATTTTTCCACCTTTATCTCTTCCTGTGCTAGCATGAGTGTATCAGTATGAACATAAACGCGTTCTTTTAATTTAGTGTAATGTACATTTAATTTTTTATATAATAAGAAGGGTTAATATATTATATTTTAACGTTAAAATCAATTATATATACGAATCGAAATTCATTAAAGGTATAAAAAAACAAATAATTAATAAAATATAATAATACATAAAAATAAAAAGTAAATATAAAATATTATCGAATGTAAAAATATATATATATATATATATATATATATATATATATATCCATGACATGTTAGTAAATTTCAACAAAATTAGATTCAGAATTTTGTGAATCTCATCTAAATAAAAACACATCTGCAAAATTGATTTTAGCCCAATATATTCATTTTCAACTGATTTGAATTTCAATGAAGGTAATGCTACGTCATTGACACTAGTAAAATCTGAATCTTTGAATATCAGCCAATGCTTCGATCACATCAGCAAATAACGTGAATCCAATCAGCAGGAAGGCAATATTAACAAGTGATGAAAACCTGTCAGCGATTTTGAAGAAGCCATTGTTTGCATTAATGGTTTTTGTCTTTGATATTACCGCTGCATTCATTTCGTAAGTCTCCTGGATAGACGGCTGCTGATCGAGAAACCCCTGACACCGATATCAGCAGCAATGGAAATGACAGGACGCGTCGATCATTTGAGGTATTCTATTTCACTATGAAAGGAAACAATTATTATCATCTATTGTAGAGAGGCTATTCTGAGACCTTCCAAGGACTTGTGGTCTGTGATAAACAAGGGGAATGAAACACATGAAAACGATATATGAAATGGTGATTCATGTACAGTATAAATGGTGTTATTTTTTTTACATTTTACATTTTCTTAAATGTATTCGACATATTTGTTCATACGTAATAACTTTGTCATACTACCAATGCATTTCATGTTAACAGAATATTAACATATAGGTATACAGTTAGGGGTTAGAAGAAATTATTTTATGTGGGCACTGTTGTACAGTAAACTCATTTTAAATGTCCCATCTCTCATTTACAGTTAGTTCTTCATGGTAGCAAAAATACTGGAGGAAAGAAAAGAAACGCCGGGAAACAAAATGTAATATAGGTATTCAGTAGTGAGGTTCAGCAGATACATATAGGTATAATGATACATCGATATATTTCGGCTAAAGCCAAAACACATACTGGTTTACAACTAGCAAAATAAGTAATTTGATAAGATAAAAATAGAAGAAAAATGCAAGTATACGAGAAAGATAATCATAAATATGAGAATCATGTCATTCTTCCAAATTTCAAGGATAAAGCAAAAGAGTGAAAGCTCTTTTTTTCCATTGTGGTCCCTAGAATCGGTGTATGACCAAGAGATTTACATTTGTATATTAATATTGAAACGAATAGCTACAAATGTAAAACGTGAGTATAGCTATCAATTTATCAACACATTTTTATCTTTTGTAAAACTTTAAAATGGCTTTTAATCTAATTCACCCTGACTTTGCTGTTACCACACCAAAACAATCTATCTAAAATTAATTGTACTTCCTTGGCTTTTCTTGTGTCTTTTATACTTTTATCAGCATAGTAATGTTATTCCCCAAACCGACACGCACATTTAAAATGTTATTTTTTTCTATTCCCCATATTCATTGGATGACTTTAAAAGGATAGGAAATTGTTATCAGAGAGACACCAATGTCTTTCAAATGATTCCATAAGGAAATAAGCTCTAGCCTGTCGTCCTCGCTCTAGTCCTGATAACTAACATCAGATCATTCATTCAACTTCTGTTGGAATCTATCTTGGAATGTAATCATTTTTGTCTCGTATTTTCAGAGGATATGTCGTTTGTAGCAACATATGTGTAGCTCTTAAGACCTAAGTCACATGGACCTTTATGTTAAATACATTTAGTATTAAAATCTGCCTACAATCTTAGTCTGTTCAACTTAGGCTTAAACGTTTACGGAGTTACTGCAATTACCACGGTTCACGCCATAACCCCATAACGTTGATTCCATGTCAAAAGTGATAGGCAGCGACTGGTATTTTCCAGACAGGGTTAACCTTTATGGCGTCTCAAAGAGGATGCAGTGTCAGGCAAGCAATGTTCTTTTTCATAAGAGAAATCAAATCTCACCTATAATCTTTCCTGGCATGAAATGATCTAAAGCTTTCAGGTTTTGTTTAAGCAACGAAAATAACAGAAATGAGAAGCGTGACTTGTCGAATCATTCTAGCAAATAGTTTCATGAGCGTTTACTGAACTGGTTCGATATCAACCTGCACCACTTAACGCTAAGTAAAGTTCTGTTTTAAGTAGGAAAAGCACATTTTACCATTACTGTTTTACATATTCAAGTACATGACAAAAATGACATTAATCAAAACTCAAATAATTATCAGTAAATGTTAAGAAATGAATATATATGTATTTTTATTAGAGAAATAAGAACATCAAATTTCGCAACTAAGTGTATACAAGCTCGTTTGTATTACTTAACTGTAAAGTTCGAGCCTGAATTCTAGTCAGATTGCAGTCATCTTCTTGTTAAATGTCCCCGGTAGATAGGTGGTTAGTGAATTCGATCGAACCGCGACTAACCATTTTATCTCTATTGCTGAAATCTTGTATGATTATGTAATTCATGGACTTGTTTGCCCGACGTGAGGAAACTCTGCTGTAACTGTTTGCATTACGTCACTTGTCTACGATATAATAACACAGCCAAGTTGCATTATATTTGACTTATGTAGATAGTCAACAATATATGTCGGTGGGACGTTGTACACAACAATAAAGCAGCAATATTTGCCTTTTGAAGTCTAATTTCTTAATTACGTAAAGGTGGGTTGTTTTGTTATACCCTCACATTCGTTCTAAATTGATTACAATATCTGACAAATGTAAAACCTTAAATTTACACTGCTACCCCGATATCATAGTTCTAAATATAATATTCAATATCGAATACGAGCAGGTATTCCACGGGTTACCACGACGAACAAGATTGCCCATTTTGACCTTGACATTTTCGAAATATTCCCAAAATATTAAAAGGAGTATTTCTTCATCTGTTCTTAAGGGTTTACTTGGCTTCATTTGAAAACATGAACAATCCGAGTTTACTGTAAAGTCAAACGCACATTCAAATTATGTCGTACATACACCATTGGATACAATGTAAATTTTGACCTTATTGTTAATGATTACATTTTATTTTATTTAAGACCTGTAAATCTTATAAAATGTTATCTAAGAGATTGTGTTTCATCATTTGGCATCTCTCTGAATTACTTTATTGTCTTGTTGCAATATCAAATTATAATAAAAAGGAAATATGCATTTTCTTTTACAAAGTTTGATTTATTTCTATTTTGAATTTTTAATTGCAACAAGTATCAAGTTTAAAAACAGCTCGTTACATGTACAACATAATTTTCACCATCATCAAAATTTTTATTGTAGTAAAATTAATAATATATTCAGCCACTTTTTAATTGTGCCTTCAATGTTTGATAAAAAATTAACAACACGTATTATTGCCATAATATCAAGGCATATTCATTTTCAAGTGTATATTTGAAAGTCTTCAAAACAAATTAAAATAGAAAAATAACCTAAAATGCACACAAGAAATATAAAAATGAGAGAAAAGATAGATTGATAAAAGAAAAAAATATACCCTAACCCCCCTTTATTTTTTCAGTCATTTTTTCCAAGCAACTTCTTCTCCCGGGAGATTATATATGTAATTAAGGTTACCGTTGTAATCTAAATCGGGTGTAGTCGACATTTACTAATTTGATTAAAACAGGATGAACTATAAGCAAGAGTTTTTCCTCAAAGCATGTAGAAATGAAAGCCACTTTATTGTATAAGCCGGTGATGGTCTTAGTAAATTTATATATTGCCTCGCAGTGTTTCAGTTAAAACTGGATAACTTCCCTGGTCTTCGACATTATCTGTCTATTTTTTCGAGGCAAATTCAATTGCGGGCTGTATGACGAATGTGACTGTCTTTGACATAGGCCTCAAGGGCCCGATGAATGCGTTGAACCCGAGCTTAGCTTGCAGATATCGTGTTTTTCCCCCCTCTCTGTCGTAAATTGACGTAAGGTTGGAAGCGAAGCAAATTCAATATTTCCAAAAATATAAATACCACATTTATAAATAAGAGAAGAATTTTCAAACGTTACTTACAATAACAGTTGCTTAAGGTTTTCCCACCCTAATAGCGATCAATTCCACCAAAGCCATGGATATAACTTAACAATACATAAATATATAAGCTTTTCAAATGTCAAACAATGGTAATCCTAGGGGCAAATTGACATGTTATGACAAGTGACAGAAGTTCTTTTATTATCTCCCATGATAATTTTGTTGTCATGAGTTATCTCCCCTGAAAACTAAAAATATGTTTTTTCTCCATTTTCCTATGGTGAAGTTATGCTTTTTTCACGAAATTTGATACAAAATCATAAAATGCACCTTTCTACCATATGTTTCTTCATAAATCAAACTCAGGTGTTCATTTCAAAGAATATAGGAATCCACCATGAGTTTCATGAAGGATAGGGATATCTCACCCTAGGGTCAGAAATTTCAGGCAGGGACGAGGCTCTATCCTTCATGAATTTACGAATGATGGATTTTTTTTCTACCACGAACGATTATTAGATCTACAAGCCACAAGCCAAGCTACAAGCACTTCCATTAATTTTTTTGCAGTTAAAACAATAACATGACGGAAGAAATCGGCATTTTAAAATACATATATACTAAAGTATGTACCTAAAATCTGATGTTCGGTTTGATTGGGAATTACCATTGCTTAAAATAACTTATTTCACATTCGGAGTAGTAAATGATAATAAAGGGATAACTAACTAGATATATAATATTTTCAAACATATATTCACATGAATTACAACAAGTTAGTTTTGTATCTTGGTAAAATGTATAACTTGCAGTCATCATTGTTTATTGACTTTATTCTGGGGATTATTTCCCCAATACTGTACATGTAGATTATGATGTCTTTCTACACATATGCATCTATAGATTTTAAATAATGCATGACGTCACAAAAAAGTTTAACACTTGATAAACTTTGAAACACATACGTTTCATAGGAGATTAACATTAGGCAGCTGTACAGATAACGTTTTTTTTTTCAGTCAGACCAATGTTTTATTCAGTTAATTGGGCATTCTTGGCTGTGTCGCGAAGTTGTATGGGATTAATGTTTAAATTAAATGTACAGTTACTGAACGTGTTACTGGAGAAAAGACTGTCAATGAGCTTCTTTTGACTGCTTGAATAAACCGCTGTGTTGCAACTTTGTTGTGTGTAGATCTACATACTTGTAGATGATTATGATCCATCAATTGGGCCTGAGATTCATTTGGGAACTTTATTTGTCTTGATTCAGTGTGGACATCATTGTTTGACAATATGTTAGAAATGGCAAATTTGTGAGAATCATTCAGTGTCCTGTAATTGTTCAAAGAAGAAAGGTTCTTGTGGCCAGTCACATAAACCTGCAAGGAATCGGGAACATTGCGGTCGGTAATTTTTTGGACTAGAGTTTTTCGGACGCTGGTGTTTGTTATTCGCTTGTTCTCAGGTAAGCCAACATTTTTTGCCATTGTTCTCATCAAACTTTCCAATTGGTCCTCTCAAAAACCATTTTTCAGAGACAGATGGCGTTTTATTGTTTGTAACCACCGCAAGGTAGAATAGATCGTCGGCATTGCAATAATCTTTGGGTCGTTTAGATTGATAAAACATATATGCGTGTACTGGGCATCTTTCTCTGTTGTTAGGTGTAGCATACATTCTTGGGGGACATAAACGTGTATTCCTTAAGTCCTCTCGAGTTCTTTTTTTTTGTGGTGCGTTCGTGATATTCTAGATAGTCACAATTACTCATCGGGTCATTTTTCAAGACAATATCACCCCAGCGAATATTCCTGTGCTCTTCAGCCCCGCCACGGATACCAAAATGTAAAGTATTAAAATACCAAAGAGTGTTGATTGTGCTGGATGGTGTTTTGATTCCTAACTGACCGCATTCATATAACTTATTTATGTCGTCATCAGACAGAGGATCGGCCTTCAATGGCTTTGAACCTTTTCCTTGAGCTTTGAAGTTCCGTTGCTTCATTCGCAAAGCATCTCTAGTTTCAGAAAATTCAAGTCCACTTGACATAATCTGACAGGCATATCTGTGGCGCTTTAGGTGACGATCAAAACTACTAACAAAACCTCTTAAGTAGGACGGTTCGTACTCGCCACCATCGGCCATACGGACATTGATAATAAAATCAACAATGTATTTGTTCAATTCATTTGGAGGAATCAATTGCAGAGGCATATTCACCTTATGTTTCGATTCAAGAAACCAACGTAGAAGATTCACGTGAGCCAGAGTCTCTTTTTAGCGTATTTTGGTTTTCATTTTCTCGAATGAAAGCTTCCGTATCGTTATTTGCGAAGCGACTCGCCATTGTTTACATTTAGCAGACGATACGTCAAATTAAAAATAGTTCGGCGATCACATGACAAGGAAGAAAGCTGATCACGTGACATGGAAGATAGAGTTTTCTTCAATGAGGGAAATCCCTATCTTCGTATGCTGAACATGGGAGAAAATGCATTTCTTCCATAGGCTTTAATGTTAACTTATATGCGGAATATCTCCCCCAAATTAGATAAAACTTGCAAAAACTTTTGGTGAAATATTTGTATTTTTGAATGTCTTCAGAGAGACAAAGTTTCATAGAAATATTACCATCCATTGGCAAGATATTGAATATGGCTAAAAGTATGGGAAGACTTAAATCCATTTGAAGGGCCATTTAACAAACCGAAACTAGAAAAACGCAACAAAGATTATGTGCATACCAAATATACTCTACATCAATTCAACATTTATTGTATCTTCCAACTTGCATATAATTCAGGTTAATTTATATGGTATTTATATAATTGGCAATAAGGATTTCAACCCATAAACAAAGTCATATTTCAGAAATGATTCGGTCCACTCGGTTTCTTAACAATTTGCTTATCATGGAAATGAGGGTAGTGTCCCGTCGACATCATCAAAAGATCGCATGCGGCGAATTCTCGTAAATAAGGAAAAATACGTTTGTGCCAAAATATGGACACACATTCCATGTAAATGTAAAAAAAACGTTTTGTGTATTTTGGAGGTTTCGGTTCAATATTTTGAAATCGTGCGGTTTAAAGAGTATGCTTGTTTACAGATAGTGGGATTTTTATAGCTTCCACTTATTGCACTTGCAACTAAAGCATTTACTCCGCACGGTTCAAGGTGAAGCAAAAGTTATCGTGATACATGTTAGTATGTTCTCGACCCGAGGAGTTCGAGATATTAGGAAAATCGATGCGCAAATCAAATACCCACTTGCATACATGGGGTGTAGGTTAGGCTTGATCGATATTACGTCTCCTGAAGTAGATAAGAAATGCAAACATGTTGTACAAAATGGGAACGTTAAAGTATGTGTACGTGTGTTTATCAAGTTTCGTGGTCCTTGGACATGTAAGTATACTTATATAATTAAATAATATATAATTTAGTGATAACAATGTTATATGCCATTTATACCTATATTCATAAACATTATGTACTTAATATTTTGATGATTTTATCTCTGAGAGTGAAAAAGAGAGCTGAAATACGTCTTAATGCCTCTGTACATGTATGAAAATACATACTTTTTATGGTTGCTATGCTGGAGTTTATCGTCGGTGCGACAGTGTTTCAATTATTTAACGACGGCCAGTTAAAGGAAGAGACAGATACATAGATTTAGAGGCAAACTTGGAGGCTTCCTCACGTGAAACTCCCACGTGACCCTGCCCGAAACAGACTGTTTGATACAACACACAATTACATTATTCCGAGCTTTATTATTTTAGTTAAACAGGAGTATTACCAATATCTGCAGACACTGACGAGAGATATATTTTATTGGTCAAAACTATGTTCTTTTAAGAACAACAATGATAATATTAATGATACTAGTTCTTATAATGGTTAAGAATATGGTAACAACTTAACTTTCAAATCACGTAAGGTAATTTACAACAGTGTTAAAATATTTCCAGAGAATGTAGTAAAACGTAAACATCCTCGTTTTGTTTTTGCAGTCAATATCGACTTGACTCAAACAATTAAAACTGAAGGATCTATTTTTCAAAACAGATTGTTACTTTATGTTAGAAAATTCAAGTAGTAGTTTATTTTACATATTATTTAATACATTTTTTTTTAATATATTTGTTTGAATGCTAGATTTTCTTTTATAATTATATTTAGATAGAGTTATCTTACAATATGAACTGAATTAGCTTCAACCCCAATTGAATTACATTTATTGATTTATTTATCACATTTAATATAAGTAAACCATAGGTACTTGTTCGTTTGTTAGGTTTAACGTACCACCGACAGTATTTCAGTTACTTCGAGACGATGTGTAATGTTGACAGATATGGTGCTGCAAAATTGCTATATCACGCTGTAAACATGTTGAATGATACCACACCCAGTCACATTATCCTGACACCAGTCCAACCAGTCCTGGACTACATATATAATTATGCTGAGCGGAAAGCAAGGAAGCTATACCAGGACCAATTTTTACGACTTTGGAATGTCGCGGCCGGGGATCGAACCCCTGACATCCCGTCCCCGATGCTGAAGCTCTAACCATTCGCCCATAAAGCATAGTAATTTAACAATTATATATACGATAATTACTGATAAGATTAAAATGAGGTCGTAAAACTAGAACTACTGTTGCATATAACGGTTTTTATCCTATTTAAATAGGATTAAGATATTTGTCACTTTAGGTTTAACTGGTCTTTAAATGCTATACATTTAAGAGACAAACCAAAATTCTATTTTCAATTCAGATCTAAAAATAAGTGTCTTTATATCAATATGTCTGTTTTTATTTCAGCAAGCATCGGCTATCAATTATCTGGGTAGGACATGTCCGGAAGAGACACCGTTGTGTCACACGTCTGGATGCTTAACGGAATGTCCCAATAAGTTTTTTTCCATGGGACACTTTATGTGTACCGGATTGCGGGGAAAACTTTGTGTCAAAAGAAAACACCTGTGTAGAGGAATGTCCCGTCCCACACGTTTATAAAGTGCATGTTATCATAGACGGCAACAGAGTTCGTAAATTTAAGCTTTGTGTTCAGTCGTGTCACCCTTATCATTTTCAGCATGGAAAACAGTGTTTAGCCAAGTGTCCCACAAGTGCAAGTTTTCTCGATTATAATTTGGATAATTGTATGGAAGAGTGTCCACCACACACTCGTAAAGTAGTTCGAATTGTCATGCTCAAACCAACTGAAATTGCACAACTATATAACAGGAGTGAGTATTACATGTGTTTATATGATTGTTTTCTTAACAAGAAGAACTGTTTCGCACAATGTGACCATGGCCAAAAATATGTAGGTAATATGTGTGTTGACCGATGTCCAGTTTCCCATCCATTTGTAGATATAAACAAAAAGCGTTGCCTGGATACCTGTCAGTATCCAAATGTTGTCCTTAATGGAACGTGTTTAGATTCCTGTCCATCTGAAAACCCCTTATATTGGAATGGAACCTGTGTCTCAGAGTGTCCATTATCATTTCCTCTAAAGAGATTGAGCAGTAATAACGTCAAGTGTGTGCAAGAATGTGAACCAGCTGAAGTATACGATGAAAAGACCTGCAAAAGCCACTGCCCGATTCATAAAGTTGCGTTCAAGAGATATTGTGTTGAAGCATGCCCTTCAAGTCACCCGTATGCCTGTTTTAAAACAAATCATGGCCTATTTAAAGACATAGATGAACTAGGTACTCAAACATACCGAGAATGCAAAAGAAAATGCTTGGAAAGTGCTGAACCTGTTAACGGCCGTCTTTGTAAATATTACTGCCCGAAAAATACCTATGAATATCATGGCAGTTGCGTGAACCACTGTCCAGAACATCTCGTACATCGGTCTCCACCGGGAGTTTTGAGCCACTGTGAACCATTTTGTGACAGTTCTGAGGTTCAAAACGGTGCATTTTGCATTGAAACTTGTCCAGAGAATTTATATACAATAAAGAAACAGTGTGTGAAAGAGTGTAACAAATCCTTATTTTAATACAAACATCTGCTATCAAACTTGCAAATGGCACAATAACAAATATTTCAGAATGCGTAAAGTCATGCAGGAAGGAGCAGGTTGCATTCAACTCAACTTGCATCGAATCCTGTCCTTCTAATTTTCAATTTGTTCACGATAATGTTTGCAAAGCAGAAGATTGCAAAACAATGTATATGAAGAAAACACGAAAGGGAATCGTTTGTTTAAATAGTTGTGAACATTTTAATTTCATATCCGGCAAATACTGCGTAGAGCAATGTGAGGAAGAGGAAATTGTCTATGATTTCACGTGTGTCAAGAAATGTCCACCTATACAACCTTTTGTTTATGTTCATGGGATCGATATTGTGAAGATGAAAAGTTATTTTCTTGATGACATCAACCACCGCCGATTACATGTATATGCAAGTATTGTACCACCTTTTCGAGCATGTACCGAACAGTGTCCTTATCATATGAATCGCTTGGATAATCACTGCGTACATTTCTGTCCGAGAGGCATGGTCTCCTTTCAAAATAAATGCATTTTCCATTGTCCAGCATCCCACCCACATAAGCAATTACATATACTTATATTTGATGTATTCACACATATTGAATATATGAAGAATCCATTTGACGTAGAACAATATGACGATCAGGTCGAGGAATATGAATGCGTTTCAAACTGTTTGAACTTCAATCAAACTTGTGTGGCCCGTTGTCCAATATCTCATCGGTATATACCGTATAATAAAACTTGTCAAATGAACCATTGCAAGACAAGATATATGGGAGATTTTTATAATGGGATATATTGTGTTGATGAATGTCCTGATGGATTATTTGGTCAAGAAAATAAATGCGTTGAACACTGTTTAGGAACTAGGCTTTTATTCAACAACACCTGTGTAGACAGATGTCCCTCATCTCATCCTTTTCTAAAAGAAAAGATAATAAGGGATGGTATATATCTGAATTGTGTAAACTTTTGTTCACTTGTCACAGTGGAGAATACATGTGTACATACTTGTCCTATTGGAACAATATTATTCAAAGAAAACATGACATGCTTGAATGAATGTCCAGAGTCACATTCCCTGATTTTCCACGGAAAGGAATCGCGTTGTTTGAATGAATGCCCAGCATTTGCGGACATCTACCATGACTCAGCATGTCGACCACGATGTCCGTTATATATGTTTGCCTTCAACTACTCATGTATAAACGAATGTCCAATATCGCATAGGTATAAGCATGCACCTGAATGCAGGAGACCTGATTGCATAGATGCAGTTTATGAGGGTATTTTTCCTGTTGAATGTACGAATGATTGTAGTTCTTTTAAGGAGGGAACTGACTTGAGGATATACAACTTCAATTTTACTTGTTTAGAATATTGCCCAAATACATTTAAATACGTGTTGCCTAATGGGACATGTACTAGCGCTTGTCCTCATGATTTGAATTTACGCAGGTTGAATAATAAGCATAATGAATGTTTGTCCGAATGTATTGAGAACGAATATGTATACAAAGACACTTGTGTTAAGATGTGCCCAGCAGCAGCTGAACTCCTGTTTAAGAACAAATGTGTAAGCAAATGTCCGAAACAGCGACCATTTATTGCGAATGAGGCGAACATATGCTTGAAATATTGTAGAAAAAATGAAGTTGCTTTAAATGGACGATGTACTAATGAAGAAAAATGCAAACGACCGAACGTAATACATGACAAAATGTGTTTGCATAGGTGTCCACGCGGACATATATGCGTGGGTGGAGGTCAGAAATGTTACACGTATACAAATGTTGCCGTGACTGTTATATCCTTGTCGATATTCTTGTCGTCATTAGTCCTTTGGGATACTTATGTATGAAAAACATACTTTCATCGATTTTGTTTGGATATGTAGACTGATACTGATGAAATAGGTAAGTGTAATGTTGCATTTTGATTGCATCAATGTTGCTTATGTTTTGCAAATTTGCATTCACGCGAATCTTGTTAATTAATCAAATTATTCAAATTAAAATGTCAAGTCAGAAAGGCTTAGAGCTGGCATGTGGTAGGGCGGTTGTTTTACCCGGTTAATTCTGTGCACTCGACATCTTCCTTGAACTGTAATTGGCTAGATGTCGCTATATAACTGTTAAACTCTTCCATCGACCTTCAACAACTTCAACAGCAAAAACATCATCATCAACAACAACAACAGAAACAATAACAACAACATTATGTGTACACGTTATATTGTGCAAAGATTTCAGGCTGCAGTTCTTTTTATCCGTTTATATAAATATACCATTTTGTATACATATATATTTCATTTTTTTCTAAGTTTAATTCAGCCATAATTATTATCAATAACAACTATTGATATGTAACAGCAGAAGAAACGATAAGATAATCGTCCCTATTCTTGTATAATTATATGTTGATATTATTG
>CM037793.1:10840412-10890412 GCA_021229015.1 Solen grandis | reverse complement strand
TATTTATTATTTTGAATAAAAATGTATCTGACGTCTCTGGTTCACCTTTACTATAAAGTGATCAAGTAATGCAATGTGTTACTTTATAGATTTTATGTTAACGGTTCAGTATTCGATCTTTTCAAGCTTTCTTTATATCGATTCTTTTCCTGCTGAGATATATTACCGGGCCAAAGTCTTATTATTTCCAAATAAAAGCGTTTTACTTTAATTTCCTTCTCTAATTTTAATTCTTAATGAGTTTGTGTCTCAAAATGCAACAGTTCGTATGTAAACACAGAGTTCGTTTCAGTATTTCCCTTCTATGTTTCAGACCATAGATGACAATCAGTTTGATGATTAAACGACCATGAAAACAACAACATTATTTATGACTTGGGAGCTGCTTTAATTGCATATTGCAAGCATATATTAACCCAGTATATCTTGCCTTTTCTACAAAGTATTTATAACGATAAACAGCTTTGTTTTATTTTACTATTATTTTACTTAATTTTATTTTGTGGTGTACTGTTTTGCCTAATAATGTCACACGTAGATTGTAGTAATTGCAAATGACTTTAACAATTTCGACTATGATTTCAGTATCATACGAGGGTCATCCAGAAATGAATGAGAGTTGCTTAATTACGTAAAAATTACAAGTGTAACTCACAAAATCTCTTACAGTCCCTCAGTATAATCTCCCGCGGATGCTATGGTCGACTCCCATCTTTTTGGCAGATCCCGAAATCCCGTTTGTTAGGCAACCTTTGTTGATGTCACTAAAGACCGTGTTCACGGCGACATATAGTTCATTCAAATCGTCATATCGAACTCCTCGTAGTGGTTTTTTAAGTTTTCGAAACAGGTCGTAGTCGGGGGGACTTAAGTTTGGCGAATATTCTGGGTGATTAAGAACTTCCCAGTGGTACCGTTCGATCACGCCCCTAACAACGCCGGACTTGTGCTTCGTGGCGTTTTCATGCAAATTAATGGCGTCACCTGTAAAAGTGTCGGTCATTTGCAGCGTTACGCTGGTCGAAGAATTTTAGTCAAATACCACTCATAGTACTCTTTATTAACCGTGCTTCCACGTGGAACTCTGTGTGTTGTAAAAACGCCGTAAATATCGTAAGCGAATATCATTAACATATTTGGACAGTTGATACTGCGGCGATATTTCACAGGTCTTGGCGAGTTTTGAATATGCCATTCAGAGCTTTGGCGTTTCAATTCTGGTTCAAATGACCGGATCCATGTTTCGTCGATTGCAACCACTCTATTCAGCATCATTTCACCTTCCTCTGAATATCTATTCAACAATTCAGTGCAAATTTAAACACGTTTGTCTCTTTCAGTTTTCTGCGTCAGAATGACATGAACGGAACTCTTTCGTATCCGCGATTCATACGCAATTCCCTTGCATGTAAATCGTCTATCAGATTTGAGAAGTTGAGCAACAATTTCGGTGTTATCGGCGTGTGTAACTGTCACCGGCCTACCGGAGGAGGGCTTCTTGTAAGACACTTGCCGTCCATTATTGAAATGCTTCACCCATCTACAAATAGTGCTAAAGCCAACTGCACATGTCGGGTCAACCTCCTGGAGTGCATTAAATATTTCAGCCGCTTTCTTTCCGCGCCTACTCTCTATCTCGATATACGCATAAACTTCTTCTCGCGTCAGCTCGAAAACATCGTCCGCCATTGCGTTGTTTGAAATGACGTCATCAAAAATGACGTAACGTCACGATGCTTATTAACACGTGCGCTTACGCGCAAAGAGTTAAATTAGTTACGTGCCAAGTTTTGTGGCTTTATGTTGTTTCAATCAAAAGTTACAAACTAACTCTCATCCATTTTTGGATGACCCTCGTAAATGTAAATATATATATTTATTTTATTAAACACTGTTCTGTTTTACCTAAGAATATTCATGCGAGTATTAACTGCAAAAAACGTCACCAATTAGATATATGGTTTTTGAAGTAAATATCTATTATTTTAAATGTAAATCTAAATATTTTAAATTATTGTTCGAAGCTTACACAGTTGTATAAATTATCAGACAGGTATACTGTGTTTTGGCATATTTTTCCCACATAAAATTTTGTAAATGGTGGGAAATTTAGTAAATACATATCTTAAGTCGTATGTTCAAAATTTTGTTTTAGAAATAGACAATAATTCAGAAATCTTAACACAATATCGCTTAACCATAACATGCGATTACTATCAAACTTTGATCTTTTGAAATATAATATTATATTGTATTTGATTCCTCGGAATCCTGTGTGTATTAGTAATTTTCGCTTTGAAAACAAAAATAATGACCAAATGTTCATAATTGTTGAAAAAATATATTCATAAACATGTAATACACCATTATTTGTAAATATTTGAAAGTTGACACGTTTTTCATTGTTCATAATTATATCTTTAATTAAAATTCTTTAATATTGTTATCACATTTCAAATTCTGTTCCAGATGCTATGCTTTTTTTATTAAAGTCTAATTTACACTTTATATTACTCCGATACAATTTCTAATAAGAAAAAGCAGGCAATGCCTTTATTCTACGATGTTAAATGTGGAAAGTATGGCTACTTTATTTTCAAAATTTAAATTGCTTGATAAAATTGATTTGTCACACAATACTTCTTTTCGTATACGTTTTATGTGAATCTTAATGCTAAATTTGGGTCGAAATACAACTTAGTGTAATATTGTTATTTTTAATAATACTATCAGATATATTTTAAATGCAAATATTGATTAAGTTCTTTTTTTTGTTATATCTCTTTAGATCTGTAAAATTTTGAGGTTAGCCCTCTTTTGTTACATGTGAAACATGTCGAACGTACACTCTGGGGTTTGAAATTTCACCATGAACTTGTCACTTAGTATTACCTTAATCTTAAAACAGTTAGGTTGTCATTCTGGTATTTCTTTTTTGTTTACAAATATTGGAGTAAAATACTAAGTTGACAAATTTGTTGCTTATTGACAAGCAATATTTGTTACGAAATGAAATAATGTCGGAAAACAAGAATGATTAAAAATGTGTTTAAGTATACCAAAACGCTTAGTAGTGTTAGTGGGGTCAGGTTTCTAATCTGGTGTTTCTTATTTTGCCGATTAAACAATTGAATCATCAGGAACCGTCGTTTATTTTGTTAAAATTTGTATCTATTTGATGATCATAAAACCGCTATTGTTGAAATAATTTTATCGTGTATCAGATACATGCTTTAACGCTGTCGACTCAAACAGTATCTTTAATCATATCAATGTTTTATCCCCATCTTTTTCAGCCACTTGAAAACGACATAAATGTAATGACATTTTCCGCCAGAACCATAAAGTTAAAATTTTCAATCCGATAAGTCTCTAAAAAAGTGAAGGCTATCGGTTTGCATTATATTGGCCAAGCTCGTATCTTATTTCTTTCACTTGATTGATATTCCCTTCGCTCTATTCCTTGAAATATGACAGTCGGTCTTCTAAACTGTTCATCCATAATTAAAGTATTTGAAACAAGGCTGAAAATTCTGTATAGAACCACCAGGTTACACTGTCTAGTAACTTAAAAGTAAAAGGATTTAAGACGAAAATGTGATTCTCATATTGCAGACTATGATATTACATGCTAATTTTTAGCAGGTTAAAACGACATTAAGGGTATGTAAGTTTCCGTTCGATCCATTCACTTTTAATCATTTTAACATAATATGTTTTGATAATACTATTGGAGAGTCGTGTATGTTTGTTTAAACGACTTTTGTATAATTATGAACATTCATCAATACTCTGAATCATCTCTGAACTTATGTATGATATGTCATAACTGAAGTGCTATATAAATGTAGTATAAGATGCTTCGTAAAAGTATATCATTTTCTTGAATGATTTATAAAACAGCGGCCTGAATCACACGTCCGTTAGTTTGTTAACAGTATTTTGCAATTAGATCAAGCGGAATTGCCATCATCGTTGTGTCTACGATATCTGTCTAAAAGGAACTTAGCTATCGTGTCAAACATAGCATTAACAATTTTCTGAAATTCAGGGAACGATATATCTAATTTATTAGAAAGAGGCAAGACAAGTATACAATGTTTTTAATTTTTATCGAAATATAAGAATAACACGAGGGCCGAAATGGCCCTTGATCGCTTTCCTGAGAAAGATGATTGCTTAAGGAATAAAGATGCTAGAGTGTAAAAGTGAAATCTTGCTTTTTTTATGGTGAAAAGGGCCTAACTCGTAAATTAACTAGTCAATATCAGTTATAATTGAACCCGATTGCGAGATAATAGGCATAAACATTGTCTCTAAGTTTAAAAAAGATTGTTAAAAAAATGAAGTTGGTAGAGAATAAACAAAGTGAAATCTGGCATTTTTTTTATATTAAAAGGGGCTTAACTCTTGACCTAATGGACCTATCTCAGCCATATTCAAACTCAATCGAAACTCAATCGAGACATTATGGTCATAAGCATTGCCTTAAAGTTTGAAGATGATTGCTTAAGAAATAAAGGTGATAGAGAGTAAACACTAAAAATTGTTGACACCGCACGACGGACGACGGACACTCACGGGATCACAATAGCTCACCCTGAGCTTTGCTCAGGTGAGCTAAAAATCAGAAATACTTTGTATACTGAAGTCACTTGTATTTGTGTATGGCACAAGTGTTTTAACAACGGTATGCATCTTACTCACTGCATTTAAAAACTTGAAAAACAGGCAACATGAACATGTGATTTGGTAAAGTGTTTCAAGATTTAAAAGGAAAATTGTCTTTTAAATGAGTAATTATAATTTCATACATTATTTTACCATTTATTTTACTTTTTTATATGGATAACGGTTTAATAAATAATAATGCAGATGATCTGATTTGACTATTTGAGTTTACCGTCGCTTCGACAGTATTACAGTCATATAGCGACGTCCAACTAATTACAGGTGGAGGAAGACCCCGAATGCACGGAGGCATCCGGGTAGAACCACCGACCTACCGCATGGCAGCTGGAAGGCTTCCTCACATGAACATCCGAATTACCCTGCCGGTTTCGAACCCACGCGGTGAGGCGACTTTACCCTCTCGGCCACGGAGGCTCCAATAATGCAGATGAATCGGAATCTTAAACTATGAAATGATAAAATAATGTAAATTAAAAACTAACACCTACATCCTAAAGTTATTAAACATCAATTTCAAAAGATCAATAAAACATGGAATTTATATGCTCATGTTATATTGGCAGTAAAATACAATATGTTCATCAAATTGGTTTAATGCATAAATGAATAAAGTGTATACCAATTATACAAAATTATATTCTTAAAATAAAAGAACAAAGTAAACTTGCGATAATCCGAAAAATGTCTGGGAAAAATAAAATACACTGCACTCGGACAACTGCATAGTCGATAACAGAGAATGTACATCTGTATTTCCGGTATATATATTGCTTGGATAGTCGCTCATTTGATTATCGCTGTAATACCTTAGTCTTTTTGAATCTGTTCGAGTCTGGGAAAACGTATATGGATTGACACATTAAAAAGTGATGTATACTGCCATGAATGTTTTGTTTGGTCACGTGATTATGACTGGAATAATATGTACATTTATTTTAAAAAGAAGGTTTGTCCAAAAATGTTGAGTAACACATAAAGTCACATATCATTGTCGTCTGCATATATACATTTTGTATGTGCAAACAAGTATCGAATCCACAAAAACCTGCTCCCCTGGAAGACGCTCTGACATTTCTGCCTCCTAGGAGTTAAAGGTAATTGTCAAACTAGTGTTTGTTTCATTTGATTACAGTGTTATCGACTTGTTACCAATTAAACGGTAAATACATCGCATTTGGATTGTGGCTGTTTTTAGTGAAGTAATATTTCTCGTCTGTAGGTGGCCTATATATATATATATATATATATATATATATATATATATATATGTGTGTGTGTGTGTATATATACAGATCTACATATATATATATGATCTACGCAGAAGGATCTATGGACTTTGTATTAACAAAGGATAATTGGTCTTAACGTTGATACGTTTATGGATAACTGTGTATTGTTGTTTAAATCGCACTTACAGGTAAATCATTCACTCGGCATACAGGAACCTGATCATTGTATTATCAATAGTGTTTATTGATTTTCTTGGATATACGCAAATCAAATACACATTTGCATACATTTGTTGTAGGTTATACCTGATCGAAATTTTGTGTCTGTTAAATTTTTTACCAAATGCAAGCAAATTGTACAATATGGGAAATTAATTTTAAATTTATTTACAAATATTTAAAATGATGTTTGATATCATTTAAATGCATATTAGTTAATAATATTATTTTTAAATTCTGTGAGAAAAAGAGCAAGAGTTATTCGTCGTTAGAAACGTATCTATTTAAAGTTGTCAGATTTGTCAAAAGTTCTTAACTCTGAACATGTATGGAAACATAGACTGTTTGTTACTGCTGCTTTGCTAGAGTTTACCGTCTAGAAATAGAAAGACTAGTTTACAGGACACTCTGTAAAGACTACCGGCCTATCAGCTGGAAAAGCCCGAGTGACCGTCCTTTATTGACACAAAAACACGATTAAATAATTTTTAAAACTGTACGTTGTCTATTGAAAATCGATGTGTGTTTGTGTGTGCGTGTGTGATAACTGCATATACAAATAACACATTAGGGTTGGTTAAGAGTAATTCAACAAATATGCATTTTATCCCCCGCCGCCTTTCGGCGGGGGATATAGTAATAGTCTCCGTCCGTCCGTCCGTCCGTCCGACATTTTTGTCCGCAGCATAACTCGAAAAGTATTTGATGTATTAACTTGATACTTCATAGGTGGATAGATCTCATTGAGGAGGAGTGCAGTGCACAAGAATGATAATTCTACTTTTCATAATTTTTGAGTAATTGCCCTTTGTAATTTTTTAGACTTAATTTTTTTTCCGGAGCATAACTCAAAAAATATTTGAGGTATCAACTTGATACTTCATTGGTGAATAGACCACATTGAGGAGGAGTGCAGTGTACAAGAATGATAACTCTACCTTTCATACTTTTTGAGTTATCGCCCTTTGTTATTTTTTAGACTTAATTTTTGTCCGGAGCATAACTCGAAAAGTATTTGAGGTTTCAACATGATACTTCATAGGTGAATAGATCTCATTGAGGAGGAGTGCAGTGCACAAGAATGATAACTCTACCTTGCATAATTTTTGAGTTATATTCCTTTTTTTTTCAGACTTAATTTTTGTCCAGAGCATTACTCAAAAAGTATTTGAGGTATCAACTTGATACTTCATAGGTGAATATATCTCATTGTGTAGGAGTGCAGTGCACAAGAATGATAACTCTACCTTGCATGATTTTTGAGGTATTGCCCTTTGTTATTTTTCAGATATAATTTTTGTCCAGAGCATAACTCAAAAATTATTTGAGGTATCAACTTGATACTTCATAGGTGAATAGATCTCATTGAGGAGGAGTGCAGTGCACAAGAATGATAACTCTATCTTTCATAATTTTTGAGTTATTGCCCTTTATTTTTTTAGACTTAATTTTTGTCCAGAGCATTACTCAAAAAGTATTTGAGGTATCAACTTGATACTTCTAGGTGAATAATCTCTTGGGAGGATGCAGTGCACAAAATGATAACTCTACTTCATATTTTTGAGTATTGCCCTTTTTTTTTTAGATTAATTTTTGTCCAGAGCATAATACTTTTGGATTGAGGAAGAGTGCAGTGCACAATAATGATAACTCTATCTTTCATAATTTTTGAGTTATTGCCCTTTATTTTTTTAGACTTAATTTTTGTCCAGAGCATAAGTTTACAAGAATTTGAGGTATCAACTTGAAACTTCATAGGTGAATAGATCTCAATGAGGAATAGTGCAGTGCACAAGAATGAAATGATAACTCTACCTTTCATAATGTTTTGGTTATTGCATTTTTGTTATTTTTCAGGCTTAATTTTTATCACAGTGACCTTGACATTTTACCTGTAGACCTCAAAATAGAGGAATTCGTCGGTCTTCACTTGGGTTTCATATCTATAATCACTTTAAACATAAGTCTTCATTACCAGAAATTTTCTTTTAAAAATGAAATATTCTACTCTCCAACACATCTTCTTAATAGCAAGCTTTCGGCGGGGGATGGCCATGTCAACATGGCTCTTGTCAATCTAATAGTAATATTAATCATTGGTGTGATTCAAACTAAGTTGTAAAATATAACGACTGTTGCTGTTTATAAATTTTGAAAATGATACGATAGAAATATTATCATTTAGAATTTGGATAATATTTATTTGTCGATACCTTTAATATTAATCTTATATGCTAGTAGAACAAATAATTATTTTGCAATAAGACATCTCTCTCTCTCGCGCGCGCGATTTTACCCTCTCACAGACACATGCAAACACAATCAGCAACTGCATCAAAATGGACTTTTGAAATCGAAAATAAGTTAACATACTATTATGTTTCTTTCTCTTTCAGGGAGCATCAACTGTTTACAACCTGGGTAAGCAGTGTCCGGTAGAGAGACCGTTATGTCATATATCTGGGTGCTTGAAGAAATGCCCTGATAATTTTTTTCCACTTGACACAATATGTGTACCGGACTGCGGAGAGACGTATGTGTCAAATGAAAATACTTGTGTTGAGGAATGTCCGGATGAACACTTTTATAAAGAGCGTGTAATCATAGACGGCAACAGGGTTCGTAAACTCAAATTTTGTGTTAAATCATGCCATCCGCTTCCTTTTCGGTTTGGAAAAAAGTGTTTAGCCAAATGTCCCCCAAATGCAATTTTTCTAAGTAAAGAGTTGGAAAATTGTTTGGAAGAGTGTCCGCCTTTCACACATAAAGTAGTCCACTTTGTCATGCGCAAAGGAATAGAAAATACATGGAAAAATATAATTGGGGTGAATATTACATTTGTTCAAATGATTGCCCACATGACATGAAGGATTGTTTCCCACAATGTTACCAAGGACAAAAATATGTAGGTAATATGTGTGTTGACCGTTGTCCAATCTCTCACCCATTTGTAGATTCCAACGAAAAACGTTGCCTAGATACTTGTCGGTACCCAAATGTTGTCATTGATGGACAATGTTTTGATACGTGTCCACTGGACAAGCCCTTAAATTGGAATGGAACCTGTGTCTCAGAGTGTCCAATATTATATCCATATAAAAGACTGAATAGCAATAATGTTCAGTGTGTTCAAAAATGTGGACCAACTGAAGTGTACGATGAAAAGACCTGCAAAAGCCACTGCCCGATTCATAAAGTTACGTTCAACAGATCTTGCGTTGCAACATGCCCTTCAAGTCATCCAAATGCATGTTTTAAAACAAGTCATGGAAACTTTAATGATAAAAATACCAAAGTAGCAAACATACAGAGAATGTAAAGATATTTGCTTTGAAAATACTGAAACTGTTAACGGCCACCATTGTAAATATTCCTGCCCGAAACATATGTATGCCTACTATGACAGTTGCGTGAAATACTGTCCAGAACATCTCGTTCACCGGTCTCCATTGGGAGATATTTGGCATTGTGCACCAAACTGTGACACATATGAGGTTCAGAACGGTGCCTTTTGCGTAGATGCATGTCCGGAGAATCTGTATACAGTAAACAAAAAATGTGTGAAAGAGTGTAACCCACGACTGCATTTTAAGCAAACAACTGCAATCAGACTCACAAATGGCACAATAACAAATGTTTCAGAATGTGTTACATCATGCCGTGAGGATCAGGTTGCATTCAATTCGACTTGTCTTGAATCTTGTCCCTCTACAAGTTATTTTATTCACGATAATTACTGCAAAGCAGAATATTGCAAATCAATGTATATGAAGAAAACACGAAAGGGAATCGTTTGTTTGAATAGTTGTGTAGGTTTTAATTTTATATCCGGCAATTATTGCGTTGAACAATGTGAGGAAGACGAAATTGTCTTTAATTTCACGTGTGTCAAGAAATGTCCGTCTATGAAGCCTATAATACATATTCATGGGGTCGTTGCAACAAAGGATTGTTACCTATATGATGCCGTTAATCATTGCCGAATACATTTACATGCAGGTATTGAGCCATACTTTTTTGAGTGTATCGAAAAGTGTCACAGTGATATGTCACGCTTGGATAATCACTGCGTACATTTCTGTCCGAAAGGCATGGTCTTATTCCAAAATAACTGCGTTTTTAGCTGTCCATCCGCCCACCCATATAAACAATTAAATGTACTTGTGTTTGATGTATTCACTCATTTTGAAGGTATGAAAAAGTTTATTGACAAAAAACAATATAAAGATCAGGTCGATGAATATGCATGCGTTTCAGACTGTTTAAACTTTAATCAAACGTGTGTGGCTCGCTGTCCAAGATCTCATCGGTATATTTTTAATAACACCTGCATTCAGGACCATTGTAAGACCAAATACATAACAGAATTAGATGTTGGGATACTTTGCACTGATAAATGTCCTGATGGGTTGGTTGGACAAGGAAGTAATTGCGTCTCACACCGTCTAGGAAACATGCATTTATTTAACAGCTCCTGTGTAGACAGATGCCCCTCATCTCATCCTCTCCAAGAAGAAATGATGATCAATGATTATATGTATATAAAATGTGTAAATATTTGTAAACGTTTCACAATGGATTCTAGATGTATACAGATTTGTCCTACTGGAACAGTATTATTTAAAGAAAACAATACGTGTTTGAATGAATGTCCAGAGTCACATTCTTTGATTTTCCACGGAAAGGAATCACTTTGTTTGAATGAATGCCCAGCATCTGCGGAAATACATTATAACTCAGTATGTCGTTCACGATGTCCGGTATATATGTTTACCTTCAACCATTCATGTGTTAACGAATGTCCAATGTCGCACAGGTATAAACATACGCATGAGTGTAAAGAATTTGAATGCATAAATTCAGTTTATGAGGGCATATTTCATGTTGAATGTCTTATCAGAAGGTAAAAAAGCTTTAAGATATACGATTTTAACTTTACTTGTTTATATTTTTGCCCAAATACATCGATGTACGTTTTGCCTAACGGGACATGCATTAGCAATTGTCCTTTCTATTTGAAATTGCGCAGGTTGAATAATAGGCATATTGAATGTTTGTCTGAATGCTCTAAGAATGAACATGTTTACAACGATACTTGTGTAAGTTTGTGTCCTTCGGAAGCCGAGTTCTTGCTCAATGGTACATGTGTAAGCAAATGTCCAAAACATCGACCATTTTCGCGAATGAGGCGAAAATATGTTTGGAATATTGTAGAGAAAAAGAACTTGCATTTAAAGAACGCTGTAGTAAAGAAGAAAACTGTAAGCCACCGAATGTAACATTTGACGGCGAGTGTTTGCCTAGGTGTTCACATGGACATGTATGTTTAAGAGGAGGTCAGAAATGCTACAGTTATACAAATATTGCCTGGACTATTATATTATTACTAACGACAACCCTTGTAATATTTATGTTTGAAAGGCATGTTTTCGTCGATTTGTTTTGGATATGTAGACAAATATTGCAGTTTCTTATGAACCAGGTAAGTGTAATTTTATTGTATCAATTTTGCTTGAAGTGTGCATTTTGCAACCACACAAATCTTGACCAATTAGTCTCATAACAGACTACAGTGTAATGTAAGGAATGCTTCCAAGTAGTGTCCACGCTTCCTGGCGTGAGGTAGATCGGCAGTTAAATCCGTTGCCTATTTAACTCGATTTCTTCCTCCAACTGTTACTAGCTTAATGTCGCTATAAGACTTGAAGGGTGTTGCAGCGAAGGTAAACTCTAAAATAACAACACATTAATGTCTAAACGTTACACCTGTACCACTCTGCCATCAAATCGTGCCTTGCTTTCAAATTGCGTGTTTTATCATTATATCAAATGCTATAGCTTTTTAAATAGTACATATGTTTCAAATATTTTTCTTAAGTATTAATTATTTAGGAAATAGAGTTTTGTTTAGCGTGCTGTATCGCAGACTTATGCACGGTGTTTTGTTCAAGTGCACAGTAATCTAACCCCGAACTCCATTTCAACATTTTTATTTAGTTTTTAAAAAAGTGATACAAATGCGTCGAATTATGTATTATGTTATTGTGCTTTACTTTAGGATTCATATGACGTGATATATGAAACGGGCATACCGGTATATCGGAAAATAATGCGCAACCAAGCCTTCTGTGTTTATAAATCATATATTGTTTATGGTTTAAATAACCTTTAATATCATTTATAACAATTTGATATGGATTACAGTTGTCCGAAGAGTAACATAAATTCGAAAAATATATTTTATGCAAATGAAGCGAAAGTTATGTTTTATTGACTGAAAATATGTCTAAGCGACACAGAATTTGAATTGTTTAAAATATCAATTGGAACTATCAATTAAACGGGAGGCGGTTAAATAATGCGTGTTAAAAGGCAAAGCTAAATGACGTGAGCGACAAACTGTATCCATATATCGTTTAAATTTGAATTTTTATGAATTTATCGCAGTTGTCCGCTTTGTGTCATTTGCGATAATGCCTTAATATTCAAGGTATAAACAAGGTACACTTTAAGATTAAAATTGTCGTTCTAATTCTTATTTGCTTTAGGTATATATTACTGTTTATTTTGTTCTTAAATAACCTTAAACTAAATAGTATCTAAGCATCCGGTTTTCCTTACTACATCATGTATAAAAATAGTTCCTATAATCAAATGATGCAATGTTAACAGCTCAAGATTAGATCTTTTTAAACTACCGGTCTACCGATACTTTATCTGCTGAGATATAATACAGGACCAACATTTTATCATATCGAAAGGTTCAAGATTAAACCATTATGAAAATAAAGACGATTTCGATGAGGTTTTGGTAGTTGATGTCACTTATTCAGTATTTCTATTATGTGTTTCAGACAAATGGTGACAAACAGTTTGATGATTTATACGCCTACGACCTAGCCAACGATTTTTTTTATGACTGGCAAGAATCTGCTTTTGTTAAATGGTGTAAGCAGACACTTGTTCGATATACCTTGTCTTTGCTAATCAGAATTCATAAAAATAATAAATTTTGTTTCTGTTTACTATTATTATACTCAGTTTTATTTTTTGGCATACTGTTTTACCTTATATTCTCATACTTTTATTAAATGCAAACAACAACAACAAACAAATCAACACTTTCAACTATAGTGCCATGATTAATGTAAATATTAATGTTTTAAATTATTCATAACACTGTACTTAGTTGTATATATTCGCTTTTTGTCATGATAAACTGTTTTACCTATTAATATTTCAGTGTAAGTGTATTATCTGCAAATAACGTCACCAATTAAATATATGGTTCTTGAAGTAAGGATTTATTATTTTGAATGTAAATCTTAATACTTTGAATTAATGTTCGCAGCGTATGTAGTAGTAGGAATGATCAGATAGACATACTTCCTTTAGGCATATTTTTTCCCAACATAAAATCCTGTAACAGGTTGAAAACTTAGTAAGTCATATATCATTTCTAGAAATCAACAATAATTAATATATTCTGTACAATATAGCTTAATTTTAACATGCCGGTTTCTATAAAACTTTGACTAATCTTTCAAAATATTAATCATTATATTTTGTTTGATTCCTTGGAATTCCTGTAAATTGAGTAATTTTCGTGTTGAAAACAAAATAATTATTACAAAATGTTTATATTTGTTGAAAAAAATATATTCATATAAAACATCATTATTTTTAAATATTTAAAAGTCTTGCATGTTTTTCTTTCCATAAATTCATACCAATTTTAATTCAAAATGTGTGATAAAAGTTATAACTTATTTCTATCAGAGAAACAATAATGTCAAATTTCAAATTATGTGCAATTTAGATTAAAGTATTAATTACACTTTCTATTGTTTGATAACACGCACATAGCCAATTGCAGGCAATCGCCGTTGCCTTAATGAAAACAGTAACCGTCGTTTATTTTGTTAGATTTTTGTATCTATTTAATGGTCATAAAACCGCTATTTTGAAATATTTTCATCGTATATTAGACACATGTTATAACGCCGCCGACTCAAGCAGTATCTTTAATCACATCAATTTTTTATCCTCCTCTTCTTCAGCCACTTGAAAACGACATGAATGTAATGTCATTTTTGTCAGAACCGTAGAGTTAAAATGTTCATTAACTTAATTTCAATCCGATGAGTCTCTAAAAAGTGAAGGCTATCGTTTTGCATTATACTGGCCAAGCTCGTGTCTTTATTTTTATCACTTGATTGATATTCCCTTCGCTCCTTTTCTTGAATTATGACAGTCGGTCTTCTAAACTGTTTTTCATAATTAAAGAATTTGAAGCAAGACTGAAAATTCTGTATAGAACCATCAGGTTACACTGTCTAGTAACTGAAACGTAAAATGATTTAAAAGCGAAAATGTGATTTTCATATTGCAGACTATGAGATTCTACATGCTATTTTTAGACAGGTTAAAACGACATTAAAGGTATGTATGTTTCCGTTCGGTCCATTCACTTTTTATCAGTTTAACATGATACGTTTTGAAAATAATATTGGAGAATCATGTATGTTTATTTTAACAAATTTTTGTATTTTGTACATTCATCACTACACCGAAGCAATTCTGAACTTATGTATACATGTATCACAATTAAAGTGTTATATAAATATGGTATAAGATATCTCGTATAATATATGTATTTCAGTATTACATATAGTAATGGGCCGAGGAGATGTCATTTTTATTGTACATACCTAATTATTGTTTTAAATATTGTAAACAGTGCATGATATTAAGATCCAAAATCGTTTATTTTTTTTAATAAGTCGATGAAAATGACACATTGTATTCCATGAACATGTAAATTTCATTTATGTAAACTATGAAAGGGCACTAAGTAATTAATCGCAAAGTATAATATTTTCCCCACGTAACATTCTATATCAATTCAGATATCCATATATAGGTAATATATGTGAATGTATCCTTATATGTTTGTAATGTGTATGTATATGTAATACATACATATGAATTGTATGTATGAACATATGTATGTATCTATACGTGTATGTTTATATGATTATAAAAACACAGCGGATCTAAATTAAAGTATACTTTCTATGCATACACGTATGTAAATATTCATATATTTGAATCATATATCGAAGCCGTTAACTCATAGCTTGAAAACAACTAATGCTTGAAACGTAGACTGTTTTCGTTTTCTTTGACCTACTCCCAGTAGTTTGAACGATGTAATACCATTACGATAACGGCTTTGATAACATACCGTTCAGGACTCCCAGTTGATCAAACTGAGCATTACGTAGTAAAATTCAAACGCACTGAATTAATATGCGAACATGGACTGACTGCTTCACTCTTTAAAAATCACTAATCATTTATGCTGAAAGCGTTATTCACTTAGTGATAAAGAACCTCTCTGTTCCTCGGAGCACTAAGCGAGTAATTAATTGAGATAGAAGGTACGGATAAATCCGTCATTATACAATTTCAATGTTCGGCCGCCAATCATTTATCTGTAGGGATTACATAAAAATGGCTACCTTTATATATTTTCCTGCTATTTTCTTTTAGATGTGATATTAATGGCCTTACACAAGTATAGCTCCGACCGAGTCAATGTACGATATTATCTTAAAATCAAAAGTTTATTCTTCTGGGAAGTTTAAAAGGTCCTTTTAACACAATATCATATTAGTTTCGCAAACATCTTATCTATGTTTGCTTAAATTAAAATCATTAAAGTCATTAGAACTTCAAAAGGAATGATACACCCGTTCTGATTATTGTTTTAGTTTCTTGACATATACGTTTATGAGCCCATTTTTATGATTTGATTAAGTTTTGATTTAATCAATATGTATTGGCATTTGTTATGTTAATAGTCCATAAATTATGAACATAAGCATACCTTTAAGAATTCACATCATTTTAAATTTTGTATTTTCTGAAAACTTATCTAAGAAAAGAATGGAAAACAGTGACCTGAATCACACGTCCATTAGTTTATCCATTACGTACACTAAACAGTACTTTGTAATTAGATCACGGAGGATTTGTCATTATCGTTTATGTTTACTCTACATCCGATGTCTGCCTAGTAAGATCGTATTTATCGTGTTAAACATAGAGTTTCCTGTTTTCTGAGATTCAGAAAACCATTCAGCGTAGTTCAGAGAAGTAAGAAATGGATATACGAAAATCATACCATCTTATCGAGAAATGATTTTATTTTTGCCTAGTGGAACTTAACTCAATAATGGACGAAGAATAAAATACATATTGTTTTATTCAAGATTCATTATGAAGTAACATTATATGAATTATCTTTTTAATATTCATTTGATTAGTATGGATGAAAATATCTGAAGAACATTTATTTATTCCATAATTCACAAAAAGCCAGAACGCTATATCTATATGAAATTATCGAGAAGATAGTTGATTTTTAGTGTCCATTCCGATTAATGTATCCTACACGACCATTTTAAAGTCACATTACGTATTCCTTTATAGAAACAATTAGGCGTATATAGGCGTATTCACGAGACGTCTTTTTCTCTCTTTTTTATGTGAATAACATATTGTATGAAATATTTAACCCTCATTAAATCAGAAGAAGAAAATACGTATATACCACTATTCAAATAGTTATCAAACTATAAGAATGATAAATTCGAAGTACGCTTTATCGGACATATTTGATTCATTGGCGTCTGTTCATGTGACTGTATTAACTTTGTGAATTCGGCCCAAAATAATTTACATAGGTTCGCATATTCATTACTGCATTTACAAAGTTGAAAACAATGCAAAAATTAACATATGATTTTGTATCGTTTTTCAGAGAAAAAAATCATATTCATTAAGTGTTGTTTTTTTATTATGCAATAAATACTCGCCATCGGTTCGAATATTACACATTGAATAAAACCCTGTCTCTTTCCCAACTACACAGTAACTCACGATACCCAACTGTAAACAGAATTTGACTTTTACTAACATTCACGTCCATTATTCAAACCAGTAGTACGCAAAATAATCTACATTAATAATTATGTAAAACCCCATTTTTTTAAAAAAATTTTTTTAGACATTCTCAAACAACATTGATTTGTGAGAATTGAAGTTTGAAATATATTTTATATTGAAAAGTTAATCCTGGAATTTGTTAAAACTAAAGTTTCTCCGTAAATGTTTAGAAGCTATTCTAGACATATGTTGACAGATTCTATTTGTTGTTTGCATATAGACATTTTTGTCAGTGCTATTTTATTTACATGATTGGTAAGTACATTTATAATCAGGCAGTGCTGAAAAGTTACAAACGCAATAAATGATGGTATGTTTGCTGGGTTTAACGTCCAACTAAAATTATTTCATTTATATGCAGACCTTTGCTTATACGAGAAAGAAACATTTCTGAAGCACTACAGTATCACACACCTTAGACACGTGGCTTTGGACCACAAGCCACATTATTCTGACAACGGGCCAACCAGTTCTAAATTTACCCTGTAAATATGATGAGCATCAACAAGTACAATTTTTAACTAATTTGTTGTGATATCCCACGACATCCTGCTCCTTTGTTGTGATATCCCACGACATCCTGCTCCTTTGTTGTGATATCCCACGACATCCTGCTCCTTTGTTGTGATATCCCACGACATCCTGCTCCTTTGTTGTGATATCCCCACGACATCCTGCTCCTTTGTTGTGATATCCCCACGACATCCTGCTCCCGAGGAAAATGCTCTAACACCTTAGCCAGCAGGGAGCAACAGATTATTACTAACGATTGCTTCAGATCTTTAAATGTCTTTTTTCCATTTAAATTTTATATCGACTTGTTACCAGTTTAAGTATTTGGATTGAGGCTCTTCTAAAATGAAATATTACTTCCTGTCTATGGTTGACATGAAATATGATTACACTATGGATTTTGTTTGAGAAGTTTGATATTTCTTCATCCTAATCTCTCAAAATAAAATGAAAGAATAAATAAAATCAAATATATAAAATTTATAAATATTATTTACAGACCGCGTTTGAAATTTAAATATCATGATATATGATGATACACGTCTGTATTCCATCCCGCTACACTAAAACACAGAGACAATCTTAACAAAAGTTAAGCTTGAACATCATAAGTATGAGCAAATATAAACACTTTCTTTTCACAAAATATATATTGAATATTTTTTATACATTGCAAAAAAATTATATTGAAGGAACATGCGTTTGCTGTCTTACATAATATCATTTAAGTGGCACATTATTAACGTCGATTCGTGTTTCAGAAATGATTTGGGTTTCCGTGGCGAATAGATATAGTTGCTTATTTTAATATCTATTATAATGTCACCGTTTTTGGTCCAAATCTCGAACGAATCACTTGGATATATTATATGAATATTTCTTGCGGTAAGTGCCGGTCATATAATATACACATATTGCTGGTTTTGAGACGCCATTTCTTCCAAACAATGGCAACATATATGGAAATAGCCGGAGGTGTTCAGTGCTTTAATGTGTTGTCTGACTGACCACACAAAGTTCAACATCTTTCGTCACTAGTCCTTTTACCTTCTCTCCTGGGATACAACTGATATAAACACGTCATTGTAATTCAGGATTTACTTTAGCCAGCTCTGACAGTCGGAAATCTTTATAACTCTAGACATAGTCATTTCCCTTAGGAGAACACGAAGTACAAAGCATATCCTTTGTAAGAATATAGTTTCTTTCAAAATATAGTGTTGTCTCCATTTCATCTTGGACACTCACTTACTTTCTCGCGTTATTCTTATTTTCAAAACAAGAATGTAGAGTTTACATTGATACAAGCAGCTAAACCGTAACAGCACACGACGTGAACGTCGACCGTTGACTGGCGTTGATAACGGTTGCTTTGAAATTGATGCAGAAGACAGCATGTGCTAATACTATTCAAATTAAATTTCAAACTAAACATTGATTCATTGTCACTAGCATTTCGAGAAAATGCTCTATATACATAATCACTCATAGGATTCTACATAAAGCACTGTGTCACATATCAATCTTTATTATGATAATCTAAATCATGACCTAACCAATAACAATACCGACAAAGTTTATATTTATCTTTTCTTTGGTAAATATACGTAATAACAGCCATTTAAATGAAGATTTGTAACACGCTACAACGATCTTGTTTCACTCATGACCAGACTAATGACTAGACTACATTAAATGCAGTGAGTAATAGTAAACAAGAAATATCTATTAAATGCGGCGCTGATTGGGATGGTAGTAAATGGAGAATGTACATGATAAGAACAGTTAAATGGTGTACTTAATAATTTTATGAGAAGTGGTTTCTACTGGCTTTCGGCGAGTTAAACATTCAATCAATGTTGACAACAAATACAACTTAGAAAATAGATTAACGTCAAACTATCGGCATCAGAATGAAGGAATGAAGGTCACTAGAATTTTAAAAACATAGTCAAAATAAATTTCATATGCCTAATTATAATCTGAAATACAAAAATAAAATATTAATGCGATGAGTCTTCTATTAAGGATTAAAAGTCAAGATGTTGTCATGTCTTGGGATAATGACTAAACGACGAATGATGGATTAATGGTTATATGACGTTTGATGGAAACATGACTAAACGAAGATTGATGGATTAATGACTGAACGTGAACATAAAATATTAAGTATCTCCTTTGCAGAATGTAGCACTGTTATGTTGCAAATCAATTCCTGCCAACAAACTACAGTCATACGTACAACATATGTAGTAGTTGTATAACTCCCAGATAAATGTTGTTGAAATTTTAAGTTACTAGTATTTTAGTTGAGCAAGTCATCACTGTGGTGTTGTCTGACCAAATGGTAATACTGAAGCGCAAGTCATCAATATTTCTGTCAGATTTGTTGTTGAATAGGTAGCAGACATACAAATAAATGATTAAAACTGGTTTTAAATTGATTGTAAGCGTGCAAATGTACTGTGACGAACAGCAGATGCTATCTTCCGATATCGGGTACCGAACACTTAAATCTTCATTAAATAACAATTTCTTGTAATACAGACTCCTGTAAGCGCCTGCAAGGGGATTGGTCGCAATACTTTGAAAAATAAAATTGGTAAAAATGATTTGAAATATATGTTTATATTTTTACTTCAAGTACATAAAGGCAGATATGTGATACATTGTAATAACAAAACCCTAATATAAAATTTAAGTGGATCCTATTAGAAAGTTGCAATACGAGTAATTCATTATATTATTCACCATCATCATCACCATGAATGTAAAACGGTGAACGTTTTAATATACAAACGTTTCATCAGTGTACCACAACCCTAACTATACCTTTAATCGAAAGAAATTCCGATAGTACAACATGTCCTTTATAACGCGGATATATGGTCTATATCCATGTTTCTATCATCAACGATTTATAACCCAATATGCCATTTGAAGAGCAGTCTCGACGTACTATCAAAACAAAAATCGAGCCTGCAATGAAACCAGCTTTGCAATCAGAAGAAAATCTGCTGTTTCAAGCGTTCAATACGTGTAGCTTAAAGCAATAACCACCATATGTCACGAAATGATTCAATTGATTAATGCTGTATGACGTGATTTGATTCCATACTTTAATACCCGCTTTATCAAATTCAGTCTCCCGTTCGCTCTTATATAAACGTTGGCAGACATTTGACTTTTGTATTGTGCGTTTATAACTTATTGTAGGTTCCTATATGAATTGAGATTGAAAATGCTATCAAAATGCGAGTTTTGATAAAAATCGATTGTGCTCCGAAAGACGTTGTTTGTCGCCTCTGTCGTTGTCTGAAATCGTTTCTTTTAAGTGAACATAGTTCTTGCATTAAAGTTGTCAGTCCAAAGTTGAACTATTTTTACACTTTATGACGTACATATTTTCTGTCATTTTAATCCGTTACTGTCTCATTTGTAACATAGTTATTTTGTCAATATTATAAAAAATATAAGATAGAAATGTTGTTTTTTACATTTTGTAGGTGTTGTTTAATAAATCTACATTAGTTGTTGACAACAAAATGTAAAACAAGTAAACAGACTGAAAATATTTCAAACAGATAAGACCAATCTGTATCATATTTTTTTATTGAAACAAAAAATGTCTATTCTGATTGACTCAAATAATATTATGCACTGGATATTGCAAACATTCATAAACGTAAAATTATATGAAGTATATAGCTGTTCTTTCATTTGAATATTTAGACTGTAAGGTCGCTGTATCTCTTAAATCATAACGTAGGCCCTAGATTTGTCTTTAAAAAATAGCATCTATAAGGATTTTAGGATAAAATGTACTAAACAATTTACAATAAAATTATCGTATTCTGAAAATGAAATTCTCGGATTTTCGCAAAGTTTGAAAAACTGAGAATAGTTTCCACCTGTTTCTGTCTTTGTCTCCACATAGTGTACCTCAAATAAGGCACACACTTTGATACACCTCTGGTCGCAATGTACTGGGTGTAACCCTCACCGCACATTGCACAAAGAAACAGTAAAGGCAGTAAGTGGATAGAATCTTTATGGAATATGTATGCTTTGTACAATCGATTTACATTATACTATTAAACCATAATGAATATATGTTTTGTACGATCGTTTTAGTTATCATGATATTAAACCATATTGAAACCGATCTATCTATAGTTATCCAACATGTATGTATGTTCAGTATGTTTAAGTTACAGTCGTTGGTTCGGACCCAGGTCGCGATATACCAAAGTCATTTAAATGAAATATATATCGCCCGTACTTGGCACTAAGCATAAGTTCTCGTGGACAGACCCGGTGTCAGGACAATACGTTTTGGTGTGATATCGCATTTCACTAGTGTAGGGCGTGATATCGCATTCCACTAGTGTAGGGCGTGATATCGCATTCCACTAGTGTAGGGCGTGATATCGCATTAAGGCAACATTACATCTGTTTTATGTAGCAGAGTTTCTTGAATGCTATCGGTTTAACCTAAGACCCAAGCAACCAAACAAATACATGGTGTGTGTTAAACGACAAACGACATCCTTCTACTACAAAATAAGCCTGACGTGCTAGAGAATAACATATTTGTAAACTGCATCAAATCCGAGTAGCCTAAAGGAAATTATTGTTACTACCAGATCTTATAGAAGTAGGACAAGGTCATAACAACTTGCAGTTAAGAAACGTTTGAATATCATATTCTAACTTACTGGATTTATATGACAATACCGCCATCTGAATGCATCTCTGCAGAAAGAAAAGCATAGATCGTTTATGATGAAAAGGAATTGTTCTAGCCTCACATAAAATATCTGTTTTTTTTATATGATATGCGAGACTTTTATCTAGTCTGTATTTTACGAACTTGAATAGACCAAATGTAAAATTCCCTAGAACATGTGACATGAAATTATTTCTTTCATGACTGTTTACGACACCACTACCTTTAGAAGTCTGAAGCAAAGCTCAAAATACTATGTATCAAATCAAATATACACAACTGGCATTATGCCTTTTGCAATTCATATATGAAAAATGAATGCGAATCTTAAAATTCATATATTATTTATTCATATGAATCGCACACTTTTTAGAATAAATTATGTATATATAAGTACAAAGCCGCACAATGCCACGTAGTATATATATAAACAAAATAATTTTCATAATCAAAACAATTATATAATACTGTAACAATATACTGAAACATGTATTCACCCTAAGGGAACGGCAGTATCAATTCACAAGAATCAATTTGAAGAAAATATACAACATGTGTGGTATACTTATATGCAAAACGCAAATAAGACAAATTTCCCCCAGTAAGTTGATCTACTAAAAGATAAACAATTTCAGACTCTTTCTAGTCACCGTCCAATCACGCCTGGATAGGACCTGAGGCAAGTGTAATGGACAAAACCAGTGCTAAGCATTATGGACAGTTCATTTATCTCGTAAGTTAATTTGTCGCAGCACGCGGCCAATAAAGCACGGAGCTATTAATGGCAACAGCATTTCGGTATTGAAAATGCCCATAACTTTAAGGTCTGGTGATAAGTTACTATTTAACAACAATATGCATTGTCAGTGCGATAGGAAATAAATTTGAAGCGATGCTCAGCGATGCAAAGTGATGATTTTGTGACAGGATTGTACATCATCTAGATCTAGATTTTCAAAAGGCTTTAGCTAATTTGCTTTTTGGAATGTAATGAGGCATATTTAGCATTGGGTATATTTAATGTCCTAGAGTATTTTAAGCAAAAGATGTGGTCATTCCATTGGAAAAGGAGAGAGAGAGAGATTCTCATTCACCGCCAACTGAATCATATCAATTCGATTTTCTTTTCATTTTAAATTATGCTATTTACTTTAAAACAGAGGTAATGGAAAACTTTATACATGTATTCAATTATTCGAATACGTATTGTGCTATTAAACGACAGTGTTCAAATTTACTTTTTTCATTTATGAACATATTCCATATTATTTAGGGAATATTAGGAACATGTTGGGCATATTTTTACACAGACGGACCATAGAAAGGTACAATCTGAATTCGTTAGTTTCCAATTTGTATGAAATTAAATAAAAAAAATGTACAGGAGAAACTGCATACTTTAAATATTTCGATACGAACTGGCTTACAGAATGTTTATGGTTTTTAATATAAAATATTTTTATTGCCCCGTAGTTAAATTTGAAATTATAATGAAAGAAAAATAATGTCTACTTAATAAAATATTAACGATGATATTCTGAATCGAACAAGTCCTTATTTTTTACATGGTTACGTCACATATGTTCCTTATTTTATGAACACCCAAATATGTGTCACAGTTAACACTTTTTACATTTTCCTCCGTACTTTTAAAAAAGATAAGGAAGACAAATGATATAAATCTACGCCATCCATTAGTTTTCTATTAGGTACATTAAAGCACGTATCCAATATCTCGACCCAGACGGATGTGACAACGGTATTACTGTCTGCACCATGTCCGATGTCTGTCCAAAATGATCGAGACAAGAGTACAAATCATTATTCATAATTTCCCGATATACAGACAACATCGTAGTTAACAACGGACATGTTGAAAATATACACACATGTTCAGCACCAAAGTCAAACAAAAACTGCAATTTCCATAATGAGATTGGAAAACGATACTCAGTCCAAAAGCCAGACAAAATATGTGTGATAATGTAAATGTTAAAGGGATTAAGTAAATGAAATAAGTATCATGTCAACATCAATCAGGAACTCATTTAAATCACTCTTTGTAATTCTGAGAGCCATTTAATTTCAAAATAATATTTGCAGAGAAAAATACAAACGATATAAATGGTTTTGAAACGGTATTGTTCAATTGTATCTTCTAAAGTCCATTTATTATACTCCTATTAATGGTTTGTTAGTATTCAAAACCATGCAATGATGACAATGACGATGATAATGATGATGGCGATAATGATGAGGCTGATGTTGATGGTGGTGCTGCTAATGATGATCGCAAAATAAAACTGACTGTATGCAATTTAAATTAAGCTCGAATTCAACCAACAATAACATGTTGAATTAATACTTATGTTCTTAAAGTAGATAGGAATGCATTCCACCATATCTGATTAACTATTTATCCAAGGCGAGTACCATAAGCACTTAAAAAGAAACTAGCTATTTAGGTATTTTTTGAGAGAAACTAGAATTGTGAAATTCGCTCCTAAGTATATGATCATTTCTTAGCGGTGTGTATGGTTGCTGAATTCTAGCATGGAGATGCAATTTTTGGCATCATGTAAAGACCTAAGTGCTACCTCAGCGTGATTAGCCATACAACGTCAATTCCTGGATTTGTTTTCTTGAAGTTAATATCCAAGTATAAGTAGATTTACAACGATGGTTCTCCATTACTGAATTATAGCTTTTCTGTCAGGAAAAGAACTCGGATAATTCTGCCGAGGGAGATTTTCACAATAGGTTCATTAACGGTGTGGACGATTTGACATCGATTTACATCTTGTTTTGTTGTTGTTTTAAAGTCTACCAGCGCGCGACAGTTTGTTGCCCAGCTAAATCATAAAGAGAAAGAAGCTAGTGCATAGAGGCACCCGGTGTATTTAGCGTATACATGTATCATGTAAACATATCTGAACCAGATTAAAGGAAGGAAGTAAAGCCTGTTTCAATGTTTCATAATTAAGACTAATCCATGAGAATAGCACCACAATGTTAAGAAGGAATAAGTAAATGAAAAAAATCAGATACAAAATAGACATGTCAAGAATACGTTTAACGCGTGAAAATGATCGATGACGCTTTTAAAAACAAGTTTAAATCTAAAGCTTGAAATATTTGTAAATTGAATTACTAATATAGTCTTTATACGACTTTAAAACCCGTCTCTTATTTCAAATATATCAATGCATAACATTTCTAAATCACCAAAATTATTATCTGCACGTAGCAATGCTATAAACCTAGGGCCGTACTCAAAAAGATCCTTTGGAAAAAAAATCCCTTAGTTTCTTAGATTTTCCTTAAAATCACACAGATATCCCTTAGTCTTATTTATAAAACACCCTAGGATGTTTATTCCAGTTAAGGATTTTTTTTTCTTTCAAAAACTAAGGAGCTTTAGGAATACGGCCCTTGGCCATACTATGATCTAAAACATTGTATCTTAGTAATTTCTTAAGTAATGTCTATGTCAAAAGGTGAGTGCGAAACTAGGCTAAGTACATTTACGTATATAAGTAATTTGCCTACTTTCACTCTCACCCCTCGATGAACAGTGTCATATTATTAGTTCATCCTCTAAAAGACGATATCCGGAACTCACGTAAATTGTTTTTCTACTTTGGTAAAAGCAAGGTATTCATGTAATGTTGCTGAAAAGCATACAGCGCAACAATGATGATTAAGTTATACTTTGTTGACTAACAGTAAATATATGTTTTTGCACCTACGTACATGGAACTTGGAAAAATCACCGTGTTTGTTATTCCGGAATTAACCTATTACAGTCATTACTAGATACATCGGCATTCGATACAATGGCCTACTTGGGTTCCGGCACTAAATGTCATGTCACGGATTTATTAACCTCTTAATAACAACAAATTTTAGCTCCCGGTATCGGCAGCATTTCTCGATACATCGGTGAAATAGAGATTTACAAAAACTGCCGTTGTATCAAGGGTTGACTTTATTTAAATAACGTCATGTATATAGTTTTTGCATTCAAATACTATGTCTACCTACTTCAAAATATAGCTTTTTGAAAGAAAGGCAAACATATGTATATGGAATTGCGTGCCTATATTTGGTACTTATAATTATTTTTGTACATGTTTAATGTTTTCCAAACGATTTTATGCACGATCACGATCATCACAGAATACCCCCGGCTGACATATTCAGTTTTACTATATGACATCATGTCGTGGGGAAATAGGCAAGCAAAACGTCGTAATAAAGAAGCTATTGATAAGATTATCGACCAATGAAAACGCGACTTATAAATGCAACACACTTCAGCATGGAGGCTTGAAAGTAATTTTTTTTAAAGTTCAATAATACACGGATACATAGACGTGAATACGCATTGCACCTTAACGCACATATCTCATCTAGGGTTTGTTCTGGTACATTAATCATTGTCCCCAATAAAAAATCTGTTGGCAAACCAGTTTGGAACTATGAAAAAGGGTCCTGTTTTACTCAAATAAATACGGTACCCTATACCGTAAAGTATTTGCCTTTTGAAAAGTGGGTGAAATTTGAGAGTTGTATGGCTTTTTTTTATAATTGACTTAATTACAAATGGTACGATTCGATGTTAAGCTAATAAATCATCATCAATAATAATAAACAATAAAATGATCTTATTTTTGCAACACAATTATGATTGACATCAAATAATCGAATTAAGAAAACTATAAAAATATACATAAAAAGTGAATATAACATTTCAGCTCTGTCACAGCCCTTAAATCTCGCATACAGTGATTGCGAAGAGATACGGATGTATCGTTAACAAGGTATTTTAGTTTCGTATTTTGTCTAATTATTTAGCGTTTTATACTTCAAAGTTCCCATAATCAATAATTAAATGTTACGAAACGCAGTTATAAAGTAATTGAACTCGTTCGTATATCCAATTTTTTGTTGACATTCATTCATTAATTTCAGCTATTTTGCCACTCATTTTATATAACTACTGAAACGAGTCAAAATTAATTATTTATTACTCACCAGGACTGTTTTAATACCATATTTATCATTTAACTCAAAATTATGCAAACTATTCACAATTTAGGCAACTCGGCAACATATATTTACTCAAGTATAAAGAACCACTGATGCCATGTCGTCATCATTTCCTGAGGCTTCATCAAACTTGTTCAAATACAGTCAGATGCTGTAGTCTGTATGTCTCTCACAAACATAATCTACATCCTTGATCGATGTTGTGAATTGATCAAAATCAAGATAATTGAGTATGTACGAGGGTTGTCCAAGTATTATGTGACTTTCGTTATAACTTTCAAAAGACTGGTCATAAAAACAACCTAATTTGTCGGGAGCTGAATTCATCTTTATCTGCATTTGTATGGCATCTTGATGGGACTCTGTGTATACCTGATATGCAAAGGGGGTTTCGTAGGCGGGGTAGCCGGTCACGACGTTATAATATCAGTCGAAGTTCCTCTAAACGCGACCTTATTTTACTTATGCTCTCTGGCAAGCAGCAATCGTGCACAAGCTTTCGTACGTTCACGTGCCAAATTAATACGCGAAGGACAGATCTTCGTCCCATCCCAGTGTTGTCACAAATATTATGAATATACCGCCTTTATCAATCAATGACCTTCCTGACGTCCTTTATTACCGTCGGATTCAAACATGACCTTCTTCCACGCCCATCGCGTCTTGTAAGCTCTCCCGGCTATCTCAAAAGTGTTTGTTCCACTTAAACGCCTAAGATACCAGATGCTTAATCCTAACAGCTCATAACAGTCCACACGTCTAGATAGGTGTCTTACGTGACTCAAACTAAACTTGACGTTAGAACGATGTTCAGAAAAAAATTCCGTTGACATCAGATTTTCAACGATTTCTATCAGCAACTGTTTCTTATCTAACGAGAACAATAACTATGTTGCAGTAGGTCGGTGGTTCTACTCGGGTACCTCTGTGTACTCGGGGTCTTCCTCCACCTTTAATTAGCTGGACGTCGCTATATGATTGAAATACTGTCGCAGCGACGGTAAACCCCAATACAATACAATAACTATGTCGAAATTTTTCATGTACATTGGAATTATGCCACTCGATGCGTCAGTGTTGAGGATAAAATATGAAGGATACACAAAGTAGAAACTTACAAAAACTTTACAAAATTTGGGCTGCCCCACTGAATCGAAAATTGAATACTATTAAGACATTAACAGCAAAAATCGCATATTCCTAGAAACAAGTGAGCGTAGACAATAATTTAAAGAAGGTTAAATGAAGACTCTTAAATGAATTTTATTAAAATCATCCCAAATTAAAAATAATATGGCAAAAGTCTACGTAATTCTGGGACAACCCTCGTATGTGTATATTTGTTAAGGTTAAATAATGTTTTCAAAATTTTAAGAATGTCGAAACGAATCAAGTCAAATATTGACAGCTGGTATTGGCTGTATGCAAATTGCAAACAAAGTTGGCTTCTTGCCAATGCTGATTCATATTCAGGGTTAAAATTGACATTTTAATCAGACATTTGTGCAAAAGTAATTATGCTACAGATATTTGCTTAACTCAATACTTTAGAGTTATAAATGAGCTGTTTCCTCTTTCCACAGAACTTTTCATCGCATTATTACCACTTTTAAAACGTTATTCCTTTTTGGATTTTAAAGAAAGCATAATTTCTAGCAATCGGAACAAAATAGAACAATTGTTTCGAATTAAATAAATTCTATTATGGTTTAAATCCGATGAAATAATTTAGTGCAAATGAAAATTAATTAAAGAACAACTCGCTTCACCTTTAAAAATAGTTATTTGAGTGAAGTGTTATTGATCTTTGAAACAATAGAGTAACATTTTTTTTCTGTTTGTGTTTGATATGGCAAGGGGGCAAGGGTGAAATTGAATTGTAAGTGTGTAAGGAAAAGTTTTAAAGATATTTTCCTGTTTGTACTTGACATGGGTTAAACACATTGTAAAGCCGATGTTTTGGATATTTCTTTTTATCATAGTGAATCTTGATTTCACTAGGATCTCAATATATATTATATTCTGAATAATACGTCGCAATGTTCAGTAGTTTGTAACTCCGTACCGTATGGAACAATTCCTGTTTGTTTTAACAGATTATATAGTTTTGCATACTGGTACGTGTTTATATCTTGTAATTATTTTGAACTTCTATTTTCTTTTACGTCTTATATGTAATCCCGTTCGACTGTTCTTGGGTTGGACTAGTACTTTGCTTTGTTGTTTGAATAAGTTCATCATGAAAAGTCAGAAAGTGGGGTTCGAATCCACAACCATTGGAGCCGCAGCCGGGTTCGACACCACTGGACCTATGTTGTAATTGACATCCATACATGATATTTATCATTCCGGTCTTCCGTACACAAACTTATGTTTGCGCTCTCTACGTGTGTACAGAACACAGCGGTTTTCATCATTCCATTTGTTCTGTCCTCTTGGGACAAAGATGGTATAAAAACGTCACTATAATTCAAGATTTACTCACGCCTTGTCTTTCCAGTCTGAAGACCGCGTACTTTGACACTGACATTTCCCACAAGGGTCTAAAAAAGAGTTCCCTTTGCAATAGGCATTTTCTTCCAATAAAATTTATCTTTATGCTTTTCCGCTTTCGACTTTTGTCGTTGTCATCTGTCGTAGTGGTTATACATTTTTCTATAATTATCTTATGTTGTTTGAATAAGTTCATCATGAAAAGTCGGAAAGATTAATTATCTTAGAAAAATGGTGATTAAATTTAAATATTAATTATGTATCTTCTGCTTTATGATTTGCAGCAATACACAATTTTGATCTGGCCCTTAAGGAAACTTTCATTTGAAGTCCTAACTCGATACGCATGCAAAAAAAAATCTCTATCAAAATTTATTTTCTAGTTATCCAGCCGAATACCCAGCAACGTTCTAAAATGGCTTACGTAAAAATAAAGTTTCCCTAATTTATATTTAAAATCATTTGTATGGTTAAATTAAATGATTGGATAAAGTTAAAAACAAGTTCTATAATATTTGCAAATCTTTAACATTGTGTCCGTATGTGCATATGTATTTCTTATCAATGACAATTTCAAACGCTCTTTTATTAGGTAGAATTTTATTGTCGCATTATCTCAAATATCTTAAAGTATACATCATTAATAATAACTTCATTATAATCATAATGCACACAAGCATAGAATCGATTATCATTGATTATCATTGATTTATAACTCTCTATAGCTACGTACTGTATACAATTATATAATAAATATTGTAAATAAGGTTCAGTTATTAATGTCCTTCTTGCAACATCCATTGACTGAGTTTCAATTTGTGACTACGTAGAACAATGATTATGATTAACATGACTCGCAGTTGTCATTATACTCATAATTAACACGAAAATGCAGTTTTATCAAATACTGTTTCTAAGCTCAGCGAATAATATTGAAAGTTTAACAATTCTCTCAAACGTGTTTGCATTCGTGATTTGTAAGTCTCGGTTAGTTTCCTCGATATTAGATTAAAATCAGTCTGTCCAGTCTCCGTGTTTTTCCCCATTTACATGCACCTCTTTCTGTAGGGAATTCTCATAGGACCATCTTGTCTTTCCTTTTTGAGCATACATGCCCTTACATTTCCTTATCAGGCCGCCACGCTTTGATGTAGGCTCGTTTTTTAATTGCATTTGAAAGTTTGTCTGATCTATTTCCTCTGTCTTCTCTGCGAATGAGATCACATCCGAAATCATCATATACTTCCAGAGAATCACTACTTTTTAATCATATATGACGCCTATATTTCCTAACGCTTGAATAATAATTACTTTATGATCTACAGATATGTAAAGTAGTATAAGATTAGCATGGGTACCATATATGTTCAGAGGTTATATTCGTCTGACAGTTCGACGAATATGTAAATGGTTTGCATAACCGGATTCAAGTTTGTTTTTCTTGCATAATATTTCCTCTTATTTATGTACATGTACCAAAGGTACATCATTTATACTAAAAGCTCTGAAACACTAACTTTTGGCGTTAAGAATCACAACAATCACCGAAAGTAGAATATATACGATAATTAATGGTACAAGTTAAAACAGGAAACTTAAGTTGTATCTTTTTTAAATTTTGAACCATTACATGTATGTCCAGCATGACTACGAAAACTTGGTACAATTTGTTTTTGTTTAATTATGAAATATGTAAATTATTTAACCGTAACCTTGCTTCACATTATTTTATTAAACCGCACTGTTGTTACATTATTTATAAAAAAACCGAAATTTTAAAGCGTGCTCTCTGTATTATATTTTAAGTATCATTGAATTTACTTCTGAATTTGCAGCATTTTATTGTTAAATAATTATACAATAAGTATATTTTTTATCACGGCGATAAAAATTAATGAACAGTAAGTAAAGCAAATGCCTAAAAATAAATGCCACTTTACCTTGGTTCATGACCTTAAAATACACCAATACCCATACAAACAATACAAAAGAAAATGTAGCACTTTTTTCTTTCTAAACTTGATTTGAACAACACTACAAAAGCTATTGTAAAAGAGATAAAAAAAAAACAATAAATAAATTTAAAAAAAACGCACACACAAATGCCCCCACTTGGATTTAAGCTCACAACTCTCATTTTCCAAGCAATTGAAAGATATGCCTTGTCTCAGATTATCTAGATTTGAGGTTATGATCTAGAGTCAAAATTCTTAACTGCATTTCAATGTAATGTGTGTTTTAAATTCTGACTTTATTTAGAACGTCTAAAAATAATTCCGAAACCAACTTTAACATTACTTCATCAGTCTGAAGACTTTATCTCAGTATTTCTAATTCCCATCTATCTTTATTTGTGTCAGAAAACATAGGACAAAGAACATCAAAATTGTGACGGAACGCTATACACAAACGCCACTTAATGTAAATCATTATTTGTGAAACGTCTCCTCAATGCATCTTGTTCAGTTTTTTATGAAATCACATCAAACTATGCACCGTTTATCCTTGTTTATTCTCCAGCACTCTGGCAACAGGTGCACACTAGAGGTTACATTGATTGGTCATCAGCCAGTAGTTTTCCCAAAGCATATTGCAATAGTCTGTCTGGCCGTTAATGCATTAGTTGCCTTCAATTCACGTGTTTATTTTTCTCTTGAGACAACGGCGGCATGAGATGAAAATCCAAGTTATCATTTCTCCAGGATAGTATATTAGGTGATTTCGAAGAGAAAATCAAGAATGGAAGTTCTATACAAGCAGTTTTGAAAATACAGTTAATTCGTTTGTTTACCTTAATAGTATGTGTGCCTCAGATTTTAATACATTTATTTTAACTAAAACGCTTATATTAAATATATTTCGCCAAGGGCCTGAACTAAGCCTTATTATGGTGAAAAAGTTAATTTAATTCGTCATCTTATTAATACATTTATAGTTTTTAAACGATTATGTTGATTGTTTGATAGTGTAAATAAGCCATCATAGGATTATAAAGGTTGTTGGAATGCGGTTTTTGTATATATGTATGTCACGTTATACCCTTCGAATATTAAATTAAGACCGTGAGATGAAACCAGCTCTGTCGCTTTTTGTAAATATTTAAAGGCTAAGGTGTTATTCATCTACGTAACATTTAACATGATTTCATTAATCGAGAAATTCTTAAACAACCACTTGCAATGATATGTTAGTGCTTTCGCATTATCCGCACTTTTCATCTTGTCAATTTACCTTTTGTGTCATTCATAACAGCGACGGTGGTGAACTAAATCATTTAGATTTATTGACATGTACTTGACTGTAACAAAATTAATGATGAAATATGTATGAAATAACGCATTTCAAAGTGATGGTTAGAGATTTATCATAAACATAATGTATGTGTTTGACTATAGATTTTGTAGTGCTCCATTTTCCTTTGAATGTCAACTGAAAATGAATAATTTATATAACTAAAGACCTGTATTTAGATTAATTTTGCTTACAACTCCACAAAGTCAATAAAACTCAATAATCACAGAAAGTCAAATCCGATCGTTAGAAAATAATTTTGCAATCTATAGTCAGGTCTTACGTTTTAGATTATGATATTTATGTACGAAGCACATATCCAAAAGGAATTGGAAGGAACAAATAATTCCCATTGCAAGGAAAACTGATCTTTTTAGTTATGAATAGTTACTAACTGCTTGCAGAAGACTTAAATTGCTTATACTTTCTATTTTTTGCTTAGCACCTTTGGTCTAATAGTTTAATAATAATTTAAACATATGCTCTCCCTATATATATTCCCTTTTAATTTTATTTCAATTATCGTAGAAGACAAAAATAAACATCATGTGTGATAAGCTTCTTTCAAGAGTCATTGAAGTATATATCACAATTAGATATATTAAACTTAGAAGCGACGGAGTGTGTAATCAAACTTCTTTATTTCCTAAACATTTACGCCTCGACACAATAATGAAAATATATCTTCAAATTCAATGTCAACATGTTAATTTTCTGTTGTTTTAAACCATTATTTTTAGTATTTCTTTTGTCTTCTCTTTTTCTTAAACAAAGATTGTGATTTGCAATCCATTATACAATAAAGAATGTCAAATAGTATGAAAAAGCAATTTTTTTGTCAGTTTGAAAGAGGCGAAGTAAACGTCAAGAATATGTATATATATTTTTTTCGACAGTCATTAATTAGCTGTCTATAAAGAAAGCTGAATTGTTTTCGTCGTAAATATTTTCACTCATTTCAGCTACGCTTTTGATATCGTTTTTGTCACAGATTGAGGAAAGGTGTAACGAAGAGGACATGAATCTTGGTCCTTTTGTGAACATGGCTGGTGCTGTATTGTTTAAGGTAGCGTACGTCTTCTGAAAATGTCTCTGTACTAGTTCCCAGTACTTTGACATATTAATCCTTCAAAATGAATCTCGTCCTTAAATTTCTCAAAGGTCTGAAGAACAAATTGAGCATGATATTGGAGCAATCATTGGCACAATAACGTTTTTTCTTTTGAAATTCGATTTATATCCTTGTGAACTCACCCCAAGGATTTATAGGCCGTTAGCTCCTATTACCACCGTTGAATCTCCCTTAAAATAACGTCAGTACATCAGTTGCTTTGGGTAAATATTCAATGATGTAGACGAAAATATGTTTCATAAACAGGGACAACGGCATTGGGTTTCGGCGTCTTAAGAAACTCGCTTTGGGATCATTGTAATAAGAAATCTCAGCAAAGCAATTATTCAATGTTCATTGTTTAAGGGATATGTCTGGGTGAAATTGGAACCGATTAAATATTGGTTCATAATAAAAAGAAGCCTCAACAAAACAATCATTGCATCTTGATATAGACAAAACATATTTTTGTGAGTTCAATGTTTAAGGGAAATGTATGAATGAATTTGGAACACGTTTAATCATCAATACCCCTCCCTACACTCATTGTGTATTATCATTATTATTCAAATACAGGACAGGTTTATAACTATCTTGTAATGATCATTAAAATCTCACAATTGACTGTAATAATATATTTGATGATTATTAACGGCATCCATATAAACTTATGCCTGTTAATTTGAAGTGATGTATGTACTATGTATACTCCTGTATAATATCAGTACGATACCTTACTTTAGATTCGTATCGGAACATAAAGAAATGAACGAATATGGCCAGACTGCAGACATGAAGAATGAATGCAAAACATTCTTACGCTTCAAATATGACCTGTTGTTCATCATCTGTAAGCAAAATGCAGAATATCTATAATTATTATTATAATAACTTCATATATTTAAAAAATACACATCTATTTTACGTCACATTTGAGACAAGTTTGATGTCAAGCTAAATTGATGCATATCTTTGCAAAGAAAATATCTTGAAATAGGAAGTTATCGTACAGATATAGAGACTACGCGATACAGAACATAGGAAGAAGGAAAAGAAAACCATGAACATTTGACATTTGTGAAACTAACAATATTATAATAAAACAATCGCGTTTGAACACCAAATGTGCACTGGTACCAGAAGCAAGAACAGAAAACTACAAGAACTTAATCTTACCTCATTAGGAAAGCAATTGATTGGAATATCCTAGTTAAAAACATTGTAAACGCATTGTAAACGCCATCGAAGACTGATCAAAATTAGATCGTCGCTCTCTTTACCGCTGTGTAAAAGCCCAATCTCGAGATACTAGAACGTAATCGTATGGATGAAGGACCTAACAGTTTGTATGTTTAGTATCGCTGAACTTTGGCATCTCCAACAAATTGTTTTCTTTTATGTTTCAAATATTTCTTATTTGATATGCTATTATTCAATTGAATAAATTATCATTTTAAAGTACAATACATCTGAATATTCTTTTTCCCTAATAATTTGTAAATACAAACATAAATGTTTATTTAAACCTAGTTTAATTAACTAGATGTCTTTGTGAACCACAATTTAACTTAAATGTTCCATATTTACATAACATCAAACACAACTGTGTCATAACATACACCGCTTTTCTTTAAGTATACTCGTATTCAAAATAGGAAACACAATTCATCTTAACATTATTAACATTTTGAGAAGTTGTTTAGCCGTTTCTTGTGTTCTCGTATGCAGCCAATCGAAACGTTAATGACATATTCGTTTTCGTAAGGTAATTAACTCAAGTAAAGGAAGATTAATTTGTTCTCCATTACTGCGTAATTCCTTCTAAACAGGATTCGTTTATTGTGAAGTAGTAGATAACAGAGTCATCATGGCTATTTCAGTTATCTCATAAATGTTTGTTATACTCCGGCAAAATTAAGCAAGACAATTATCCAACACTTGTATTTTCTTCCTTGAAATACTCATTTCATGCGTTTACTATTAATCTAATATTCAAGTTGGAGTTAGAACTAATTAAAATCTGATTACATTGATAGCGCATTATAAACCATTAACAGCATAAATATATAAGTGGTTTCACATCATCTGTAAACTAAATCTGGTCGATTCACTGGGTTTTTTTTCTTTAACATAGGGAGTTGTTAACTTTATGATTAACTTCATTTCTGCTTTTCTCCGTTTATATGGATTTTATTGAAAAAAAACACAAAAAAAACTGTAAAATATTCTTTTCGTATTGTTATATGTATATTAGAAATAAATGAAACAAGTAACTCTGTTGCTAGCTTGCTTGCCTACCCGTGAGATGCTTATTATCCATGTCTCCATCTGTTGACAAACGAAATGTTATTAACTTAGCGTGTATACTTCTTATCAAAGCATCCATCTGTTGCAGCCATATTTTGTCTATTTCCATTACCGAAGCAACAACAACATCGATCCGATGGAAAAAGAGTTATGTGCATCAACTCAATATCAACATATATGCACATATTATTTTTCGATACCCTTACTTCTAACTCCTTATCAAAGGATCCATCTTTTTAAGCCTTATTTGACTATTTTGAAGGGGGGGGGGGGGGCAAAAAAGTGACATGCAAAACGTTGCATCGACTCACTTTGTCAACTCAGAAAAAATCTGAAGCGGACATAAAACTAAGATTTAAATCAACATCAAAATATATATTTCATACATACATCGCGGTGTCTCAATTTGTCTTACCTTATTGTAATGAAGTTCAATGACCATTTAATTAAACAATAGCAGAATGCATTTTTAACATCCATACATTTGGCTGCAGATATCGGACTGATTTATGGGAAATATAAATTGCGATTTACATCTTGCATTTGTTAGTAGATAACGCTTCATATATGCACAGCGATATTTTGTTTCAAGGTAATTAAATAAAAATGGTGAAATAATTTCTAACAAAGGTCATACATATTAATCAGGATTAGGCATTCAGGTTATTTAATCCTGGCTGCAAATGCAGATATTTAACCAATATGAAAATAAATATTCATGATGAAAGATTTACGAGTTTCTAAATATTAGCAATATCAATAATTCATAAACTTTTGCATTTCTAGGAACAATTTTCAAACTACTATATTCTGCTACATCAGACTAATAAAACATTATTTTACAATGCATCAGTCATTGCATTCTTCTCCAGCTTGGGCTCTTTCAAATTGAACGAGTATGAACTACTGGCAACACCTTGTCATCAATTTCCAATGTCTTATAAACATAAATCAGACGGATTAAGTATCACCTTAATTTCTCTCCAAAATTAATCAATCATCTAACATCGATGGTAAATATGATAATATATATTTGAGGTTGCAGTTCGTCTCATAGAGTTGAGAGAGTGAAAGCTAATCAAATTTGATTTGGACAAACTTAAACAATTAGTTTTGAAAGTGAAAGCTAATCAAAATATTGGCAATTTGTATTTGATGTCTCAAAATTAATGATAATTAATTTTTCCATTATTAATTTCCAATGTTCGATAAAGTTAGTACATGTATAGTGAGTATTGCTATACAATATAGAAGCCTGTAATGAAAACATTATCAGGTCTAAGAACAACCGGCCCTATAGGCCTATAAGTAAATGTTTATTACAAACACATATCAGGGCAATTTCAAATACTAATGTTATCTAAGACATATTAGAATGATCCCCGTCAATTTTGTCAAACATTCGTGCAATGCTAATGACGCAACGTATACTTGCAGAGTGCAGTGGTTTAAGCTGAGAGAGGGCGCTGTTGCCTCTCTCCTTTCTTTTAAATTCATTAAGTTTACTTACCAGTTTGTCTTTTACGAAAAATGCATTTTATTTATCTAATATATCATTTCAGCGCTCACTGATCACAAATCCTGTCATTACACTTTTTCGAAGGCATCTAATCTTAAGAGTGGCTCTGATATTTGGAAATAAAACTATCTGACTTAAACTGGCATGAAATGTGATCCCAATGTGAACCGTATTTGAAAAATTTAAAAATTGTTCATTCTGTTTATTTTTGAAAACGGATTCCAATTTCAGATGAAAAAAATAATCATTATTGTAACCCGATTAACTTTTTTGCAGCGACAATGTTAAATAAACATAGCTTGGATTTTACACTTGACTGTGGCAAAACTAATGTCCTTCGCAAAACATCTACTAAGGAAGTGCACAATATACTGCAAATGTGAGTCGGATAGAAATTCTATTTGTCTAAGTTATATTGTGTATTTTACTGAAGAACAAGCGAAAATAATTATTTCAAGTTTCTGATGTATACTTTAGAGTTTCTGGTTTCTATGTAAGTAAAAAAAAATCAAACAGCGGTTTCCAATTTTTTAATATTTTATATACGATGGTAGAATCAGAAACAACTTACACTTCCAGAAAATTCCCGTCAGTAACAAATTGAGTTTTATCATGTTTCAAACTTTTGGTACATATTAGTATATCTTCGAAAGTCTTACGCAATAAACTGATTTTTGAATAAAATATTTATCATAAGTACAGTTAATTTTGATTGATTACATTACACAATATATGATAAACACAAGAAAGGGGAATTAGGAATCATGCTTTACGTCACATCTTTAAAATACTGACAAATGCACAAAATTGAAATTTTCTACCAATTTTAAGTTTTGGTTTTGCCTTTGATTGTAATCGTAAGTGTATATATATATACAATGAAATGATCTGAAAATTTTTTTCCTTAAAGGTTTTTTTAAAAAAACTATTTATAAGTATATTTCCTATGTTCTTAAGTATGTGATCTAACGAATGTAATAGAATCATTATAAATACACATTGAAATAAAATAAATTAAGTCCGTCTTTCAAATTCTATGATCTTTGAAAGTGTAAGAATTTTGTCCACATTTTAAACCACAGCATTACAGTCATATTTCATAGGAAAGTCTTCGCTTTATATTTACAAGCTAGTTTCTATTATACATGTATAGCTGTTCACCCTATCAGGTTCAATTGACGATAACAGCTCGCAATAATGTAAATACGTTCTGACATCTATATGGTAAACGAGTCAGTAAAGTGAGACTACCTTGTATACTGAAATGAAAATAAAAAGAACGAACGAAAAAAAGGGTTCCCGTGACTCGTACTTATCAGAAAACCCATTTGAAAATGAATGTTCTATAAATCCTGAAATTATCGATGAGAAAGCAGATGTTCTTTTCTTACACGTCAGATTAGCATACATTTTGACACATTTCAACACGCAGACAAAATAAACGTTTCACTACATGTAACAGCATACAGTACACATAGATCTAACTTCATGCAAATGTCGATAAATATGTTAGACCACCAAGTGATTAAAAATATGTTGTGACAGACAATATACAATTGATACGAAAAAGTTACTTTAATCATTTAGTACACGTAACAAATGTAGTATCGCTTCGGCTATAACACAAACATTTGTTGAACTTTGGTTATCAGTTAATATAATCCATCATACAGATTTGTGATTTTTGATTCATCTCAAAAATGAATGGAGAAGTGTAACTGAAAAAAACATAAATTATCTTAAGGATATCGATAACTGTTGATTTTCTTATTCTAACAATTAAGTGAATTATCACGCTCTTTGCTGAAAACGTAATAGACAAATGAAGGTTGCAAACTTAATTTGATTTAAAACCATAAGTTCACATATAAGTAACTGTTTTAAGGGATATTAACATAGTTCATTTTTTTTCCATCGTGTCATGACTTTTGATTTTCGTTTGAAATAATAGTAGGAATATAGAAATAGTAGAAACAGACAGATAACTAGTAAATTTATTCATTCTGATAAGTGAGAGAATGCATGTGTGTGTCTGTGAATGTATAACTGAATATGTATATGTTCACATATGTGATTAGATGATTGATACATATGATTAAATCCATTGACTGAATGTTTGAATGTTAAGTAGTGCTCACCGGTGCCTGCCACACTTGATATTTGCTCACTGGATCTAGTATTCATCAGAAGCAAGAATGGAACACATCTGAACTTCGCAGATGAACATTTTGCGTCTGCTAAGAGCTGCTGTCTCTCCGGCGAATGAGACGGGAATCATTTTTTTAAATACTATTAGAGTAAGCATGCATTGGCTATAGGTTCCTCTTCTATATTTTGCTGTACCAGCCAACTCAGTTGTAGATATAGATCTATAACATCAATAATTCAAATTAATTCACTTGAAAGTCATCGACTCATACGTAACTGTCTTTTCATTTATTTGCACTTCACCTTTTAATGTACGCATGTTTACTTTATAGTATGAATGGTTTATAATTCTCAGACAGAGATTGGCATTGTAATAAAAGCGAAAAGTAAACGTTAAGTAAACTATATTTTATTACAGACAGCTTGATATGATACTCTGGGTTGACAAAATCAGTTTTTGTGCTTTAATTTACATTTGTATTTTGTAGGTGCACACTAGAGATTACGTTGATAAGTCATTTGTCAGTTGTTTTCCCAAAGTGTATTGTTACAATCTGTCTGGTCGTAAATACATATTTTGATCAATATTACATGTCTGTCAGTTAAGATGAAGATCAGAGCTAAATTCCAACGAGGATATGCAATGGGGTTTATTTAATATGGAAACAAAGGAGAACATCAAGAAAGATTATAAATGATAAATCATGATAATATCAGAAATAAGTTTTTAAGTACGTTTCCACTGTTTTCGTTAACATTACATTTTCTACCTTATATTTCCCATATTGATGTACTGATAAAGATAAACCAAGATTTCTTGTTGGTGGTCAATATTTTACATCATTTTGATGTCGTTTGTTATTTTATGCATAAATAATACATGATAAAAGAAACTTCCTGATTAGTGACCGAATCTGTCTGTGATATGAAAAAGGTCTATCGTACCACGAGTAAACGGTAAAATATTGAAATTTACAACATTTATCAATATAAGTCACAAGATTAATCTCTTCATAAGTGACACAGAAATATAACTTTGAGTACAACAATTTCGTTTATATACCACTATATACGAGGACCATTGTATATCATATATGTTTATATATCATCTCTTGGAATTGCTTGCTAAGCCCTGACATTTGACGTATTGAATACTTCTGATGTTAATCGATGAAAAAACCTGAGGTGATCTGTAATTTATTTTAATGTCTTTTAGAACAAAAGGACACCAGTTTCCATCATATACATTATTTTCCTATTCGCTCCGTTATTCTCCTGGGATGTAGATGATACAAAACTGTTATTGTAAGTCGAGATTTACGAATACATTCTCTCAGCAGTCTGAAGCATATGACACCGACCCATACTTTTCCAACAGAGAATGGGTACAAATAACGAAAGACCGATTAAACAAAGACTGGAAACCAGTCTAAATCTCACAAAAGCACGTAACAAATTATCCAATTCTCGCAAAGTCACGTTTTCAAATAGTAAACGATTATTTATTAATATAGTTACATTTTCCTCTGTATTTTTTCTATACCTTATTTATAAGTTTTCAACATCCAATTATCTGCTGTGTGCCTAAACATTTTTCTAACAACTTTACAGAAGTTACCTATTTCTGTGGAATTTGTCTATGAAATATTTTGTATAATGAATTTGTATTGCTTGTTAAATAAATCTTATTTATTTTCAATGCTAAGTTTAGAAACCCTTCTTTCAAATATGGAAATGCGGTATAAAGACTGTGCATCACAAATATGATGGTCTTGTCTTTTTTCCAGGACATATATTCATATATGTATAGATTAAACAAAATGTTTCTAGATGAAGTAAATTCACTGCAAATTATACAAAGTCATTACTATTAAGTTTTGTAACCTTTGTTGCATCAAGTTATTACTTTGGCAAGTGTATTAGTTTTTAACACAACGATGCATACTGTAAAATTGCATTTCTCTGACCTACAGCATACCAGCAAATGTCACATCCTATTTGTTGCAGTAGTCCTAGGACGAAGTGAATAGCCTTCAGAAGTAAAACTGGGGCTGCTGTGTTTAAAGAAATTCCAGTAAAATCAATCATAGTTGTAAAAATTAAAACTAATTATTAATAATCACTTAGGTGCATGCCATTAATACTTCTGTCAGTTACAAAGATGACGATGGAGCTTATATACGCAATAACAATTAAACTGCTAACAATACGATTGGCAATCATAATCGTCTTATTCAAAAATAAACTTAAGGAACCGATTGCGTGAGGTTGGTTTGCATTATGGACGTCCCTACGTTGGTCTGCCCCTGACTCAGTTATGGAAAATACCCGATACTGAGCAGTAAATGACCTGATTGATTTGTTATTGGGGATACCGTCAAATTGCTTTCAACTCAATAATACAATGGTCAAACTGTAGTGAAATATTCTATTGTTAAATGAAAATGTAGTTGGATTTATATAAAAATGAATAACATTCATTATTTGTTTACCCTGCGTTTCTGTTTCTTTTCATTTTATTGTTTATACATTGAAATATGTTTCGTCCCTTCGTGATTCGTTAAGCTTGTGTAACAGATACATTTTGTTTGTTTATTATATGTTTCTACGTTGTATTTTATTATCTGAGTAACATATAATGCCTGCATTTGAGTTTAAACATATTGTTTGATATCATCATGTATTGTCTCAATGTTATATTCTTATTTGCAAAAGAAAGGCTGGGTCTCGTCAAATTAAATGTGTCATTGACTTCAGAAATATGTTATGCTTGGACTGTAATTATTCACCTATATATGTGCACAAATTCTATATAAATATGTTTGAGGAAATGCTTCTATTTTCAAATTCAAATTATGTATTTGAGATTTTCGACACCGAAAGAAAAAAAGCCATTGCAGACAATCTATAGTTGCCAGAGCTTTTATTATTGCATTTTATTTAGTGTTCAAGAAATCAAATTGCATTTTGCTTTTGTTTGTTTATTTCCAGCCCTGAGGCGACAGGTGAACATTGATCGGTTTTTTTATACGCCGTCCGTCGGCAGTTCCTCCTACAGTCTGTGTTGGCATATAAACAATAGTTTCCATCAATTAAATTGATTATATTTCTGTTGGGATACCACAGGAGAAAGGAACATACAAGTAAAGTTTATTTGAATTGATTCTGATATTTTACGTTTAACTGATAAATTGATTAGTGCATAGTTTTAATATATTTCTATTTTTTACCATTTTATGCGAACATGTGTAGTTCACAAAATCAGAATGAGAACATACTGCTGATATAAACGTTATTCCCTGAAATTCATTTAATGTATTTCAGGTTGAGATAATACAGAACCGTATTGCAAAACATTCCATGTTTATCTGGAATAAAATCGACACCCCATAGTTTTCCTCATTGAGATGGTTCGTTGAATTGTGAAAACAATAATCGAACCTCCATTGTAAATTAATGTAAAATCAGGAGAGTATCTGCATGAATCAAACTTTAAATATTTATAAAGGGAAGTGATTCCAAAACTGACTGATGCGAACTGAGGTCAATGAAATATCTTTAATTTTAAAATTTTGTTATACATATACTGTAGAATCATTAATTTTCGTTGGGAACTAATTTTACTTTATCCACGAATATCGATCCCCACAAAAACTGTTTCTCGAACACGGTTCCACGAATATATATACAAACGAAATTGATTTAATCACAGATTCCACGAAATTTAATGTTAATGAAAACAAGTGATTTTACAGTACAACTTTCTAAAAAAATTGATAATTCATCTCCTATGTGTGCCTGGAAAGGCCTTTATAGAAAATACATTTAACTCTCCTGCACTCGATTGTGATAGTTGGTAGTTATATTTGTTTGAGTTTGAACACATTGAAATTCAAAAAAAAAAATCATATTTTCTTTCAGAATTTCTTGATATTCCTAACTTAAATTCACGGTCAAATCCAACCACTTTCTAAACGCTAACTGAAATCGGTATTATTTGGGAAAGTTTTTAATCAGTCTTATTTCCTAATATATAACGTATTAATGTTGTGGTTTTAATTTTTCTTTGTTTGTTTAGGATGAACGTCCTACCGACGGTATTGCAGACCTTTGGAAACGTTGGTCAACATATGACAGAAATAGTCCTGCATCAATGCGACATACAACGTAGAAAAGTAGCATAAAAATTTACCCTGTACCATAATCTTGACACTGGGCCGCAAAGTCGTGGAACTATCCTTTTTGCTGACCACCAAGCACAAGATAAATATAAAAGTACCATCTTGACGACTTGATATTTCGCGTATTGGGATCGAATACACTATCTCCCGGATACTGGATAAACTATCTAACCTCTAACAAGTAGCAATTTTGATGTATAAGCTTCAAGTCGCCGGAGAAGAAGTTTATTTTGCAAGTTGTTATTTTCAGTGTTAAGCTAGTTGTACGGACTATCTGAATAAGAGGTATGACCCTTAATGAGGATGTAGCCCCTGTGATAGTGAACAAGATAGTGGAGTTTGATGACAAATGATTAAATAGTTTGGAAGTTATAGCCAACGTAAAAGTATTGCACGACGATTTGACTGCCAACGACGATGACGATGACGACACCAGAGTAATGACAATATCTGGACTTTCTTACCTTTTCTTTGAAAAATATATGAGCTCAAAAATCAATATTAATTTTAGATATGAACAATGTTCTTTTGTTTATCAAAGTAGATTCAATAAACGAGGATCAAATTTTCTTATAAACCCATTTTTACCTTGCGTGAGCATAGTCGTTACATGAAAAGATGAGCACACCGTTTGTCTCTGCAATTGACTACTAACTATAAGCACATCACTACTCTTATTTTCCCTATCAACAGACATCAAACTTTTGATCATTATATTTAATTTATGTAATGTAATTTATGAATGTATGATCCCAACTATGATCAAACTCATAAGACTCACCAACAACGCCTACACGGCGAACATTCTATCTATTTGGGCCAACAGTTTTGTACAGAGAAATTTCTTTTATCATACAGTCAGTGAGGGTTCAAAATTGTTCCAAATGTTTTCAGTTATTAAAAATACGTTATCTCCAGCATCGATTTTCAGCACATTTTAATTCAGTTTTGTTTTCCATATAAAGTAAGAGGGAAAATCTAAGTATAGATGTCTAAGTATAGCAACAGTATTATGTGATTTTCATGTGATTCTTTTTAGTTGAAGAATGAGGAGAGTTTGTTACAACATTTCCGAGAAATATTCTAAATGTTAATATAATTTAAATACCTAATTGTAAATGCGGCACTAATTATTTTATTTTATAACTGCAATTTAATAATATAGCACTAGTGGACAGCGAACTGGATTTTCAATTATTTGTTTTTCTCTTTTTAAGTAATCGCTTGTCCCAAAGATCCATTCTAAACGTATTTTTTTAAAAGTTTGATTTGCTTCTTAGGGACTAAACATGAAAGAATAATTTAATTAGACTCTAGTAATTACACCTATGTATTTCTGTGGTGAGGAAGGAATATTTTTTTGTGCCTAATCAATTATTTTACATTTTCACATTTCACTGACTTCTACCATAGACCTAATCTTAGACAGTAACAAATATAGTAGCTGGTTTCTACCGGCGACTAATGAAGAAGGAAGATGGCATGAGAACAGGAAGAAGAGAGCCGTGTTGTTGCAGAACATAAAGATCTATTTATTTTATGATGATTTAAGTTTACAACGGAGTATAATATTTCAGAGAATAATAATAAATTTTTTAGCTGAAGTCTATTATATTCAGTATCCGGAGAAACACATTAAAAACTTGTTTTCTTGACTTACTATGAATAGGAATGTTTAAATTACGAAAACCATCAAAAATCCTTTTACAAAAGATTATATAAATATAATAGAAAAATATAACAGAAACTAATATACTATTATAACTAATAAATACGCAATGCATCCTCGCAGAATCATAAAAAAAATGGGTATAGTACACATTCAATTATGAACAGTATTTCCTATTATTTTTTATATACTTTTATCAGATAACAACTTTCTATTGTAGAAAACCGTGAATACAAAAAGAAAGATGTGCGGAACTGTCATAATTACGATTAAACTCATTAAAGGTTTGGAAACATTACTGAGACAACAACAGGATCTTTACGTCAAGGGCCATCAGAGATTTCGATAAAAGACGGAGAACAATTAATTGAAAAATCTTTGCTTTAGACGTTGGCTTTTAGAAGCAGCAGTCAAGACATGAGATGCATCAATGGTCGAAGATATCAAGTGGTTGTACTCTGTTACTCAAGCGAATGAAAAGATGTTGTTGCTATGGATTTTAACTTTAACGAGTGCTCTGGAGATGCTATCATATTTTTGAGTGTATTCATTGTTTTATTTGGTTAAACGACTCACCGACATTATTTCAGTTTTATGGCACAGATTCACTGTGATACCAAGCCGTACAAAAGTGGCATAATACCACACTTATCTAAATCTTGGGGTTTTGGATAACGTTAAGTGACTTTTACACCATAATATTTATATCAGATTTTATATATTGACAAAAATAAAAACATAGATGCATTAATCGTTTTATGAATGATTGTATATTATATTTGATAACATAACTGTGTTGTATATATATTTTAGTACTTTATGATTCCATGAGACAAATCTACCAGTATTCTTATAGAGTATTGGAAAACATTATTGTCCTATATCCATTATTATCCTTTATGCATTATCGTATTTCTTCTTTAACAGTGATAACACTACATAAAATGCAAGACTACTGAGGTCAATTATTTCCTTATTAATAAACATATACCGTGCTTACATATTACTGCAACATTCAGTGTGTTTGTATGACCGTATCTGGGCGGTATGGTCATATTAGCCTTTTGTATATTGATTATTGACAGTCTAACTCATCAAGGAATGATGCAGTCTCAAATACCCTAACGCAATTCTGGTTATTTTTTTCGTCAATGGTATTTTAACCAAATTTTATTCACTACTGGCACCTCAAGAACAGCTCTTAGATGGACCGACTGATATAATGCTAGGATTAGAGGTGGAACCTGAATGGGCGAAACGCGGTCCCAATACTGATGGGCTGCAAGAAACATTCCTATAAACATGTGCAGATAAAACAGGTCGGCAATATATAATGACAAGGACACCAGAACAACACAATCATCTATGCTGGTAAGTGCAACCAATCTTGGAACAACGACTTTTGTTGTAATCGTAACACTTCCCGCGACTCCCTTGCAAACTCTGGGAAGAGTTACCAACAGACACATTTAAGAGCCATAGCTCTTGGTCGACCACAACCCACGATCTGTATTGATTCCGGGCTTTCTTTAGACGAAACTGTTCATCATATACTTCCAGCCCATACCACATAACGCTGGGCTCCTAACCTTCCATTGCTTAAAGATTTAAGCAAACCTTGAACAGAATCAGGGTATATAGTGATATAGATAATAATAAAAAGTAAAAAGCCATCAGTCCAAACCTTTATGTCAACATTTTTTTGCCCTGACAACGACTTTACAAAGCAAGTTGGACATCTATCAGAACAAAAATATTTAAATTAGTAGAGGAATGTTGACAGGGTAAGAGTGCACCCTAATCAACAAACTCTCAAAGGATTTTTTGTCTAAAGGAGTTTTGAAAATGAGGCCCAATAACGTTATTACTCGAAGGAACTTAATTATCCGGATTGACAGGTTCTGCATCATCCCCAAGAATGTTGGCACCGGGAGGATCCCTTTACCCTGGTCGAAGCGCTTCTATAAGGTGGGGTGTTAATTCGCGAACCACGACCTGGACCAATCCAGGAGACATCTGGGGCTGTCCTGATCCTTTAGCAGCACCAACCATATCTTGAGGAATAACATCAGGCTCTGAAGGCACAAGAACTGCGGATGCGACGGTGCTGGTTCGGACCTTCCCCGGGATCTCCTTTGCCTGGTTTGGTGGTTTCGAGATGCCTGAATCTGTGGCATCGCAGTTATAACAATAAGTCACAAATAGATGTCCTTGAGAGCCGGAAAAGCAGAAAACGGTGCAGCGTTAGGTTAACACGATAAACGACAAATCCCATTACTGACTGAAATATGTCGAAAATTCGTTTATATGATTGCAATACTTGATGTTAAAATATCAATTCAGTTTGAAAATCGCTGCGAATTAATACAACAACAACAAAAATTAAATAAATAAATAAAAGGATAGTATTTCCAGGCAGTAACTGCACCGAGTTCAACACTGAACCGAACAACATCGACAGCGTTATAAAAACACCCTTATCATATCAACATGATATTTAAATAGGGACGCGAATGGCAAAACGTCACTTGTTAACAAAACACTTCAAGATTGGCTTCGAATAACAACAATTTGCATGTTATACACTATGATCATCACCAGACAGGAATAATTTTTCCAAACAAAATGTATGGTTTCAAAAGCCTTTCTGTACAGTTGATATTTAGTGACATATTGCAGACCAAGGAAATAAATCAGACCTGTCTATTACAAGGATGTTTTTCGCGGAGCGCATCTTGGAAGAAAACTTTGTCAGATTTGTAAAGAAATAGTTTTTTTTTGTGTGAAAACTAGTCGTCATTTCAAACCAGTAAATATTGAATAATCTTGAGAATATGAGACTCCACATTAAAAAAGCATGATCTACCTGTATTTGTGTATCCTTAAATTGTAGTTTTGATTCAGGATATTAAATTTCAACATATATGTATAAAGGTTTTACTTTTGACTCCATTTTATAAATGTAAGAGACATAACACATGAATTCTTATCTAATAATTTGTTAAGAAACTGTACATTTTAGAGTAACTTCAGTAAGTACTTTAGTCTCATTCTTTGAAACAGATCCAAATCAAGATATGCCTTTTGTGTTAGGTCTCGTCCTACCAACGTTTTGTCTGAGATTTTGTCTTTCTAAATCATATATAGTGTTCGAAATTACGGCATCACATGTGACGAATATCCTGACGCAATCACAGCCTATTGATATCATGTCTATAACTTGTAACGAACCCGCTTTCTTACAGGTCCAACTGGAACGGTCATAGCGGTCTTTAACTGATGTAAACGAACTAATAATTTTACGATATGCTAGTTATATATGTCTGTTTGTTTGTAAGGTTTATTATCCCACAGACAGTAAGTCAGTAGTTTGGAGTCTATGTCTATATGCAAAAGATATAGTGCTGCAAAACTGCAGGATCACGTCATAGACATGTTGCATGATACCACGCTAAGTCGCTTTACCGTGACACCAGACCAATAAATAATGGAACTACCCTTATATGTCGAAAGCAAAGCATGGGTGCTATATCAGTATCATTTTTATTATTTTAATCTGTAAATAAAATACGGCGTGGAAATACATTTGACGAGAATAATCATCATCAGCAATAATTCAAAAAGTGATTTTATGTAACAATACCGTTCTGAGTTTAATTTTGAACTGGCGATATACGAAATTGCGTTATCACAGTATGTACGCCTCATATATACATGGCAAACTTTGAGTTTCAAAATTAAGAAAGCGGCACGTTAAGTAATGCTTATTTCTCAAGGGATTCCAAGCCGACGTTCAGATACTTATTTTAAACTCAATTACAAGATTTTAGATTT
>CM037793.1:10790312-10840312 GCA_021229015.1 Solen grandis | reverse complement strand
TTTAATTCTGACTTCATTGCAAAGAAATTTTAATTTTTGCCTCGAAATTTCCTCTATTTTCTTGTAAAGCTAAAGATTAACACTTTTCAAGCTGAGAAACTTGAAACTGTCAAGTCAGTCACTTTAGAACACTCAGGAATAGTTGCTGTCTGAGCATATATCTGAGAAAATTCTTAAGCATTCATTGGGTATTTTCTCTTTTTTTCTATTTCAGCATCATGATTTTAGTTTCTACAGCATTGAACTTTTGCTGGGAAAATTGTTCCTGTTCTGGGGGCTATTTTCGTAAAATTCAAAATGACAGTGATTTACAATGTCAAGAATGTTTGGATGATATGTTAGGAATTGATTATATTTCAATGTCATCATACCCTGCTTCATCTCTGAATGAAGGCCTTATAAAAATAAAAAAATAAAACTGTCCATAGTCCATGAAGTGTCTCTTCTTCAGACAGATAAGTAAAGTATTTGCTACAAATTTGTTACGAGATGCAATCTGTACATATTTTCGTTGACGACAATGTTATTACATTCCCATTCTGAGGAAAAAGAATTCAGTTGACCACCAACAAAAGTAAAATTCAAGGAGGTACTTACTGAACTTTTATTTGTTACTGTCGTTTTTCGAGAGAACCGAAGATTCCCCCCGACGCCCTGTTTTTTTTTTTTGTTTTTTGTTGTTGTTTTTTTTTGTTTTGTTTTTTTTGGGGGGGGGGTCATAAGATGATGACCCTAGAAATCCCTGAGCTTCTCGGGAACGGAGACCGCCCCGTCCTCTAGAAAATCTGCTCCTGAACACTTGTCTCATGCGCTGAAACCTACTGACTGCAGGTTCATGCTGCATCTTAGGTCCAATTTTTACACTATCTTCTATTTCTTTTGCATCTCTTTCAATGTCATTGCCAAGTAGCCATTGAGTAATAGGCTTAGATGATGAACAGAATACTGACTTCTAATTTCAGGCATAAGTGCCTCTCTTCTTGATATGTTCAATTGCTTATTAGCATGTCCAAATAATGACATTACATTCTGACTCTTGTTCATCCCTTTTTCTTTGACTTCATTTTCAAGTACTACCAATCTGCTCGCTGCTTGAGCTTCAAGAATAGATCCTTTGATCAGAAAAGTCTCAGTATTCTGCAGCTCCTTGTCATGAAATTTAGCATTTGTGGACAGAAAATCGCATACTTATTACACCTCACAGTCACAAGTGCATCACAGTTTTCTGGCCTTGGGACAGTTTCATCTTTAATCATGGCTTGGTACTACTCATCTTCAAGCTCATGTTGAAACACATGGTTAATGTTTTCAGCCAATTTCTGATCAATAGAAGGTCCTAAATCTTCATGACCCTTCAGCTTCTTTGACATGGATGCAAACCTAGACTTTTTTGGAGATGAAGGCCTACTTTCATCATAATCCGGCGTAGGCTGTTTAGGACACTCATACAGTTCTCCTTCCTCATATGCCTCGCCTTCACAATCCTTAGTAACCATAGGCGTACTCGCCGCCGTATTCTTCAAGTGCTTTAACTCTTTCATAAAGACTATTAAATTTTGCATCAGACGCCGCCTGACTGTGTTGGATGGCCTGTAATGTCATCAGAATTTGAGAATCGATAGACGATTCTTCTTTCTCTTTCATAGATCGAGTCGCTTTCTTCGATTCCTTCTCTTTAAAATTACTAGTACTAGGCTGAGGCGCTTCCGCCGTCTTTCTCTTTTTTAGCGTCCGCCATTACTCACCGAACACACGTGGGTCTCGAAAAACAATCCGAAAAAAATGTCCGATATAAAGAGCCACCAGGTCGGAAAGACACTATAAAAAGTGCTTAAGAAACGATGGTCGAACTAACAATTCGTTTCGTATTTAATCCATGTTAATCCGCCGAAAAACCGATCTAAATTTACTAAGACTTTCCTTGCGTGTATTCAAGTCGCCATTAAGCACGTGCTACTGATTGCACATGCGCGGTGCTACATCTCATTTCAATGATGAAATCGAAATCATTGTCGTAATAGAATGATTATTTAGTAGACTGATGTTCTCTACGGCATGTCTTAAGGAATAAATATGCCAACAAATTAAATTTTATAATTTTGTCTGGTATAAAAAGAAGAAATGTACTCGTTTCAGAAGTGTTTTTTATAAGTGTCATACTTTCACTTTAGGTATCGGGTGTTGGTGTATACAGCATGACCAAAGCGGCTATTGACTCTTTTACGAAATGCCTTGCAATAGGTTAGATATTCTAGTTTTATTTTATTTTTATCTATTCTCGATTGGAAAACATGTTCTTACAACTTATACATAACTCTTTCGATTGGGTAGAACCTGGGTAGAACCAGTACATTGCGCCTGGAAAGGTAATGAAAATTCCTTACCCCAAACGGTGTACGACATCTTCGGATCCGAAGCTATGTCATCTACCAATGGACAACGGCGTCCTTTTTATTTTCATTTGTAAGTAATAATGTGAATTCGGTGCTAGGTCTTGACATTGTCTTTAAAAGGGTACTGGTATATCTCCACTGTCCTAACACTGCAGTGAGACAGCACATTATCTGTCTCATGTAGACAATCTCCCCAAATGACAAAAATACAGGTCCGTAAAACCCAATCAAACTTATTTTACTTTCCTCACGGCCATTTTTCTTTAGGCATTTTCATCGCTGGCCTAGGGTGGCGATATTATATTATCAAGCAAGAAAGCGCATGGTATGCGTATAATTGGACAGATACGAGTACGCCCCTTTGTTGTAGCAATTTTTTTTTCGTTTTTGATGCTGAACCAAACAAACATGATCTGTCATTATATGAGTAAAAGTATTATGCAATTTAACTATTAGGAACTTACTTGTTTATGTCTTTGTCTGTACAAGTCTACAGCACTATCGATAATTTCCAGTGTGTGTGTATGAATCAATTCATGTGCAGCTCATCGTCCGTTTGCTTCCAATCAATAATCTAATAAATATTTACAAATTTGCAACACTAATATAGTCATACTCCCAATAAAAATGTTAAAGAAAGATGGGATATGACAAGAACTATATTTTTCTTTGCTAGTGCATGCTATGAAAATCTCAATTATGATACCTATGAACATAGAATTAATCTATTTGTTGATTTACTTGATGTCAAAATTTCTTTTCCAGATCTAGCACCTCATCAAGTTCGAGTCAACGCAATAAAGTAAGGTGTTGTTTGAAACCACCCCTATTATGCTTGTTACTATAACTTCACATAAAATGTGCCATGTCTTGAGATACTCCAATATGAGAGCTAATTTATGCAATTAATTACATAAAACAAGAAATATCTTTAAAAAGATATTCGGCGTAGGATGAAAGAAAAACGAGATTTCCAGTCTTCTAGAACATTCCGAGGAAAAGCGCGCGAAAGACCGACGCACAACAAATTTAGTACGCTCTAGAAATAGTTCAGTATTTTTTCTATGAAATATACTTATTTATTGACGGTAATACAAAAAATTATATCTGTAAATAGGCTTGTTTGATATTTGTTCATATCATTATTGCATATGACAATTATGATATAAAAGCGTTATTAGTTGTTTTGGTTTTGGCGAATTAATTTTCAATGAGAGCATCTCGGCAGGCTGGAAGAATTCAATATACATAGTAATTAAGGGGTTTCATGTCATAACACGGTGGATTCTTTTTTGTTGTTTTAAATCATTTTCACAAAGTAGCATTCCTCAATTGATGGAAAAGGATTGTATTTAACTTACTGACATCACTTTCATGTTTACATCAAAAAGAAAAGTAATAACACCAAGCTGAATGATATATACAAGCTGCACCCCTTATTTACAGTAATTTTATAGTCCATAACGATGCGTTAACCAATAACAGGAGTCCTTTTATTCAGCTTAGAATTATTTACCGCTGTTAGCGTACATTTGATTGGTTTAAGATGCGAGTTGAAATCGAAATTATACAGCTACGCCGAAAAAACACCAATATCATTCTAGATCAATGCCAAGCTTACCTACCTTAAAAGCACGTCACAGTAACGATAACTCACAATAGAGGAAAAGATACATGTCAGCAGCCGGCTAGCTTAGTCAGTAGAGCATTCGTCCTGTAAGCGAAAAACCCCGGGTTCGAGTCCCGGCCAGGCTGCACATTTTTCTCACCCTGCGGCACATACCTTTTGATAAAGAAGTATTATATAATAAAATACATTTGGTACATCAGGTGCGAGATCCCTATCGTTTTAGTTCCTTCATTTCTGAATGAAATCAAGTTCATGACTGTCGATGTACTGAGGGTAACGAAAGGTGAACCTCGTGACTGATCCCATGAATCCGGAGTCTTTCCCTGTCATTGTCCATTGCCTGGTTCCACGTAAATTATATATATATGACGGACAAAACTTCCTGTTAATTGAAAACGTGACATCACTTACTTTTCCGGTCCGGTCTTATCGTAGGGATACTGTAAGTACTCATAATTCTGAGCAAGCACACATTACTAAGATGGTGGTTTTACATTCGTCAAGTAGCGCGGTCCTTCCTATGGGACAAATCGTGTAGGTTCCAATCTCGTCTGTTTCTGGGTCATTTGTTTGTAACTGAGATCTGATAGACTTTTTTTTTTTAATTTCAGCTACCAGATTGTAGCCCATTTATTTCCCCGTCTAAGGTACCATGAGGTCGGGGTCATCCTCCATGGCACCTTACAAATGACATATCAATATCATATTAATCTATATTGACTTAATAAGTATATTCTATTTCATGTGTTCTATAACCGGGGATTTTTCATATTGCTTCAAAAAATAAAAATTGTTCTTAAATCCTATATACATATAAACAGAGTATTTTCCAAAACATATTTCTCTCTCTCTCTCTCTCTCTATTTATATATATATATAAATCAGTAACCGTTCTATGCTATCCTCCAAATATAGTTTACTATATACTCATTTGAAATCTTATATTTGCAATCATAACATTTCTTCTATTTATGATCTATAAACACCTCTTCATGACAGTTTTAATCAAGTATTACTTGTGAAAAAATATCTATATTTAAGAACTGTGACACACAGTATTCCTAGTAACCCTAACATGCAAAAAAAAAAATTAAAACAAAGTTAAACGTATAAAAACTTCTCCGACGTTGGATTTTTGTTTTCTTCCAGACTCCTTAAAATACACTCATCTCTATCACCCTGCATAGATGAACAATGGATATCTAAATACAATTCACAGTATGTTAACTTAGTCAACAAGTTAACTGAGCGTTAAGATTTCTATAATTCTCCCAGATAGCATCAAATTTATCTATTTGCATATTCTTTATTGCTATATATTTTTCAACACTATAAACTTTCACAATTATATGTTTAAATTGTTCAATATTTGGTAATTCATTTTTCATTTTTTTACCATATATAAAATATTTAGCATGCAGCAGAATTGTTTTTGCAGCTCTACCCAAGTTGCTTTTTCCGAATAAAATTTCATTCACTTTCCACTCTTCCAACTGGGTGTTGCATTTGTTATTTATGTAGTTCCTCAATTGATGCCAGAAATGTTCAGTATATTCACACTGCCAGAACAGATGGATTATTGTCTCAGTATGAACATGACAAAAGGTGCAACTATCATCCTGGCGTATATTCATTTTTTTCAGTTACAGATTAGTACCAAGTATCCTGTGGTTAATTCTGTATTGTAACCATATAAGAGTTTGATCTTTAGTGATCTTAAATACATTATCATAAATTGAGTCAGTATGCATGCATAAGGTGTAAGTTTGCTCTAACTCAATTTTCCATTTTTCAAAGGACTTTGGCAGATCTGATAGACTTAATTTTAAAAGCATTGTGATATTATATATTTCCTGTTTTATAGCCCAGGAACAATTGACACCAAAATATTACGCCGTCCAGACGGGAGCTATGAAGATGCGGAAGCCTATGATACGGTAAACATTTAATAATTGAACTCTTTGATATCGTCCCTTAAACACATCGGGTTAAAAGCAGTTACTAGTACATGTATAACATGAAAAATTCTCTCTCTCTCTCTCTCTCTCTCTGTGAAAATAAGTCATAATCTGTATAAAAAGATATGTTTTGTTCTGTTTTTTTCTCCATGTATGATACATGTATGCCAAATTAACTTACGAAACTCTCATTAACTCTTGGCTTGCGGTAGGTCGGTGGTTCTATCCGGATGCCTCCGTGCATTCGGGGTCTTCCTCCACCTGTAATTAGCTGGATTTCGCTGTATGACTGAAATACTGTCGAAGTGACGGCAAGTCTCATTAACTCTACTGTTCGAAGAATATATGAGCTATTGCAATCACCCATGTAATGGGTATTAGACAACCAAGATAGATAACTCTTGACTAAATTTATCACAAAGTATTGCCCATTTTAACTTAGAAATGTTTAAGTTTTACATGCAGTGCACTTATGTGCTTATATTTCAATATGCATGGAATTGATTTGAAGCTTCATTGCAATGACTATTCATACAGATCATAATGCAAAAATTGCTTCTTTTTACTTACACCTTTTGGTCAAAGTTTGGCAAGTAATAGAAAATAAAGCTTTGTATGCAAGCTACTATCCAGCTTATATCGCTTATATGGATTGACTTTAAACTTCATACAAACGTTCAGGAACATCAAGTTAGATCATTTTTTACAGAATTTTAAAATTGTAAATTACGGCCATTATTTTGTCATTGACCCAAATTATTCCACAGCAACCTCTATCGTCCTCTTCAGCAAACAAAGCTAACGTTTTTTACTCAAAAAGATATGTATGTTAAGAAATAGATTATGTGTATTATTATTTATTCAAATTGGTTTAAGTTTGTAATACTGATTATTCAATACAGTTTTTAGAACAACAACGTCAATCCATTCCACTGGGTCGAATAGGTCAACCGGAAGACATTGCCGGGGTCGTATCATTCATGGCTTCTGACGCCGCCAGCTTTATCACCGGCCAGCTTCTCTGTGTGGACGGCGGAAGAACCTGTGTTACTTTAACGTTTTCCGACAGATGAACATATGCCTCTTCACAACAGAATCGTGGAAAGTCCAGAATCGTGGAAAGTCAACAATTTAGATAATATGACGATATTCATCAAAACTATCCATCTGTATTTTAGCTCACCAGAGAACAGCGTGCTCAAAGTTAGCTTTTGTGATCACCCTATGTTCGTCGTCTGTCGTCGTCCGTTGTGCGTCGACAACAATTTGCTTTAAATGACATCTCTGAAATCACTGGGTAGAAATTGGTGACACTTGGCATGAATGATCATTGGATGGCCCGTCACAAAAGTTGTTAAAAAATAAACTTTATCCATGCAGAAAATAATCGTCCCCTCTGAAACCAGTTTCATTTTGACACAAGTGGTCCTCCTCATGGCTCTCTAGCATAACTGCTAAACTAAAGTTGGTCCCATTACAAATGAGATCCCAATGGGTTGGCTTTTTCCCTTATGTGTTCCATATAGAAGATTTCAAAATTATTCTTCTATGAAGGCAATGGTCAAAATTAAATTCCATTTAGCACAAGATGATAAGCAACTACTTTTATAAAGGAATTATTTCTGCTGTTATTACTAAAATAAAAATTACAAAGTTAATAAAATGCTTCAATAATAACGATATATGTCAGTGCAATTTTGAAACAAACAACTTAACCAATCTGGCCAGTGTATGAAAGACGAGTTCACAAATTGGTTATGCATGGACTCCACATTCATTTTGAACAATCGGTGGACCAAATGACCTTTATCGATTTTTTTACGAATGCATAAAAATGAAACGTGCAAGAAATTGGGTCAAATAAGGGTAGCCCTGACCCGGGAATATTTCTACTGAATTCTGCAGGAATAAGATATCTGCAAATCTTATTTGTAAAGTAATTCTTCGGATTGTTCAGGATCAGTTACGCTGACTGATGGTAGTACCTCTACATAAACTTCCTCGCCGTGCAAGGCCCTAAACATACGATGGACTTTCACTTTACAGATCACTTTAGACGTTACGATGGTCTCTTCCTAATTCACAAGATATCCGTCTCGGAAACAAAAATGGTCACCTCATGGCTTTTTCTTGTATAAAACCAATATTTATAATTTAATTTCTTTTGACATGTTTGGTTACTTCATTCTTGGCTCACTATCATAATTGCTAACTTTAAACTGATCCCTTGAAAAATAAGGTCATTAGGTTGTTGGCTGGTTTCCTATATACATGTACTCTATGCAGAACATTTAAAATTTTAATTCTATGAATCCAATAATTAGAAATTAATTTTCTTTTGGCAAAAATTGTCACCTCATGACTGTCTATCATCGTTGCTAAAATAAAATTGATCCCATGAAAATTGGGGCCCTAGGCGGTCAGGTAGTTTCCAGATTTACTCTATATAGAATTTTCAAGAAGCCAATGACCAGAATTTAATTTCATTTAGCACAAAAGGCCTTCCTTTTCCAAAAAAATTTAAAAATAAATCCCCTAGGGGGTTGGCTTAAATATTTTTCCTTAAATATACTCTATATAGGAAATTACAAAATTCTTCTTTGAAACCAATGGTTAGAATTTAATTTTTTTGGCACAAATGACTGTCTACCATTATTCCTAAAATAAAGTTGTTCCCGTGAAAGTTAGGCTACTAGATGATTGACAAACTTAAGAATTATTTGGTATTTTAAACATAATCTAGTTTCTTCTTATGGTAACCATGTAAAATAAAGTGGCTTGAATGGTTTTAAATAAGCTTATGTACTCTGGTGAGCGATCTAGGGTTAAAGGGCCTACTTGTTTAAATTTAAAATGAATAAGAGAAACATAAACATGTACCTCCCTGTCATTTCTTTTATAAATTGAGAAACAAACAGAGATGGTGATAAAGATTTATCATAAAACACGACATACAACATTGTTTCCACCAATGTTCAAAATTCAGTATATTATATAATTGATTTTGTGAAAATGAATTCCACCTTTAGGACAAACAGCAATAAATATTGACTGGGGTGAAACTTATGTTAATACTGCAAAGTTTACAGAATTAAATGAGTATCAAGTATTATTGTGTTTAAGTTGTTATCTATTGTTTAAGGTTATTTGATTTGCGTACAACAGTTATTTTTAAGCACGTGTCAGATAACCGGTAAATGTGTACTTTGATATTGAAAATTAGCAAAATTTGCTTACTTTAAATTATATCTGAAAAATGCATGATGAAGCTGGATAGAACATGCCATGTTCTTCGCAAAGAAAAAGGTTTAAACATTTGTAATCACAACCAAAAATCTTTTTTATATGAAAAGAATACGAGGTTTATAACACTGTCATGTAATCATGAGCTTATGGCATGAACTTTCTCACAAGTATTTCATTCAGACCAACCATTATTTGTGATTTCATTAAAAGCTCTAAATATAAAAATACAGTCAAGAAAAAATATGCAAGTACTTACGATAAACAATTATTATATGTATAAACATAACTATGATGATTAACACGGTTTTCCGTTATTAAACATAATTGTAATTTTTGAACACGTAAAAAACTGCTGTAATTCTGACACAAACGTTTTAAAATGATCAGACCTTTTTGGTGTATCTGTCTAACCTAATTTTTGACCTTTTCACGAATTATGTTGTTTTTTTTATGTTTAACGTCCCCACCGACAGTATTTCAGTCATTTGGAGACGATGTCTACTTGAGACAGATATAGTGCTGCAGTGCTGCCACACTGCAGTATCACGCCGTAGACATGTGGCATGATACCACACCCAGTCACATCATCCTGACATAGGGCCAACCAGTCCTGCAACTACCCTTATATGATGAGCGCCAAGCAAGGGAGCTATAACAGTACCATTTTTTACGAATTTGGTATGTCGCTGCTGGGGATCGAACCCACGACCTCCCGCTCTAGAGGCGGGCGCTTTGATAAAATGACAATTAACTAAAAATATACTGTGTATTAAAGTATCCTGATTGAATTGCAGTTTCTTTGATAAATACAAAATAGCCATTTTTTCAAACCAATTCTATGCGATGGACCCCAGATTGCAGAACCCTATGGTTCTACAAACAAACATACTCTATATCTCAAACCTGCGCAATAAAGACTGGGCCTTTACGGTTGTACCCGGTTCATCCCGGTAATCCCTGACTCATTGTTCCGGGATACGCCAGGAGCTTAAACTAGGTCAGTAATACTTACATAGGAGTTCGACATTTAGCGTTGATGTTGCGACATATAGCGGCAGTACATTTTTTTTTTTTGCGATATTTGGCGTTACAGATGCGACATATAACGTCGGGAGGTTTTGCATTTGGTTGCGACATTTAGCGTCAGCCTTGCGACATATAACGTCATATGCGACATTTAGCGTTGGTGCGAAATTAAACGTTGCTACAGTCTGCACTTGTCGCAAAGGCAGTCACAAGTACAGGCTAAACGTTTACAATGTTTTACATGTATATATATCGGTCATGTTTTTTTAAATCTTCTTATCGTTATATACATTGTGAAGTAAGTCTATTATAATTTCAGTGTGTCCAGTCCGTGAATACATCACCATTTCGACGACTATCTATTTATATTCGGACCTGAGACCTCTTGACTTTTGTATCTTGAGTATTCAAGGGACCTTGCCAAACAACGTAGATGAACTGAAAACAGGTATCGCAGGGAAATTAGATAATCAGTACGCAGGAATTGCGACATATAGCGGCAGGTGCGACATTTAACGATGCTTCACAGACCAGGATTAACCTACACATCCGTGCAGTCTAATCGGGGTCTGCAATGTACGCCATTATCTCAAACACCTTCATAAACAACTAATGGTACTGTTCAAAATGAAGAAAGGACAGATCAAAGTAAAAGCTAAAAAATCACCACAAAGGTAACCTCATTCAATTAATTAGTTCTTCACACACAATGAACTTCAGGCTCAAGCAAGGAATCTCTTTCACTTGCCCCACACACGGAATGGTTCACATCGGATCCGTGGATGAATGCCATCAATACAGGATTAATCGATGTCAAACATAAATTGTACTTCTAGGTTGTACATTCGATACAACAATAGAATGCATATATTCAATAAAACATAGACTTAAATGAAATACAAATGTACATATCTTATATGAATATCTGATATATTTTAAATAACTTACACAAATAAACTTACTCGTAAGATAGTCAAACCTGACATTTAAACACACACACAAAGAAACTACAAATATATTTATAAAAAGTATCTAAATAGTTAATCATAACCTCGTTCATAATACAGCTCACAACAGTGTCCTTTTTCATCGTTGCTAAAATAAAATTGATCCCATGAAAAATGGGGCCCTAGGCGGTCAGGTAGTTTCCAGATTTACTCTATATAGAATTTTCAAGAAGCCAATGACCAGAATTTAATTTCATTTAGCACAAATGGTCACCGCATTCTATCTACCATTATTCCTAAAATAAATTTAAAAATAAATCCCCTAGGGGGTTGGCTAGTTTCCTTAAATATACTCTATATAGAAAATTACAAAATTCTTCTTTGAAACCAATGGTTAGAATTTAATTTTTTTGGCACAAATGACTGTCTACCATTATTCCTAAAATAAAGTTGTTCCCGTGAAAGTTAGGCTACTAGATGATTGACAAACTTAAGAATTATTTGGTATTTTAAACATAATCTAGTTACTTCTTATGGTTACCATGTAAAATAAAGTGACTTGAATGGTTTTAAATAAGCTTATTTACTCTGGAGAGCGATCTAGGGTTAAAGGGCCTACTTGTTTAAATTTAAAATGAATAAGAGAAACATAAACATGTACCTCCCTGTCATTTCTTTTATAAATTGAGAAACAAACAGAGATGGTGATAAAGATTAATCATAACACACGACATACAACATTGTTTCCACCAATGTTCAAAATTCAGTATATTATATAATTGATTTTGTGAAAATGAATTCCACCTTTAGGACAAACAGCAATAAATATTGACTGGGGTGAAACTTATGTTAATACTGCAAAGTTTACAGAATTAAATGAGTATCAGATATTATTGTGTTTAAGTTGTTATCTATTGTTTAAGGTTATTTGATTTGCGTACAACAGTTCTTTTTAAACACGTGTCAGATAACCGGTAAATGTGTACTTTGATATTGAAAATTAGCAAAATTTGCTTACTTTAAATTATATCTGAAAAATGCATGATGAAGCTGGATAGAACATGCCATGTTCTTCGCAAAGAAAAAGGTTTAAACATTTGTAATCACAACCGAAAATCTTATTTATATGAAATGAATACGAGGTTCATAACACTGTCATGTAACCATGAGCTTATGGCATGAACTTTCTCCAAAGTATTTCATTCAGACCAACCATTATTTATGATTTCATTAAAAGCTCTTAATATAAAAATACAGTCAAGAAAAAAATGCAAGTACTTACGATAAACAATTATTATATGTATAAACATAACTATGATGATTAACACGGTTTTCCGTTATTAAACATAATTGTAATTTTTGAACACGTAAAAAACTGCTGTAATTCTGACACAAACGTTTTAAAATGATCAGACCTTTTTGGTGTATCTGTCTAACCGAATTATGTTTTTTTATGTTTAACGTCCCCACCGACAGTATTTCAGTCATTTGGAGACGATGTCTACTTGAGACAGATATATTGCTGCCACACTGCAGTATCACGCCGTAGACATATGGCATGATACCACACCCAGTCACATTATCCTGACACCTGGGCAACCAGTCCTGAAACTACCCTTATAAGCTGAGTGCCAGGCAAGGGAGCTATAACAGTACCATCTTTCACGACTTTGGTATGTCGCGGCTGGGTATCGAACCCACGACCTCCCGCTCCCGAGGTTGACGCTCTAACCACTCGGCCACCGGGGACGATTTACGAATGATGATGCTCGATAAGGACAAATGAATATTTGAACGATTTTTATTGGAAGAAAATGCTAATGTACTTTGGGGAAAAGGGGTTTGTTAAAATGACAACTAACTAAAATTATACTGTGTATTAAAAAGTATCCTGATTGAATTGCAGTTTCTTTGATAAATACAAATACATGTAGTCGTTTTGTCAAAACAACTCTTTGCGCTGGACTCCAAAGTGCATTTCCACAACCCCATGTTTCTACAAACAAACAACCTCTATATCTCAAACCGGAACAATAAAGATTGTACCTTTACAGCTGTAACCGCTTTATCTCGGTAATCCCTGGCTCATTGTTCCGGGATACATCGGGAGCTTAAACTAGGTCCGTAATACTTACATAGGAGTTCGACATTTAGCGTTGATTTTGCAACATATATCGGCAGTAAAAAAAAAAAGGGGTTTTGCAACATTTAGCATTGGTTGTGACATTTTGCGTCATTCTTGCGACATATAACGTCATGTTTGACAATTAACGACAATGAACTTCAGGCTCAAGCAAGGAATCTCTTTCACTTGCCCCACACACGGAATGGTCCACTTCGGATCTGTGGATGAGCGCCATCAATACAAGATTAATCGGTGCCATACATAAATTGTACTTCTAAGTTGTGCATTATATACAACAATAGAAAGCATATATTCAATAAACTATAGACTTAATGAAATACAAATGTACATATCTTATATATATACATATCTGATACATTTTTAAAATAACTTATACAAATAAACTTACTCGTAAGATAGTCAAACTTGACATTTAAACACACACACACACACACAGAAACTACAAATATATTTATAAAAAAAATATCTAAATAGTTAATCATACCAGCTCACAACAGTGTCCTTCCATTACCTCTGACTGGTGACGCGTGACTATTTGCCCCTGGACAACTTTTTAGAACTTATTTTCCTACTTGAAATTAATGTTGAGCAGTATTTTGTTAATATTTACAGATCCCTTGACATAACTCGTATGGCAAAAACACAACAATCTCACTGACAGTTACTTCGCGACCTTAAGGGTGAATTATGGTCCATAACTATAGCTAGCGGCCTAGTACCCTTTCACTTATCTTAACACACAGAAGATTTCTTAACTCAGTGTATGTAAATAAACAAAAATGGCTGTATGAATGCGCATACGGTATATATAAACAAACATTATTATATGTAATATGTATTATTTTGTGAAAACTAGAAAGGTTTCGATGAAAGCTATTTACTAAATACCCCACTTATATTTTCCATGAAATGTATGTCTTCATTATGGATAGTGGAGAGATAACATTCATCTCGTCTTGAATTAGTAATCAGTTAATTGTAATTAAATGCAATAGACTACATCACGTATTTCATCACCGCTTCATATCTGATAGAAATAGAAACAGTTCAATACAAATTCCTGGTTTCGGAACATTATTTTTACACACGTAATCAGGGCAGGAATCCTCACACTGAGCACTTTTAAAAACCAAGGTTACCAATCAACACGAGCTCAACAAATCACAAAGGACATAGACGGAAGCCTAACCAGGACAATCACAAGGATTGAGACTTTTATAACGGCTCAGGACTCCCTATAGGATTTTGAAAGTCTGTGTCCTCTACAAAGATTTGCCAAAAAAGCTGGAATCCTCCCAAATATTCATATAAAAGCTGCTCAGAAAAACAGGAATCCTGTTCCCGAACATTGAAATCCAGGACTTAGTGTGTACCCTGCAGCTTTATCCATCGTCGATACCAATGTTCGCTCAATACGCTTTGCTTCTTAATCGACCGTGGGTTATTTCATTAGCAAACCTTCATACTCAGTAATTATGAATTAGACATTTCATTGTTTCCATGGCGGTTAGGAGTTAGGGTTAGTTGTGACAGCTGGGATCTTTTAACTAATGAAAGGGTTTGGGATTTCTAAACTCAGATTCCTTCTATTATGTAGAGATGGCGTCACGCTACTCATCTAAGCGTAGTGGTTTATTTGTGGGTACAATGAAACAGCTTTTGCTTTTGTTACTCCAATGAAGAGTATTAAAAATACTAACAGTGGTTTCATTTGTCAGCATGAAGCTGATTAATATGCATGAAAAAGAATGTTTGCAGTTGAAAATCCCACGGTATATACGGTGTTGAGAATGCAAAATATAGCGTGGTTCCCGACGATGACTTTACAGTGCAGTTCAGCGAAATTGGTGCACGTTAATAATTTTTGCAATAACTATGCCACCTACCTGGTGTATTTTCCCCTCGGTTTCCCCACTTTACATGAAATTATACATCATCGGAAACCCGTGTCTTATTAAGGCAAATGACAAATTCGTAATTCGCCGATAATATTGATTTTTCATAAGCCAATGGCATTACCTGATACCGGACTGTAATATCTACACAAAAAAATTCAGCGACCAATCAGCTGGGCATGGTTTATGACACACCTCTAAAAAGAGTTTTGCTCACAGTATTCATTGCAGTGATTTGCCTGGGTCAACGTGAATCGTAATTATACAAACCACTCTAAATGTCTTGTATGGTGGCGAATGTGGTCAGTTGTCAATGAACAGAGTATCCGGAGAAGCGTACATTCTCGTACGTGACCGGAAATAGAACCTGAAACGCATTGGTTAGAAGCACTGTATGTTATAGTAATGTTGCTAATACATTATCCCGCAGCGCGTTCAGTAACCGCTAACGGTCGCTCACTTTAGCTAACGGCTTCGAGTTCGTTCCCTGCATGCATTCTATAAACATCGGTATAACAGAGATGCAAACGCTCACATTAGCGAGTGTTAATGGTAACTGAACGTCATGTGAACGACGTAGTTTATTCTCAGGCTCACTGGGATAATTATATATAATGAATTCACTATGCATACAAAATGTGGATGTTCTGAATTTTATTCTAGTGTAAAACAATAAACGTAGTAACTACTGCTTTTTTGAGATATTAAACATATACACAAAGATAAGCAGCTGTATTTTCCTTATTTTCAAGAATTTACAGTAAATAAGTTTTGTCGTGGGATTGTTATGATTCTGATGTTGAAATAAACAAGTGTAATTTCACACATCTCTTTGTGCATCTCAGAACACAGAGACACATTCCCGCCCGCCGTCCACAAAAAGAAGCTGACCAGTGATGAAGCTAGCGGCGTCAGAAGCTAGGTAAGCAACGGCCGCTGCGCAGTCTTCCGGTTGTCCAACTCGACTCATTGGATGAATCCTTGATTGTGCCTCTTGTTCGAGGAACTGAAAAAAACAACATGATTGTCATTGTTACAATATGGTTTAAATTATACGTGATATATGAAGGGAGATAATTTCTATATTCACTTAAAGGAGGACCAGGTTGTGTAACGTTTAAACATATTGCTTTGTATCACTTAGTTTGCATTTCAAGTTATAATCATCACGAAGAATAATCATCTGAATACAAGTCTCATGTTCTCAAAAATAAAAAATAACTTAAAAAAAGGCTTAAGTATTGTTTTAACCTTAAACTTAAAATATGACAATTTTGTTCTATTGGAAGTGAAGTATGATATTTGAATTCTGAGATCAAACTTAAGTGTTTCGAAAACTTGGGATCAGGCTAGTTCCGGTATCAGTGTTAAACGCTAAGTAAAACTTTAATATTTAAATTAAGAACAAAACGTATGCCACCATTCTTATGTAAAAATATTCAAGTATATGACAAACTTGACATAAATTATGACTTTAATAACTGTTAATATTTGTGAAGAAATCTAATATTTAGATATTTCTGATTATAGAAAAAAGAATGATGAAATTCGTCCCTAAGTATTTAAGTGTTACTAAGCGCTAAGTAAGGTTGAAAAAGTACGAACATGTAAGTAAGGTTCAGTGATTTTTTTTCTTTCGTTTTAAATGTGGTTTAACCCGATAGGAAAACTTTCAGAAATCAAGCGAGACTCGTCAGGACTTCCAGATCATGGCCCTATTTTACAGTCCTGCATGTGGTTAATATTAAGAGATTGGCTCTGTAGTACTTAGAAGGCTATCTTAAGGTACAGAACGATCCCAAACAATCCACAGAGGCGCTTTCTCGCTTTCTCAGAGTCCCTCAGTACTCTTTCCGAGCTAATGCCGAGAAATAACAAAACATCATCATTTTCAATGACTCAACTTCGTGCATAAAGAGCGACAAGTACGCATTCGAGCTCTGAAAGAGTGAAAAAAAGCTCGTCAAAACAATTATATTCAGATTCAATGTACATTTTTATTATAACATGAAACATACTGTCGATCTGCAATGGATGACATCATTTGAAGTTTACCTTGGCATAGGCATCGTCATCTTCGTAGCGTCCGTCTGGTCGGCGAAATATGTTGCTGACAATTGTTCCCGGGCTGAAGGTCAGTAAACATGTTTTATACATAATTCCCACATCAGTGAATATCCCTACCCTTGGCGGTCATCATGAAAGGTTCATTTAGGAGAAACATAAATGATTTACATAGAGGAAGAAATGTCTTGTTCCGTGGCCGAGAGGGTAAAGTCGCTGACTTTTACACTCACTCAGCCCCTCACCGCGTGGGTTCGAATTCCGGTAGGGTCATTCGGAATTTCATGTGAGGAAGCCTTCCAGCTGGCTTGCGGTATGTCGGTGGTTCTACCCGGGTGCTTCCGTGCATTCAGGGTCTTCCTCCACCTGAAATTAGCTGGAAGTCGCTATATGGCTGAAATACTGTCGAGGCGACAGTAAACTCAAATAGTCAAGTCAAGTCATGTCACAACTTTCGGCCTGCATTAACTTGAACCTCTCAAGATGGCTGCCAAATCAGTGCCTTATCAGTGCCTATGACAGCAAACGGGAATTATAACTTATTGTACAATAAAACGACATTTAAATGGCAAGGAGCTGTTTTCTCATGCTCTATCCGAAATATAGAGAAGACACACATTATTCGATTTGAGTGGATATGAAATATATCTTATCGAGAAGTGATCGAGCGCATAGTAGAATGATAATATAACAATTGTATCGCATCGATATAGGATATAGCCATATCATCTCAATATAAACTATGTGAGTTGTGACGAAAGCATGGAACTAATTTAAGTATTCCTTCCTTTTCACGCGCGGATGACGCCATGTGAATTTCCTTCTGAATACATTTTTTTCGAATTACGTGATGTAGAATGTCTAACGCTGATAATAAATGGAAACGAAGGGGGGCAACTGGTATATACTAGAAGGCTACAAAACAACCCAATTACCTCCCTTCAAGAGTTAAAAAAATAGTTCAAACATACCCTTATCATTCACAGTGCTGGTGATATAAGCGAATGATGTGGGTTTTATTTCAGCGATAGAACACACATAATCATCAGTTATAATTAATTGCATTACAATTCCTTTCACAAGCTCATATAATTTCCATGAATACAAATACATGTATACAATATCATGTCTTCCCTGTTGTCCTAGTTTCGAGATTTTCCGATGATTTTATATTTCCATTTCAAATGATCACAGGTTCTAAACTAAATTGTATTGCAAGTTTAAACTTTACGTATCCAATATAGATTTCAACGGGCCCGTGACTCGAGAACATAATTCTCTCTTTCTCTTTCTTCTCTCTCTCTCTCTCTCTCTTTAATATCACTCCGAAATGAGACATAAACCTACGTAAATCAACGAGCACTCCCCGGACACCTAATCTACATGCTGGTATAAAATTTCACTAAATTTTCATATAGTGATATAATTATAATGTACTAATTAGCGAGTGAAGAAGGTTAAATTTATTCACAACTGCAAACATATACTGTAAAAGAGACATAAAAGCCAACCGTCCTTTTGATCGTTTCTTGTTCAAGGTCTGTTTTCAGTGCCTACATTTATTATTCATTTGTTTTTGACTGTTCTAGCAAAAATAAAAAAATAACACCAATTCGTTAAGTTCACGAATGTAGGACAAGAGTGGGTCAAAATTATGCTGTCGCATACTTAATATGTCCTTTCCTTCTCCTAAAGTAGGCTGATGTCAAGGATGGATTAAAATTAATTCAAACAGACGCAACATCTGTAAACATCAATTTAAGTGCATAATCATATGTATATGGGCCTAAGCATATTATTTCAAATATACATGTACCTATTATTAATGGAATATAAATGTAATAAACATACATACACACAAAGAGTACAATGAGAAAGTATATGGAAGAAAGACAGAAAACAAAAGAAGAGAGATGAAAGGTTGATTCATTAATACGGAAAATTCATTAATCCGGAAATTTTCTTAAGGACCAAAGCGTCCGGACTAACGAGGTTTTAATGTAATAAATTACGAAATTGTTCGTCCGTCTGTCTTATGTCGCTCTAAATACATACTAGTATTCTAACAATAAGTTTTCTATTATATGTACATTTTAAGCTTGTGGTATTATTTGTTGCTAATTCTCTGTAGATTGTAGCTGTTTAGTAAGAAAGGGAAAAGGAAACACAATGCTTACTTTATCGCATTGACTCGAACGTGCGGTGCCAGTTCTGAAACATGGGGAATGCGGAAATTTAAAAATCATTGGCGATATAATTATAATTCAGTAACAAACGATCATTTAATCAGAAATTTCCATTTATTAAACAGTCATAAACAATGGAAATACATTTCCATTAGGAATAAATCGTATTACTTAATGCCTATTCTAAGAGCTGACCATGTCGGAATAAAATTCTAAACAAAAATGAAGTCAAGCAAATTAATATGACGTCACGTAGTAACTGTTACTTGTGCATGGCAGTAAATAAAATAGTTCAGCACAATAAATCATAATTCCCTCATTTTAGATATACATATATGGACTAAACTTAATACAGACACATGTTTTCAACTTATGCACATTTTATCCACAAAGGTATATTCATTTCTTTAAAGTTATATTTTTCAATTTTACATTCATTTTTGCACAGGCAAGATCAACCGGTTACATCTGTAAGAAAATAGTTTATATATCGACTACAATTAAAAATGTGTCCAGAACATCTTAGTACAGGTATTTGTGGCAGTTTAATTGAGTCAGTGGCCATAACTCGGCTATGACTCTGTATATTTTTATAACGAAACGTCAGGTATACCTCTCCAAAAATGTTAGCGAACACTTTTGTTGTCTTATGACTCTTGAACATGTAGATATGATATGAAGCAAATTATGTGACGGACATGCCGGGGCCGCCGTGGCCGAGCGGTTACAGTCGTGGACTACAAATCTCTCAGCCCCTCACCGCTGTGGGTTCGAATACCGGTAGGGACTTCGGATTTTTCATGTGAGGAAGCCTTCCAGCTGGCTTGCGGTTGGTCGGTGGTTCTACCCGAGTACCTCTGTGTACTCGGGGTCTTCCTCCACCTGTAATTAGCTGGACGTCGCTATATGATTGAAATACTATCGCAGCGACGGTAAACCCCAATACAACAACAAACAACAACGACGGACATGTCACGCTCCACCCCCCTCCCCCACACACACACCCCGCACACACACACACACACAATCCCCCTCCCCCACACACACACCCACACACATTTCTATAGCGTAAAGAATGTTACCTAGAGCAAGACACTTCGTAAACGAGTCAATGGCTGCTTTAGTCATGCAATACACTCCAATGTTTGCTACCTGAATTCAAAGTGTAATGTTGGTACAAAACATATCATTACGTAACAGGCCTCCAATTCAAGTAATGAGATGAAAATAAAGGTAAAACAGTTCAAGTGAATCATCATATCACTTTAACTATAAATAAAATTATGTTTCATTCAAAAATATAGAAGACATTTGTTCGTTTGTTGTTTTTTTATTATTTTTTTATTATTTTTTTTTTTTTTTTTTTTTTTATTATTTATTTATTTATTGTAGAAGATGGAATTTTATCTCATCGAGTGAGAATACAGTTCACGAGATGAAATAATATATTGTATCTTCCACCAAAAAAAAAAGAAAAGGAAAAAAAAGAAAAACACTTTTTATTTTATGATGGAAAGAGTGAAATTATAGTTTTATCATTTTCACTAGAGATATTATCAAATGTATTTATGCGATTATTTATATCGCAGTAATCTATTCAGAAACATAAAATAAAAGTTTTTATTATGGGATGTTGGGATATTGAAAAAGATGCTATGCCATAGAGGTTTCATTAATCCATTGTTTATATACAATATATCTCTCCTACTAAGTTTACTATAAAAATATACAGTAAAATGGTGATATTTTATTATCTTCCATCAATATATGACTGATTGTAGTGAATTGTAAATGTAACGCACGTGTATCACCAGTCAAGTTAACTTCATTAATCCGTTATTTATAATCCTATACAAAATACCACAGGTATTAAGCGGTCAACCTGCATTTAGCGGTCTGTTTAAATATGACCAAACTAGCATTTCGGTATATGTTTAACCTTTATTTAGCGGTCACTTTCTATTGTTCTTTTGACTGACCACTTAAGACAGGATTGATTGCATATCTCTTTATAAAAAAACGTTAAAAATACAGTAAAATGGCGACATTCAGAACAGCCTAATCCGAAGTGATTATTCCTAATCCATTACATAATTCCTTGACATTAAACGTTCTGTACAACCATGATCTTTCGATTTATGTATAGCCTATAGGCTTTTCGAGCATTTCACATTTTCCATTCAACAAACGCTTTTTCCATTCAGTCCTCGACTTATTAACATAACATAGTAAAGTAATCTCACCGGACGAACACTTCCAACACTTGAGTTGTTGATAATGCAGCCTATAAAGAAGAAAAAACATATCAGTAGTACATTGGCAGGCTTTGGCTGTGCAACTAGTATTAAGAACTCAAAAGGGGAATTTAAATGTATTATACAGGACGAAAATAATATAGAGACCTTTTACATGATGTTCGCGTCAAAACAAAAGTTTCAAGAACATGTAGACTGAAATGTAATGTGGGGGCAACAATTCTTTATTGTCTTACATTATTTGTCAGATTGTCAGACCCTAATGAGTACCGAAGTAAAATTTCCATTAATTTTTTTCATACATTTTATTTATTTATTTATTTTGATAGTTCATGGGCATAACGTAACTTTGAAGCGGATTCACATTTTAAGCAAATAAACCTATAACTCCATGTGAGTGGATGCTTGCTGAGGTGTTTTTAAGCCATGTGAAGGTTAGTGATGGATGGGTCACCTTAACGTTTCAATGTATGATAAAGAATTTTACTTACCTTGTATGCTGGGTGGCTTAATATGATATTCCGATAATCTAAGTGCCATAACTCAAAGTATACATGTATTTATGTTTGTTGGTTTGTTGGGTTTAACGCCCCACTGACAGTATTTCAGTCATTTGGAAACGATGTCTACTTGAGACAGATATAGTGCTGCCACACTGTAGAATCACGCCGTAAACATGTGGGGTGATACCACACCCAGTCACATTATCCTGACACCGAGTCAACCAGTCCTGCAACTACCCTTATATGCTGAGCGCCAAGCAAGGGAGCTATAACAGTATCAGTTTTACGACTTTGGTATGTCGCGGCCGACCTGGGAATCTGTATTTATGATGCCTCACTTCAAGGAAGAGGGGGCATACTATTTTGTAATTGTCGGTAGGTCTGTCCATCGGTCGGTCGGTAGACCACTTCATTTCTGGTCGAATGCAACACATGATTTTACTTGACGATGCAATAAGAAAATTAAATACCCAGTACCACAATATCGGGTAGGGTCGGACATGTAGCGGGTATTGTCGTAAACTTGCATTTCTTTACAAAGTTAATGTTATTATAAACATCAAACATTTATTTTACAAAAAAAATAACGTGTTTTAAAGATAGCAGTAAAGATTAAGTCACGTTAAAGTGACTGGGAGTTGTATATTCCTTTGGTAAGATTGCGAAACCCGATGACCGATGGCCAAGTGGTTAGAGCATCCATGTCATAACCGGGAGGTCGTAGGTTCTATACACGGTAGTGAAATACCAAAGTCGTTATATTTAATTATATCCTTTACGGAGGACGCTAAAGTAGTTTGAGGACAGGTTGGACCAGTTTCAAAAAAAAAAAATGACTGGGTGTGGCATTACGTGTCTATAGGATAATCGGAGCGAGGCAGCACTAATCTATCTCATGGTATTGAATCAAAGCAAATAAACGGATCGGTGAAGTTTAGGAACTTTATGGTAATTTCTAAATATAATCAGGTATGCAATATTGACCGACCTTACTGTTTTAATAGAGTGCATTCATGCAAACTGTGGACGACATACGAACTACGGACAAATAAAAACACAAAACACGACCTAAATGTATATTTATTTAATAAGTCAAACAACAAATATTTTAAGTTACCTTTGCTTTGTATCAGATGGGGAATCGCAAGCTTTGTCAGAAAGACGTGACAATTGACGTTTGTGTCCAACAACTCTGCATACTCTTGTGGAGTTATATTCCCGAATGATGCTGTATGTACCATCCCGGCATTGTTAAACTGTATATTTTCAAAATAATAGCCATTTATTCCGAAAGTCTTGGCAAACACAAAAGACAAACAACCAAACGAAAATACATGTATCAGGGCCATAAAGGCCATGGACCATTCACTTGAAGAACTTTTGCTTCTATCAGCCATTCGTTTTAGGAGTCGAAATACTTTGCTGAGACACGGCCAAAAACACATTAGCCAACATATTTTAATTTTTTGCGTGTAGATTAAATATGTTGAAGTTTACATTTGACATGTATATATAATCGTACACACATGTACTAAGTAACCAACAAACATAATTAATAAGTACTTAAGGTAATCCGTCCATCTCTACAGTGTGATCATGGTCCACCAAGTGACTTTTTGGAGGACCAATCTTATAATTTAATAATGGCTAGATTACCTTTATACGCATTAATCATGCCATCGGGTTAGAAGGTTAGTAATTATTCATGTATAATAATTGTAAATACCAAATCGAAACTAGAGCTACAACTAAATGGTGACATGCGTCCCCACATCCCACTTTGTCTTCATGTAATTTGAGCATAGAACGGAAAGTGACGTATAGCCCCACTTCTGTAATGCGGGGTGTAATTACTTGCCAGAACGTCAAGAGAGTTGAATTTCTCGATACATTTGCTGACCAGGGTTTCTCTCGTCTCGGACACTGTGAGGTCTCCTTGAACTGTGAGGACCTGGCATGTGAGTACATTAGTATTTAACTGAGTTACATGTTTTATATGCAATAACAATATGAAAATAATATAACTATTCCAACTCCCGGCCAAATGGCCATTTATGTCGCTTTTATAATTAAATGGGCAAAATGTTATATATAATCGTTATATAAGGTATGCACCACAGTTTGATTGTATGACATAACAGATATAACATGTTCATGATAAAGATCTGTGCTTCTCGACTTGAGATGGGGTTTATCTACCATTAGGATAGGCTTTGACAAGTTACTGATTTAGAAGTGGGTTATCTACTACACCGGGTTCAACGATTATTACATAATCCTATAGGCAGTGTAAAGTCAGTAACACATGTATACATGTATGTAATATCTACTGGTTGTTGAGTTTAAACATCCCATTTAGCTTTTGTTATTGTATTCATTTCTGATTGTTTGAGAGCTACTAGTGTCCAACAAACAGTAGTAGTATTTAAAATGTCCGAACATCACTACTAACAGTATTGCATTATGGGACTTTGTCTACATGAGACAAATGGATAGTGCTGCCTCACTGTCATACTATGCCCACTAAGTCACATTAAAACCTTGATCTGGAATACACCGGATATAGAGCGACAATCTAGCTAGACATGCCAGGGCCAGTTTAACGATTTTGGTATGTCGCAGCCGAGGATCGAACCCAAGATCTCCCAGTCACGGGGAAGGCTGTCTTTAAACACACTTCGTATACTCGCCTCATCCTTAGAACACCCAGCCTCTTCACAACGTCTGGCCACCCGCTCTAGGTTATCGGCACTTCTACCCGATAGTACAAGCCTGGCACCCAGACCGGCGAAATGTACGGCCGTCCCCTCTCCTATACCACAACTTGCGCCTACAAATGACCATCATTGGAGATAATGTTGTTTTCACCTAAAAATCATAAGCTCTTATCTAGAGTTTCTTTAAGACAAAACAAAATTATACTATTGCTTCACAATATGCGACAGGATTCTTGTTAACTAGCTGATCTCAAACTCGGGATCCCGAATGTGACAAACCAAAGTCGGTAAAATGGTACTGAAGCTCCTTTTCCTGGCAGCTATTCGGAGATTTTGCTTACCCGAGACAAATATAGTGCTGCCACATTGTTGTAGTGTCACATCGTAGGAAAAGAAAACATGATAACACAACCAGTCACAATATCCTAACACCGAGCAAGCTAGTCCTAGAACAACACGCAACACACTATATTGCAAAATTAAGGCCAGGGACTGAACCCGCGACTTTCCTCTAGCGACAAACCCCTGGGCAACCGGTGACGGTTTCACCAATCACGGTGCCGTTTTCAACCGTTTGGTCAGTCATTCCTTGCTCGATTTCCACCAGCAATACTTAGCACAAAGTAATAGTAAACTCTTAAATTAGGTAGACACACATTCCATCTTTAATGAAATATTCAAGTACATGTCTAATATGAAATCATTTATTACCTTGAAATCTAACAATAAATATCTGAGAAACAAGAATAATGAAATTGCCCTTAATTATTGAAGTATTACTCCGCGTTTAGAATTGTTGGTGGAATTCGACCTTGGACAAAGATCTTATCCAGATTCTAACCGTTCTAAAATTGATGCTCTTTAAACAACTCTCTCCGGGTTTCGAACAACGGAACTTTAACCCTTTCCCTCATAGAGGAAACCATGAAAAGACCTATGCGAACAATATAAAACCAGATCAGCCTGCGAGTAACTCGCAGGCTGATCAGGTTTTATGCTGTTCGCTGCTCCTCAGTGGTCTGGAAATGAGGACTTTATAATTAAATTTGGCAAGGTTTAACTGTAGTTTTCTGCAGATCAGGCTTTATGTGGTACCTATTGAGGGCGTCTAAATGAGTCTATATGAGGGAAAGGGTTAAGTCAGTTACCTCGCGCTTAACAGATACTTCCACTATAGCAGGTTTCAATCAATCAATCAATCAATCAATCAATCAATCAATCAATCAATCTTTATATCCTCCATAATAGGTGATATACACAATATATACATGTCAACACAGTAATATTATTACATAGCATATAAATGAGCACGGCAAAAAAAACACAAATAATGAGAAAATAAGCCGTTTGATGTGTGTAACTTAAGCAAATTTACACAGATACAGTTAACACTGTTATTATGACCATGTGGCAATAAATGAGCAGCAACTTGAAAATATGAATATAAGTGATAAAAAAATGCAGTGTAATTCATTGCTTATCACTGTAGCAATTGTACAAATAAAAAAACTCAGAAATAACGTTAAGTCCGTAGTGTCACATAAACATATACCGGTGTATACATTTATATAAGTTCTGCAATACAGCAGCATTCATACATATACCTAAACGACAGAAAAGATAAATTACAATTTTTATCATTTTTGGCTACCTTTGAATGCCCTTACGCAACTGTTTACATATAAATATGTTTAAGATTAGTTAATAATAAATAGTTTTAACTTACCAGTTATTAACACGGTTTTTCCCTTAAACATATTTGCCGTTGTAGACGCTGTAAAAACAGCAGTTGTGGGCAGTGAGTCAGAGTTTGTTTGTGATGATCATCACGTAATAATCGGAATAATCGGCCAAGGTCTGTGCATTCCGCTCTTTTCCGTACAACAGACCGGCAGATATCGTAAGCTTTCGGTTCCTTTCGGAGCGTACATTTTTTAACATTTGAAATTCTTATTTAATTTCCACGTAAAGTTTAATATATTATTAACAAACGTTACTGATGGATAAAAAAGGACAAGACCTTAAAACAAGATCTAGTATATTGAAAACATTGATAAAGTTTGTGGTAATTTCATGTAGTGCGTCAATGAATATCTATAAAGGTTTAAAGGATACAATTTTAAGACATTAACACCTGTTTTGGTTTTGTATCAAGATATATCCTTCACTGTGAATGTTTAACCAATTATTTTTAATCGTTTAGTAGAAACATTTTTTGTTGTTGTTGTTCTTGTTGTTGTGCGTGTTTTTTTAAATCACCTTTTTATATTTATATCAAGATAATTGCATTTACCATAGAAAATGGCAACTTTAAAACATGAACAAAGACGAAAACAACAAATGAATATACATATATACATTTACACTTTATCTAAACAAACAGAACAGAAAATTAACCTGAGCTCTAATCAAGTTACCAGATTTTAAAATAAATCTTAATATTATGATTATGTAAACAGCTCAATTCTATTATTTTTTCAGGGGCCGCCGTGGCCAAGCGGTTAAGTCGTGGACTACAAATCTCTCAGCCCCTCACCGCTGTGGGTTCGGATCCCGGCAGAGATTCGGATATTTCATGTGAAGAAGCCTTCCAGCTGGCTTGCGGTAGGTCGGTGGTTCTACCCGGGTACCTCTGTGTACTCGGGGTCTTCCTCCACCTGTAATTAGCTGGACGTCGCTATATGATTGAAATACTATCGCAGCGACGGTAAACCCAAATGCAACAAAAAGCAATGCTATTATCTTTCAAACTACGTTAAGAGACCCTATTGCTATGCGAATGTATGATAACTTTCAAGAGTCCATATAACAATTGCAACTATCTTGAAGTCTTTGATGTTATAATGACAATATATGGTAGTGTTACAATGTACTATCTGTGCTATGAGAGATGCGTGATTTTTTTAAACAGTTTTTATATCTTATTTATGGTTTATTATTATATTTTTCAACATATTTTCCCATTCAATTAAAAAATATTAGATATCATCTTTTACAATAAGGACTGTTATATATGTCCGATCTTTTTAAGTGTTGTTTTCATCTGAAAAAAAAAAGAAAACAGAGAAAGGGCTTTTATATTGTTTTGTTTGTTTGTTTGTTTGTTTTTGTATTTTTGTTGTTGTTTATTTTTTTTACCATATGTCTTTAGCAATTTTATTGTTTTTTTTAGAGGGTGTAAGGTCTGACATGATCCTAAAGCTACTGATCCACTGGTCCAGCTCTAAATAAGCGGGGCCTCCGTGGCCCGGAGGTAAAGTCGCTGAATTTAACACTCACTCACCCCCTTACCGCGTGGGTTCGAATCCCGGCAGGATCATTCGAATTTTCATGTGATGAAGCCTTCCAGCTGGCTTGCGTCAGGTCGATGGTTCCACCCGGATGTCTCCGTGCTTTCGGGTCTTCCTCCAACTGTAATTAGCTGGATGTCGCTATATGACTGAAATACTGTCGAGGCGACGGTAAACTCAAATAGTCAAGTCAAGTCAGTATAAATAAGTAATGTCGGACCCTGTACAGAGCTGACTATCCTGGCACTGACGCTGTAGATTATGCTCGCTCTGGCACATTCTTAACATTATCCCCACACCCATTTTATATGATCCTGACAGCCATTTCACATGATCATGATCCTGGCAGCCATTTTACATTATCCTGGCAGCCATTTCACATTATCACGATCCTGGCAGCCATTTTACATGATATGGCACCCGTTTTATATGATCCTGGCAGCCATTTCACATTATCCTGACAGCCATTTCACATTATCCTGTTTGGACCTATTTTACCTAATTGTTTTTAGCGTCGAGCACAATGGCGATTCACCGATGCTATCATGATTTTGATTGGCATAACGTATTGTCATTCTACTGTAAACTTAAATATGAGGGAAAAAAAGTTGCAAGTTGCACGGGAGTCATTCCTCCATGAAGGTATTTTTTTACACGAGGGATCTATATACTACGGGTGTAATCAAGATTGTTTGACCGTGGGGTCACTAAAATTCATAAAATAATGACCGATGGCACTTTTGTCAATATACAATGAACGTGTGCATTATGAAAACGGGTGTGGTAATTCACTACACTGGGCGTATCCCGCGGAATGCTTGTTATACATGTATATAGAATAATTCATAGTCATGTACCTCTCGATACCCCGATGCGCTTTGTCTGAACGAGTCTTTAAATGCTTCAGTGTACATGCTCAGATGGTTAAAATGACACAATGTGTCTTTCAAACCATCATCAGCAACCGTGATGCTTTTCGTATCATGTTCTTTCATTAATTGGCATACATTCGTAGCATGTATATGATAATTTAATCAAAAGTAGCCATTACATATTAAGGCTATCTAGAAAGTAAAAAGTGAAATTTTAGTATTTCATGAGTAGCTACAAATGGGAAACCAAAAGATTTATGTCTAGAATGTAAAACGGGAAAACGTACCAATACAATCAAACTAATCTTTTGAAAATAATTATCTTATGCTGTTTGTTTATTGGGTTAAACGTCTCAACGACAGTATTTCAGTCATTTGGAGACTATGTCTACTTGAGACAGATATAGTGCTGCCACACTGCAGTATCACGCCGTAGACATGTGGCGTGATACCACACCATGTCACCTTATCCTGTTACCGGGCCAACCAGTCCTGGAATTATCCTTATATGATCAGCGCCAAGCAAGGGAGCTATACCAGTACCATTTTTTACGACTTTGGTATGTCGCTGCCGGGGACCGAACCCACGACCTTCCGATTCCGGGGCGGACGCTCTAACCACTCAGAAACCGGGACATGTTATCTTAACATTTGTCTTTTAATTACAGATACAAAATACATTTAATTCAAGCAACTTAAGCATTCTATGAGAAATCAAAAAAGGAAATCAAGGGACTGATATGATTTATTTAAATTTAAAACGGAAAATTACATAAATAAATAAAAACAAGATATATTAAGAAAATATATATTTGCAAATTGTGTTTATCAATAAAAATATACAAAGTACATTTAACATGGAACTATGCACCTTACATATTTTTCGTCCTCAACTTCTAATCCTTACATCTCAACCTATACACATGTCGAAGATTTACACTCAATCCCAAAATATAGTGTACTTTTTAATTTTTAAATATTTCAATATTAAGCAAACGTATCATTTTCAATTTTCGCTCTCCTAAACCTACAACGTGGCATGGAGTTATTATATTTTTTCAATGTTGGTACCAAATATACATAGGCTTTCAGAGAATATCAATGAAAATAAAATTGCAAAATTTCTTTTCGAATTGAGTGTATTCTTCATTTATTTAAAACGACATCGAAAAAAAAACACAAAAAAAAACTACGGCTATGATTCTTAAGAATAAGAAAATACGGTGCTGACCTAGATATCATAGTCGAGATAGCTTCAATTGTCTACCTATGAACTCTGAATTTCCATTAAAAAAGAAACAAAACAAAAAACTTACAATAACAAATGCTAAATGTTCAATTCGCCTTTTCGAATATTGTCTACTTGTAATTACATCCATATATATGCATCAGATACTGACTTGATATAATAGTGTACAAATTACGGTGCATTACCATATGTAAATCAAGTGTTAAAAAATAATATACATTAAAAAAAAACTCTAGCAAAGTAACATAGGCTGTGGGAAAAAAACAGCAAAATAAAATAGACTGTAAATATTATTTGTGCGAGTGAATACCTATTTTGAATACAAAAATAGAATGTGTTCTCATTTGGAATGTATTGTTTCCCATTAAAATTAAATACAGGATATTTGTTTTGAGTGGGTATGGAATATATCTCATTGAGAAGCGTATGTGCTCTTGACAATGTTAAAATTGTATTACTTCTAGACGATATATATTTATTTATTTATATCAATTATGAACTTTCTTTTTATAAAATGCTAACTGATGATGAAAGAATGGAAGTATTTTGTGCATTCGTTCCTTTGCACACGCGGATATCAGCAAAGCGAGCAACTAACAAAATACACATAAGTATCCATAAACATACATATCCGGTACCTCCATTTACAGGTAAAAAAAGTAGTCATGACCTATTTCAATCACAGTGTGGGTGATATCAATGATATGGATTTATTTCACGGATAAAACGCAGTATTTCATCAGTAAGCTTAAAATAAATAGAATAAACCAGCATAAGATCTATATGTTCACTGAGCACGGAGGAAGGCTGCACTAAATGAGAATCAGGCCTTTGGATTTATACAAAAGATACGTAGTTATGGCAAACAGTGTTGTTTGTTTCTTACCTCATGAATATTCATGTACATATTTTTGATTTTATCAATGCTAAATTACTGAACATAAAAATGAGATATGAAACAATGGATTTTCATGGTATTCCATACTGTGTAGACCATGAGCTGCAATATTATATGAGCAAACAGAAGTGGACGTTATTAGCTAGCTTGTCTTGGTCTTCTTTGTTTGCAAGGTTTAAAACACGACTATATTAGGCCATGTTTAATAAGGAAATATTCTCAAGTATATTATAAGGGCACCACATTCAAATAATGTGTATTGGAGCTGACATGAATTGTTATTTCGCATCAAATTTTAACAGACGAGATTTAATGAGCTTTTAGCGAGCTTAATAACATTTTCACGAACGAGTTTAGTAAATTTTTATATGAAATGACCATTCATGTTAGATCCTTTTTATCATTTGACCTATACTCAGTAAATCGCGATTATAGCAACAACAAAAATACATAAATAACGAACTGTGAACGAATTTCTATTTGTAATCTTACACCAAGAAAATAGCTTCAAATAGCTGAAAATAACTAAAAAAGTATACTTAACGTGTGTATTTCTCATACATTTTCAACATCATATGAATGATGCATCTTTTCGATCAATGTTAGTTGCATCAAACATATTTAATCCAGCTCTCCGAGTTCCAACATAATATGCATATATATATATATATATATATATATATATAGAATACACGTGCGTGACGCGGAGTGATGTAATTCGGCCTGTAAGTAATTGTTTGTAATATATATATATTTTGTGAAGCTACAGATGTAGCTATTAGCATAGAACTTAATTGCATATTGCTTATTGACCAATCATATTTTAATATTTACATATACTTACATAATAATATAATTTGTCTACATTCCATTGTTAGGTATTTTCGAATTATTCTTAAGAGAATTTGTTATTTAGATATGAAATGCATATCTCTTATTACTTTTTTATGCTAAATATTTGTTATAAAATGCTTTATCATTATGCATATGTTCTTCGTATCCATGGAAACATACAAACTGCTAATTCTATGTTTCGTATTTACTTTTGTGTATATAATTCCATAATCTTCAATATTAATATATAGTTGTTGATTTGGATTTTATCGTCGTCAACGACCTACAACAGGCCAGCTGGAAGCTTTCTAGCGTGAATAAAATAGCGTACCTCTGTAACGTTGTACAGTAGTCCCGCGATTTCTCGATGTTTGACGGGAAATCTTGAGAATTCGACAAATTCGAAAAAAAATCGTTCAAAGGACCTAAGCTTAATTATTTTACGTCGAATAGTATGTTGGCACTGACTCCTACAAACTCGAATTATCGCCAAATTTCAATGAATCAACACTTGAAAAGTATTTGTATTTACGTTTGTTAATATAATTTCATAATATAATAATATGTTTATTACACCCCAAGATCATGGTTATATGAGAGGTCTTTTGGTTTCAGGGAATATTTTTAATCAATATCAAAAAAAAAAAAATTTTTTTTTTTTATTTAATGCTTTTCTGCATTTTGGGGTCTCCAAACAGTGAATATTACCATTTTTATTTCACTAATACCTCCCTATAATCCACAGAAAAGCAATAAATAAGTGTTTTCATTCTGGTGTAATGAATTTCCGCCAATACGAAATTGTATTATGCATGTGATGAAATATCATTGACAGTTTGGAAACTTATGAAAAACATATTTGTGACAGCAGTGGGTGTTAGCAAAGGTTATCAGAACCTCTGTTTGCGCCTTACAAATTAATATTTACAAAAGTATGGCGTACCGTGAAAGTCAAAATGACATGTATTAGACAATGCAATTGCAACTGTTTACTGTTCATGTCAGGTCATAATGTACTTTCGTATACTTTTCACATCAACCCTTTATATAATAATGTTGGTCCTTGTGACTGCCTTCGCGACCAATGCAGCATGCACATCCGTGCAGTCTGATCATGGTCTGCACCGTTCGATATATAGTCAATTTTTTTTTCAGCAAGCACTCCTATTAACATCTCATACTTAAAGAACTGTGCTTGGTACAGTCAAGTATAAAGAAAGGACGAGTCCAATTAAGAAATTTAGCATAGCAAGGGTTAATCTGTTTATAACCCAAGTAATATACCATACCAAACATTATTCTTTTAGTGAAACAGTATGATATTTCAGCTGCTCAAAATACGCCTGAACCGACTGCGTTAGTTTGACCAGACTTGTCAATTTATGTTTCCTGAATAAGGTTTGAATCTTGTCTGACGTGGTAACGTGATGTACATGTATTTCTATTCTTTGTGACGTCATAACGTCTGCTCCTCGATTGGAATGTCGGTTGGTTGTTGGCTTAATGCGTCGCCATTTACGTTATTGTAAACGGGCTGATGTTCAACGTTGTAGACGATGTTTTCAAATCCGAGGGTTGCTAAATCTTGGGGATTTGGCCAATAGTCAACAGTGGTTAGGTCCCTTTGTTTTGTTTTCCTGAAATACAGTGTTTTAAGGGGATCGTGGATGAAAATAAAAATTGTAAAAATAAAATAGAAGATTATGCAAACAAATATTAAAAGGATGAACATAAATAACAATAACGTTATAAAAAAATATGATATGAGACACGAAATGAAAGAAAATGGCGGATGTAAAAAATCATTAAGATTGCTATGGAATAAGGTTTGCAGTGCGTTGTGATTAATAAAGATTAGATTTTTATATAATGACACAAATTCCAACACTAGCAAAGTATTTTCAATTCGTCTCCATTAAAAGGGAAATAAGGAAATGAAAATTATAATTAAGAAACGATAAAAATAAAAATGAAAAAATAAATGAATGAATAGTAATACTAAATATATTTATAAATATCATTACATGGTGTCCGTTAATAACACAAAATCATAATGGATTATAAATAGATAACTAGAATCGCATAATATATTATTCATTACAATGGCTTGTTGAATGCTGTTAACAATAATCTTTCAAACATTTGGTCGCAATGTTTAAGCATGCTTTAACCAATATGTTATTAAACATGACTGAATACTATTAGATAAATATATACAAGATTGAATGAATAAATAAGAGTAAACAAGAATGAATGAATGAATGAATGAATGAATGAATGAGCAAGAATAAATAAACCATCAAAAGTTATCAAAAAAGAAAGAAAGAACTGAATAAATAAATAATAATAAATAAAAATCATCAAATGAATAAATAGAAAAATAAATAAAATATTGAATAAATAAGAAAACAATCCTGTGTTCAAGTACATGTGGCGCACTTCTTTTGATTTTTTGTTTGTTTTTGTTGTTATTGTTGTTTTTTTGTTTTGTTTTTTTGTTTTTGTTTTTTTCCTTGTAATATTTTTATAACCCAACTTTTGTAGACCTACAGAATGTATAAAACTGGATAATGAGCAGTTTTGATAGGTTTGTTTTTGTTTGGCAGTTTTAAGGTAATCCATCCATCATTAAATAGTTATCATGGTGTTGAAAAGATCATGGGAATTTTATAGTAAATGCAAGCCTTTATTTGTATCTGCACTGAAACCCTTTTAAACATTTAGATATATAGATTCATAATTAAATGATAAATGGATTACCTGAAGAAGGGATAATCACTAAAGTCAACAATACACAATATTCGCTGTTATACTATTATTTTGCATGCAAAGGTGGCATTGGTTACACATGATTACGTCAGATACGCATGCGTGTGTGTCACCTTTTGTGTCGCACATAGACACTTGTGATGACTGCCGCCAGAAGAGTCAGGCCCAGGCCAACAGCCAGGATTATATACCAGTTGCTAGACAACCACGAGCCCTGGAACAGAGAAAATAAATTGAGCGTACTTAAAAATACAATACAGTTATATTGCGTTTAATGGAAGATTGTCGGAAGAAAATGAAATACTCGGATAATCGAGAGGCTACGATAATCCGTATAAAAGTTTCTTCTGGGTATAGCAATGTAGCCTGCAACGGAACTGAAATATATGCTCAATGGCATTAAAAACTCCTCATCTTTGAAACATGTAAACTACTTTATTTGTGTTTTCAAACTAGAAATGTAATGAGGTATATTTAAGCAATAGATTGGTGCATATTAAATGCACTATTTTTATTTTATCATTAACGAAAATACAAGTTTAAAGGAGGGGTCAACCTGTGGAAAAAATGACTAGAAATATCGAAGTTTTACACATGTGGCTTTTTTTAAAAGTCATCGAGTATTTACTCCCAATTAGCAAGGAACTCTGAAATCGCTTTCAGAACAATCGAACATTTACTTGGTATATAGTCTATAAGACCTACTGTAATATGTCGTTTTACACGTGCTTTCATTTCCTACTACACTTAACATGGTCTGAACATATCTGAACAGAAAATATTTCATTTTTAGCACGTCTGTTTCACAGAAAAAGTCTAGCTTTCATGATCGCTTTGTCGTCGTTGCCGTCGTCGTGCAAAAACTTTAATGTAGCCCATTACTAAAAAAAAAAAAAACTTTTAATAGACGAGAATTGACATCCGGATGCGGTGCTTTTGTAAGGATTTAACTCAATATATGCGAAATATTTTACAATGTAGACACAATACATTTATTATATTATATAATTATATGAACGGTTGTACTGCGACTCGCCGTTCTTACCTCTGGCTTCTGATTGTTTGTAGAATCAACTAAAGACAATAACTCGGCCTCCCTTTCGGGTGTAAAGATCGTCTGCAGCTGGGATTTGGACATCGGCTCCTCGCCCTGGAGAACCTTCACAAACACCAGTGTATTCGGTTCCCTTGATAACACAACATATTATTCCATTATTTATTTTACGTAGATTGGACATCTAATTCTTACAGCTTTTAATAATCAATCTCGACGGGTTAGAATAGACCAGTACATGGGGCCCAGGAAGGTCATAAAAATCTTTGACTCGTACTGTAACCCACATCCAGTCATGTACGTGGAAAGATCCACGGCGCCATCGCCCACTATTTTTCTTTCGAAATCCAATTGAAAAATAAACATTTATTTCACCTAATACGAAACAGTATTTCATAAACATGAAATATTAAAGCTTACAGGCAAAGTGGGCTAGAAGCTTAATTTTTAAGAGTTTTAACCACTTTCGAGAGTTAAAAGATTATCTTCTCTGTCTGAATATTCTTTCAATAATTCATAAAAAAAAATATATGTCAGTAACTGCACGAACACCTGATTGACCTTTGACATTTGCCAATTTTTGAGGAATTAACTCTCGGTTTTTGTTAATACCTCTGCATTGACAATAAAGACTATAATGCAGCAACGTTATACTGGTTCAAACAATAAGGTTCCTTTCCTTCCTTTCTTTTTTTCTCCACCTTACCTACTTGAAATCCATGGCCTCTTTCGTAACAATAACTTTTATATACATGATTTTCTTACTGTATTCCCTTTTATATGTTTTATTGGTACATTTACATTTAGGAACAAAACTAAAGATACACAATTTTAAGTTCATGTCGTGGTTTTGGTGCAAACACACACACACACACACATATATAGAGAGAGAGAGAGAGGGAGGGAGAGAGAGAGAGAGAGAGTTACGCAAAGAAAACACCCCTCGTACCTAACCTTATGAACTCTGAAGCCACATTTTTTCAAACCTCTTCTGTGATCGCTAGATACAGGTTTAAATATACTTACCCATTTCCGTTCGTCTGAGGCATGTAGGACATCTCCAAGTGTGTGGTGTTTTCAGAGTAACCCCCGCTGCTATTAAGCATGGTTGTGATCTTCTCCCGGATTAGTTCCATTGTTTGACTGCCGACATTTCCATCCACGTTAAAAACATACATATCTACAAGAGAATCATCAAGAACTCAGATACTTTTTATACATCCATATCATATTGTTGAAAACAAAAGAAAACAAATGATGATATTTATCTTCAGTATAAATAGCACATCAACAGCTCAAGGATTTATAACTTAACGTAATTGATATACTATATAAATAATTAAATCAGTTTTCTTTACAAAATTGCGATAGATAAAATAATTTATAAAATAAAAACATATAGGGCTTGGAGAAAAACTAGATTTCGTAAAAACATGAAATGTATAGTCATAAAAGAAGTCACACATTTATTAATTTATTATTTGAAAAATGATACTAAATAGCTAGTAAAAGACACGGGGGAGGGAAATGGCGATTTTCTAGTACAAAAGCAATATATAGCAAATTCATAAATAAGGAACTGTTAAAAGGTAGTGCATGAAACATGTTATACAACAGAGATCAGTTGATACTGCTAAATAGATTAATTGAGATTTATAAGGACTAATAATCTAACATATTTCATATACATGTATTGAATAGCAGGTGAAATGAGGATTGACTGACGAGCGAGCGAGGGAACTAAAGTTACAGATATAGTATACATATAAGAGAATGTGCTCTAAACGGCATTGAATGATAGAAATGCTTTTAGAAAATTAACAGTTTTAGGTGTCACTACAAAGCAATACACAAAACTTGTGAACCAGAGAATTGAAGGTTTTCGTGATGCTATTCCTATATTCTGTTTCGCTTCACTCTTGCAATTAAGGCAAACGATAGAAGTCGAGTTATTCAATATTACGGTTTCTTGCCAAATCTGATACATTCTTCTATCATAAAGGCTCATACCTCTGGTTGTCTCGCAAAACTGACCCTCAACGCCTTCTATGCAGCTACACTCGAATGACCCGGGTTTATTTTCACATGTTCCGCCATATTGACACACATTCTGGGCACATTCGTCTATGTCAGTACCGCAGTGTTTCCCGGTGAATCCCACGGGACACGAACACAGGAATGAGCCGTGCAGATTTGTGCATGTCCCGTTATTAACGCAAATGTCATGTTCACATTCATCTAAATCTGCTTGGCAAAGATTACCCACATAGCCTTCTGGGCATGCGCAAGAGAAAGATCCGGGTATGTTGGAACATACACCGTTAACGCAAGGACTACTTTCGCATTCATCTATGTCCAGTCCGCACAGGTGTCCATGATATCCCTCGCTACAATTGCACATGAACGACCCAAATGTGTTGAGACACACAGCTTGATTTTCACAAGGCGAGATTTCACATTCATTTGTATCATTCTGGCATAAATCACCATAGAAACCGTCGGTGCAAACACACGTGAATGCACCATGACTGTTCATGCAGAGACCCCCATTCTTGCAAGGATCGGACTTACATTCATCAATATCATCATGACATAACTTCCCTTCAAACCCTCTCTGGCACAAGCAGTCAAATGATCCGAAAGTGTTATTGCAATCTGCGGCATTTTTGCAAGGATTTGCAGTGCATTCGTCAATGTCTTCATCACAGACAATACCTTCATACCCTTCTGAACAGATACATTTGAAAAGTCCAAACTCATTGACACAAGAAGCTCCATTTTGGCACGGAGACTGGAGGCATTCGTCAATATCAAGCTCACAGTTTCGTCCAGAAAATCCTTGTGCGCACGCGCAAGAATAGGATCCAATCGTGTTATGACACGTGGCATTGTTTTCGCAGGGTTCCTCAGTATCACATTCGTCAACGTCATTGTCGCAAATGATGCCGCTATACCCGTCTTTACAGAAACATTCAAAAGAGCCAAAACTATTGGTGCAGCTTCCGTTATTACAGTGGGTGGGGTTGTCACATTCATTTACGTCATCAGTGCAATTTACGCCATGAAAGCCGCTATCACATTCACACCGGTATGAGCCATGCATGTTTATGCAGGTAGCATTGTTTTCACATACATTCATACTACATTCATCTACATCGACATCACATGCATCCCCCGTCCAAGACCGACTACATTCACACTCGAACTTACCAACCAGATCCGAACAGACTCCATCATTCTGACACGGGTTGCTTGCACACTCATTTATGTCAGTTTCACACGTGTTTCCGGTATATCCGTCTGCGCATGCACAGTCAAATTCTCCGACAAGATTTGTGCAGTTCCCACCATTTTGACATGGGTCTGAGCGGCATGTATTCAAATCTGTGCTACAATCACTTCCGGTGTAGTCATCCGTGCAGTGGCAGATGAAAGATCCGTCGAACGTTCTCGCAGGTTGCGTTGTTCTTACAAGCAATTTCTAACTCGCACTCGTTTATATCGTATTCACAGTCCGCACCATTAAAACCTTTCGTACAAGCGCATGTGTATTCATTAATACCGTCCACACAAATTCCGCCATTTTGACAGGGGTCCGAAACACATTCGTCGATGTCTATTTCACATGATACACCGGAAAATCCATTTATGCAATCGCACATGAAACCTGCGATAACATCATTGCATGTGCCGCCATTTTGACATGGGTTACTTGCGCATTCGTCAATTTCTTCTTCGCACGATTGCCCCGTGTACCCGGACGCGCAAATGCACTCGTATGAATTGACCATATCTTGGCATGTGGCGTTATTTTGACAAGTGTTGTTTAAGCATTCGTCTATATTTTCTTCACACAGTTCACCTAGAATAAGTTATATCAATTATATTAGAGCTAAAATTACATCTTGTTAAGAGAAGAACAAAAAAATGGAATGACTACATTTGTATTTCATTCTAGTCGATTGGTATTTAGTGTCTGAAAAAGAAATGGACAAGTTACCGTCTGAAAGTATTGAATAAAAGTATATCTAGATAGAATTCGGGGGACGGGATTGTCAGTATGTACTGAATAAAAACGATCCTTTTTATTCATTTAAAAAAATCTTATTTTTCCTAAAACGGATAATTTCATTATTTTTTTATAAACCATTTATATTCTAAGTTGATATTCAATTTTTTTTTTTTACAATAAGGTCATTAATTTGAATTGTTGATTTAATATATAACTAATAGGTCAATATCAAAATTCACAAATTATAAGTCACAATGTCATACAAATATTTTAGATTGGAAATGCAGCTCTGTATTTTACAAGAAAATACTGAACTTTCTCTCAATGATTGTAAATGCTTTGAGAATTATATGAATAATGTTATTTGATTTTTTTAAAGAAAATTTCTTTATTTATCTCAAAATTAAGCATTTAGATTTAGAAATGTTGCGACATGAAATCTAAGGTTTGGGTACATTAAGAAATGATGAAATAGTTCATATACATTATAAACATAACAGTAAATAAAACATATTTTAAAAAACAAAATTAGTTGCATTAAATACATTTAATCCAGCTGTTTGATTTCAACACAATATGCATATAGATTACACACGCATGACGTGTAATATAGTAAGTCGGCCAAAACATTTTATGCAACATGTTGTGTTTAAGAAAGTACTTGATAATTATACAAAACCGGAAACAGCCGTTTAAACAAATTGTCAAATGGTAAAGAGAAATACACTCAACAAAAAAAGAAACCTGACACTTTTAGTTTTTAAATATTTTGCACATCTGCGAATTTATCCAAATTGTGAATATTGCACAAACATGTACTATCATCGACACACTTTACACGTGCATCGTTTCGTCGTCATGGTATCAGTCAAATGCAGTTAGGCGTTAAATTTCCGTTTTTGCGGAACGGTAACTGGTAGCCAGTGTTACAAAGCACTATACATGTCATCAGTGATCACACAGTGAAATTCACATCTAAAGTTGACAAGTTTTACAATGCCACGGTTGTCAGAAGCCGAGAGAAATAGGGCTATTGGAATGCTCCAGGGCGGTGCTTTTGTCAACGTCAGCAGAACCTTTAACTGCAGTCGCAACACAATTCATGAGCTTGTTAGACGTTTTATGCAAACAGGTGGTGTGTCCGATCATCCAAGGTCATGTAGACCAAGGACAAGTACCCGAAGGGATGATCGTGCTATTATCTTAATGCACTTACGTAACCGCTTCAGACCCGCGACATTGACGGCACCTTTGTTTAACGTAAGTGCTCAAACTATTCGCAATAGGTTACGCACACAAAGACGCCCAATTAGAGCCCGACGCCCATATACCGGTGGTATACTGGCATTACGCCATCGTCAGGCCCGTACGGCATGGACACGTGCCCACCGTCACTGGCGTCGACGTGACTGGAACACTGTCCTGTTTTCGGACGAATCGCGATTCAATCTGAGTAATGCCGACGGCCGCACACGAGTCTATCGCCGGCAAGGTGAACAGTTCGTGCCCGTCTGTGTTAGAGAACATGATCGTTTTGGGGGTGGTGGCGTAATGGTATGGGGTGGGATAATGGGGGTGGCGGGGGGGGGGGGGGCAGAAAACCCGACTTATCGTTCTGCGAGGCAACTTAAATGCCCAAGGGTACATTAACAATATTTTAAATGCAGAAGCTATTCCGTTTTTGAGAAGAAATGCTCCATCTTTTTTCCAGTAGGATAACCCTACACAGCAAGAATTACACGCGCTCACTTAGCAGCAGCAAACGTTAACGTTATGCAATGGCCAGCAATGACTCCGGATATGAATCCAATAGAGCATATCTGGGACGAGTTTGGCAGAAACGTTCGTCAAAGACATGCTCCACAAAATATCCAAGAGCTGACAAATGCATTGATTCATGAATGGAACAATCATCCCAACGGACGTGTACAACGTTACGTTACGTCAATTCGATGCGACGATGGATACACTCATTAGAGCTAGAGGTGCTCACATCCGATATTGATTTCAATACCAGAACACTTGCACATTATTAAATTGTGATCTAAAGGGTTAAAATTCACCAGAAAAAAATGTCAATGCCATTACATCCAAACTGATAAATTCAATTTTGACCCCTATCATTGAAATTACGTAATTTAACCAACTTAAATCATGACTAATAAAACCAAAATGCATGTCTGGGTTGGGAATGGATCATTTTAACATGCCCAAAAGTTGTTGTAATGCTGTATTGTCTATTTTCTGAAAAAATGAATAAAACATACACTGTCAGGTTTCTTTTTTTGTTGAGTGTATTATGAACATTCATACATGACATATTCAGGATCTGACATTATGACAGACGTTATGATTTCAATTTATAGACACATAGAAAACACAATGTAAAGGAATGTTTTTTTTTGTTGTTTTTTTTTCGGTACGGTATATTATTTTGAGCATACACACATACACACAGAAAACTTGTGATATCCCAAAATTGACGGTGAAAGTAGAATTTTTTTGAAAAATCGCAATATTTGGACCGCCGAGATTTTGTTTTTTCTTCTGAGGCTTAGTTTGCAAAAAAAAATCTTAAAATACATTTAAAAAAAGACACGATTCTCATATAACGGGAATAGCACAAGTTTACTGCATGTACGAAAACAGATAATGGCATTTCATTGAAACTGGTTTGAATTCTACTGCCCACACATAGCGTTAAGTAATACTTTGAATATTTAGGGCCAAATTTCGTCATTTATTTTTTCTTTCATAAAATACCCATAGATATTTTTTCTTAACTAATCGTGTCAGTTATGAAGATTCTAATTTATATATCAACTTAGCCATTTGTACTTGAATGGTTAATAAAACAGGAATGGTGAAATGTTTTCGTACACAATAAAATAATTTAAGTTTTTCTAGCGTTAAGCACTGTTGGTGGAATTCGAGCCTGACAATATATTTGCATGCAATTATACTGTTTAGGTCTGCATCTAAAAAAATCTTTACCTTAGATATTACTAAACACAAAGTTCTGAATGTGCAAAATTACCCAATGTACATGCTCTTTCAGAAATCTGTGTTAATTTTTTTTTTCATTTTTTTTTTATTTGCAGTTTCAAATATTTAAGTTCATGAAAAGGTCAGTTTGAAATATATTTTGAAATGCAGGTCAGAGGCTGTATTTATAAGGCAACTTAAGTTGTACTTTTAATCAAGTAAAATATTATTTACTACTTAAAGTTATTAGCTTTTCTTTATAATTCCTATTGTATCTGGTAAAATAGTTGTAAAGTTAGAAAATTAAACATTTCAGAAAACAATGAAATTATAAAATTTATTTCTCTTAAACTTAATTTTAATTAATAAGTTTCGTAACACTTACATGTATAATTAAATTGAAGATTTGCACACAATAAAATAGCAAATGAATAAAGCTATTTATACGCGCCTTTTGAAAAACAGACCACAGATTCCTCTTCGAACCTCGGGTAGCAATTGGACTTTTGCGAGATGTTATTGATTTTGAAAACATAGAAAGTTTGATCAAACTGCAAAATTATGGTTATATCACAAATGCTTTTATAAACCTTTGTATATTTAATTATACATCGTGCAATTCATAGTAATTATGCAGATTCAATAATTTAGATGTATAAAACATAAGGAAAAATAAAACTAAAAATGAAAGGATGAATTTAAAAGGCATATACCTATGAAACCAGGTTCGCACTCGCATGTGAAGCTGCCGGGCAGATCGTAGCACGTGGCATTGTTCTGGCACGGGCGCTCTAGGCACTCGTTAATGTTAATGTCACAATTATTCCCATCCCAACCCTCGATGCACGTGCAGTTATACCCTTCATCCAAGCTGTCACACTGCGAGTTATTGCACGGGTTATCTCGGCAGAAGTCTATACGTTCCTGGCAGGTACTTCCGGTCCAAGGAAGTTTGCAGCTACAGGCGTACGACCCAACGTTGTTAGTGCAGGTACCGTCGTGCGCGCACGGAACGCTCGAACATTCATCAATATCACGGTCACAAAATTTTCCTTTAAAATAAAGAAGAGAAACAGTTTATTTTATGCTGATCGAGCAGCAAGTCTAAGGAAAAGCGCACTCTCTCCACCCTCTTAATGATTACTTCGTCAAACGCGATTGTATGTGAAGTTAAATTAAACCAAAATGTTTAAAGTTCAATAATCTTTATCCGATGATCTTCACTTGCCGGCCAACATGGGAAACAGAAAAATATTTTCCTTTTTTTATTCTTGCCATTACATTATATTGATTTTGAGTTTATACACTGAAATGAAAAAAAACAAAAACTAATAATCAACAAAACAAGTTTCATCTCCGTTTTCAAAATTTACGATTTGGCATTTTAAGTAGTTTTCCAAATAAAAACATAACATATCGGCTATGTACTTCACGACATATTACATATAAAATCTTCGTTTATTGGATATATAAATATATAGCACTTCAAATAAACATATTGTTAAAATATAAGTGTCTGAAAAGGGTGAAATTTGCTCAGAAAGTATAATCTCCCTTAAATGGTAACTTATAATGTATGTTTGTTCATATGTATAGAAAGGCAATATATGAATACCGGTGTACTTTGTGAAATCTAAATATCATTTTTAAGAAAAAGAATGCTTGACTGACCTTGATACCCCGCGGGACAGGTGCAAGTGTAACGTTGGTGCCCATCTACACAGGTGGCGCCGTTCTGACATTGGTTCCCGGCACAGTCGTTGAAACTTAACTCACAGTTCGAACCGATCCACCCTGGATTGAAAACAATGTTGAAAAGAATCAAATATGTCAATAGTGAGAGATAAAAAAAGAAATATCGTTAAGCAAATTATAAATTGTCTTCATGAAAACTGTGTCTCTGAGTGGACTTTGATATAAGGCTCTACACAAAAATGTGCATGCATTGTAAACAAATGTACACAAGTGTACAGGTGAAGGGTATTTGAACGCTGAGACGCTTAACAACTTACAGACGCTTGTAGACGCTTTGCAGTCTTAATCATAAAAATAATCTGCGATTGCATGAGAGACATACATAGTGGTTTAATCGGCAATTAATTGAAGACACATCTCACGTTATCTCGCGGTCACATGATCGTACACGTAACTTAACAATAGCTTCTCTGGATTTGCGCTTTACCTATATCAGAGTTGCGGATCTCTGTTAGATCATTAGGGTCTGTATAATTATTATGTGAGAATCAAAAAGACTGCCACTTCAGATAAGTGTCATGATGCTACACTAAGACATTTTGTCCTGACAAAGAGTCACTTTGTTCTAAAACTATCTTTATTTACTTAGCCCAAGGACGGGATATCTGCAAGTATCAAATATAACGACTTTGGTATGTCGATACCTGGGTTTGAACTCACAACCTCGTTTATATGGGGAGGACTCTATAATGATAAGTAAAAAAATTTTTAAGTCAGTTATCATTGTATAATTATACTTGTATACTTCATAATCTTTATTAATTAATTAATAATTTTTTTTATTCTTATTCTTATGTTATTTTTATTATTAATATTAATATTGTTTGCAATATGCGTCTTAATTTTAAAACTTTACTCGACCTCGTCGCGATTACCTCCCTTAGTGTATAGTGGTCACTCAAGAGATGGCATTTGAATAAAAATACGTAATACGTTTTAAGGTTTTAACTTTATCTGTTTTTAATCGATTACGAAACATGCAACGTGCATTCGGGGTCTTCCTCCACCTGTAATTAGCTGGGCGTCGCTATATGACTGAAATACTGTCGAAGTGACGGTAAACTCAAATAGATAAGTCAAGTCAACTTCTGTAAAACACTCTCGATAGTTCGAATGACGGGCAATTGAGAAAAAAGGAAACATCTCGTGTTTGTTTCTACGTATTTCAAATAATCTGACGTCAATTTTTCTAACACACAAATTTAAATATATTCGAAATTTCCTTTTTATCATTATTATTTTATCATTATGTTTTTTGTTTTGTTTTTTAATAATAATGGCTTTCTTAATTTGCCACAAACTTACCCGGCATGCACAGCTTTTTTCCAGTATTGGCATTGCAGGAATAGTGCCCAGAGGAATCGTCACGTGACTTGCAATACACACTGCACGCAGATCCATAGTAATCAGGGTCACAGTAAACCTTCACGTAGACATTCAGGCTGAAGTGAAAATGGTTAAATTTATTATTTATTGTTTTACCGTCCCATCGATATGATTTTAATAATTTATAAACTATGTCTACATGAGACAGATATAATGCTGCCACAATGCAGTCCCACGCTGTAGACATGCTGGGATATCCATCCCTTCCATAAACAAAACGTTTGACGTAAATTACTGATCCAAATTAGGAACAATCTAGAGGGATTTGTATTTGAACATGTAAAATTGATTCACAGTCGAGATAAAATAGATGAAATAAAAGCTAATATAGATTGGAGAAAGATAGGGCAAATACCAAATACCATCTATTACCAAATTTGAAACGCATCGGAATACCTTGTCCTTTTCCGCATACGGTATAGAAGCTCTCGTGCCTGGGACTCGGTCTTGGCCGGCGCTATGTACATTGTTGTATACATGTAATCCACGAAGTCATTCGAATTGTCGTCATGGTCGTCAACTCTGACCTTTAACCTCATGTATCCCTAGAAACAAGCAGTAAAATGTACTGGGATTGTTTTAAGGTTTCTGATATGCCTTTCTTCACTTACACTGTCTGTCACTTACATGTGATCTTTTTAAACACGGTATTGAATTAGGAGTTACAAAAGTATTCAGAGGAAATAGAGAAAAAGATCTATATCTTTTCTTAATGGTTGAGTGGGTGGGAAGCACGTTTTATCTCTTTTTCTAACCCCCATTGATCAAAGGTTCCCGATACCTTGCTTTGACAAAAAAAAGAAAAGAAAGAAAAAAAAAAAGACTGCCCATTTAAAAAAAAACAAAAACAAAAAAAAAAACAACTTTATAATATATAATTAGAAGGTAGGTAATTTTTTCCATTGAAAACGTACATCCCGCCATTTAAAATGCCGCAACTTCTTAAAAATTGGTAGATTTTTACATGAAATTGATCTGACTTGGCGTGGTTAGGATTAATAAAGGCATACAGGTGCAAACAATTCCCTACCTAAGGAATCGCACTAAAGCAGTTCGCGAAATCAAAAACAGAATCTCGTCAATCCCTCCCATTTAAAACTATAGAAAAAACTATATTGCTACAATATAAGTGTTAAAACTCATGAAAGAAACAAAAATGTTTTAAATGAATACATGTTGTGACTTGAAAACCATTGTTTGAGAAGATTTTGTGGCTAAATCCTGTATCTGCGATGTCACCAAGACTTCCTATGGCGACTGAAGAAAATCCGCATTTTAAACGCAGCTGTTGAACGGTCAAGGTCGTTCTGCAGCGCATACTGTGATTCGGATCAATGTGTAAAAAGGCAGAAAAAAGGCTGCATAAAAAAGATGGAACATGTATTCATTTTAGGTTTGTTTGTTTCTTGCATTAGTGTCTGTCCATACAGTTCAACACTGACATTGTGACTTAAGTTTTTGTATAGATTTACACAGGAGAGACTGGCGAGATTCTGCCGGTCAGATCTCTTCCGACCAAACGCGTTTTTAAATTCGCGAACTGTTTAAGAGCGATTCCTTAGGCAAGGAGGGGTGTTTTATGTACCCGTTTGTCTTTATTCATATCTTCCAAGAAAATTTATAAGACCATTTTTTTTTAATTTACCTTTTTTCAAAAGAGAAACGGCAATTGAAAATGCGGGATGTATGTTTTCAATGGGAAAAGGTACCTACTTTCGAACAGGGTTAATTGAAAAACTGTTCTATGTTAGCACACATATCTGATCGCACAACGTTTCGTTTCTAAATTTTAGACATCAATTTCCCTTTTTTACTACACGGAGAAAAAAAAGTTCCCTTTTTTACATTGGGCGCTAAATGTAACAGGTGCTGAAAAAATAAATGACTCGAACCCAGGGAATACCGTTTCTGCACTCTACCAACTGAGCTACCAAGCCACATGTCTTCTTGCCTATTGATTTATCACCAAATACCTGTACCCGGCTACACACGTTGTGCTCTGGTAAGCTTAAAACCTATCAGATAATTACTACATACCTGTACCCGGCTACATATGTTGTGCTCTGGTAAGCTTAAAACCTATCAGATAATTACTTCTTCCGTGGTTTCGTGAGGTGAAATAATGCAATGCTAGTTCCAATTACTAAGGAATATACATCTTAGAATAGGAAAAAAAATAATAAAATAAAATTATAGAAATGCTTTGATTATGCAAAAGTGTGCAGTGTCAACAAGTGAAAACCATGCAGCTCGAAGACTCAATATGATTCTTCGTGATCATGTCAAAAACTGTAAGATTCTTAGTATAGGTAATTTCTTAACAAGTGATTGTGGAGTGATTTAAACGAGAAAAACTGCCCGCTTCAATAGGAGCTTATTAGTAGCAAGTCACGTGATACTTACTGGCCAATCGCTAAACGAGAAACTGAGTGGATTCGGAGTACCTCCAATACTACTGCCAAATGTTATGGAGTTGGCATCATTGATGTATCCTGTTTTGATCCTTCCAAATGGACATGCGTCTATATTGTTCGGACTGAAACAAAAGGTAATCACTGAACCGAACACTGATCACTTAGTATAGGTTGTCAGCTGAGTAAAAATGGACGCATACATCGGGGTGACTCTTTGTATATGATATAATCTATTAAGACATTGCTACAGACTATAGAAGACCGAAGCGAGCGTAGGCTTCTATTGTCTGGATAAATGTTTTGATATGGGTGTGCAGGCTGATCCTGGTCTACACTGGTCGCAAAGGATAGTCACAAGTGTCCACAGCAAGTGCATAGAAACAGTACGGTAGAACCACAATCTACCACATGCAAGCTGTTGTCCTGACACGAGCAAGGAAGGTTATTTGAATGCTTTGGGGAACGAAGTTAACTTCATTGACTTTTAAAAAGTGTTTGCATCTTAAACTCCATATGGTTTCTTATAAAAGTCATTTCATGGTACTGGTGCAATTTGTAGATCAGTTTGAGTCACTTGGACCACACACAGAGTATGGCCGAATTTCATTAGAATAATGCAGGTATATTTACTTATTATTTGATAAAACTCTACATGCTCTCATCTGCATCCGCATTTGACTAGGTACTGTAGAATCATTAATTTTCGTGGGGAACTAATTTTCGTTGATTTCGTGGATGACTTCATCCACGAATATTTATCCCAACGAAAACTGTTTATTTCATAGACGTCATGTTTCCTAGAATATGGTTCCACGAATATATGTACCAACGAAATTAATCCAATCACAGATTCCACGAAATTTAATGTCAATAAAATAAATGATTTTACAGTATTTAGTGGTTCTGATAGGGTTCATTTCATTAACCCCACGTGGTCTGGTACAGTAGCATGTATAAGAGCCCCTCCAGTTTTCCTATATAGGAATAGAATCTGACACCATTCGATTACAAAGGTCGTAATTTTGCATATTCATGTAAATAGTTTAAACTTATTTTATTAAAAAAATTGAAATAGGGTCAAGCCACAAGTTCTATCCAGCTTAAAAAGTTAGTTTCAACCCTTCCCCTAGTTTAATACAATTTCCAACATTGTTTCCACTAGCATCGCCGAAAAAATAGGGTCGGTAGGTCGGCTAAACTTTTTTTTTATTTTTAACTTTTTTCCAATTTACCTTATTTTTTAGAGGAATTGACGAAAAACAGCCGTTTTCCAACCGTAATAGCCCGAAAACTACGGAAAAAAAAATATTATGCCTAATGATGTGTGTATGATGATAATTAATTTCTTTTCAAAGAAGGCTGTCCAGGTTATTGTTAGCCGGTCTATCCAAAGCATCTATTGCTTATACACCAGCTATTTTTGTTCAAGTCTTGGACCCAATAAAATAACAAAGTATCGTCGAATGGATTTAAAATCTGAATTTAGCTTTCAATAATTTTTATCACATGCTTGCTT
>CM037793.1:10740212-10790212 GCA_021229015.1 Solen grandis | reverse complement strand
ACGTGTTGTTTAACCCTTTCCCTCATAGAGGACACCGTGAAAAGACCTATGCGAACAGCATAAAACCGGATCAGCCTGCGAGTAACTAGCAGGCTGATCAGGTTTTATGCTGTTCGCCGCTCCTCAGTGGTCTGGAAATGAGGACTTTATAATTAAATTTGGTAAGGTTTAACTGTTGTTTTCTGCAGATCAGGCTTTATGTGGTACCTATTGAGTGCGTCAAAATGAGTCTATATGAGGGAAAGGGTGAATACTGAGTGACATAAATGAACAGATTCCACCAATAAGTTTGTATAGATTAATATGCTGATTGCTGCATCTGCTACTCTGAAGGTCAATATAATAATGGGCTAATAATAAATGGTTTCCAGATAAGTATGTTAAAAATCAAAGCAATGCACCAGGACAAGCAGTCAATTGCTAATTATATCGAAATAATTCGCCCCATGGAACTTTGAGCCCCTGTGTAGCATGTTCAGTGACGGCACAGTCTCTATTTATAGATTACGGCAGCTTGTTGTTTGTATCTTCCCACAATTCATTTTAACTTTGGCGCATATGACGTTTACACTAACGGATAATCTCGACTACCAACAGAATGCAATATGTCCGAAATGTTACGAGAACGATGGTAAGGGAATCACAAGATGAAGTAATATTATGGCTTGCCGCAAGCCAACAAACAGGTGATATAAAATGCACGTAAATAACATAATTATAACAATAGGATATCAACAGACATATCTTGATGATAACGAATCAGTATTCTAATAGTTCCTAGTGGAATCAATAAGTATATATACACAACACTCATACAACTTATATATGAAGCAAGATAACTAGAAACAGAGACAGAGAGAGAGGGGGGGGGGGGGAGAGAGAGAGAGAGTGGGGGGTCAATATAGATACAAATCATATGCTATTTACTTCTAGGCACGATAGGCGTTGTTTGATTGCTTTAACAAATCCCAACCTTCAAAGGCCAGCCCATACACAGATATAAGGGGGAATGACAACAGTTGTAAATATAAAAAAAAACTGCGGCACATTTAACTTTCGGTTTATATCAGGTACAATCTGATTGCGCGCTTAACTCATGAATGAGCTTTGACAGAGAAATCAAATTGATAAACAACCAAACGAAAAAGTGCATATTGTAAAAAAAAAAATACAGTAAGGAAGGACAAAAAAGTCGTATGAGAAATCTCACATATATTAAAAAGAAATTAACCCCAGAAGGAGGTGAAAGTAAATGGACAAAAACACGGAGACAGGACATGATAAAATAAAGAAATGTCAACAGTAGGAACGGTCAGTCGAAAAATGGCCACTTGGGGTTGGGATACTTAAACGTGACTTAGTTGTTAAGAACTCCAGACTGTGAGTTCGATACCACACTTTCCTTCTTTTTTCCAGGTAAACATGAATTTTCTTTTTTTTTATTAACGCTTTGGTCATAATAAAAAAACGAAATCAACCAAACCAACCAAACAATTTAACAAATTAATAAGGAGATATAAAACACTAATCCTGGCCCTGTGTTCTCGAAAATACATAGTACGGATTCAGGCTGAAAATGAGGATCATACTCAAATCCCTATTGAAACTAATGGAAATAACTTGAGTTTGAGTATGAAAATCATACTTAAGTACCATTTTTATTTTCGAGAACACGGGGCATGAGTTACAAGACCATACCACACTTTAAGTCTTCTATACATTTCATTTTAATTAACGAAATATCGTCCACTCAGATCGCTAGATGTAAACCGGAAGCTGGGTGTGTTACAGGATTTTTGACATGCACAAATTGTTGACTTTTCGAAAATTTAATGTCAGTGGTTAAAGTGATCCCCTTGTGAAAAGTATCACAAGGTACATGTCAGTGAACATTGTCTTGATACAATGGCCACGAGCCACTAATAAGTGGTTGGACTTTGTATAATTGACCCACTGTAAATTAAGTTACAGTGGCATAGATCCTTCTTTTCTAAAAATGCAGGGGGTACTTTTTAAAGCATATTTATTTCGCTTCATCAAGTAAGGGCAAAAGTCTATAAATCTATGAAATCTGTTTTAGGGATGCTTACTCCCCTCTTAAGTATCAAGAAGAACTTTGGTAAGACAATAGACACTTAAGACAATAGGTACTTTAAAGTGCTTCAAAGAGACAAAAGATCAAACATGCGGTACAAAATAAATAGAGATCAACAGAGCATGTCAATTGTCTCGTTAAAGTAGCTCACAGTGGCCTAGCCTATTTTTTCGAAAACTAAGTTTACGAAAAAGCTATGATTCATGGTAAGTAGATATCTTTTAGCTTCATAATAATGAAAGTTCACTATCATTACCGGATAATTATCCTATATAGCTCTATATAATACAGATCTGGATACAATCCCCAACGCGGCTGCGCCCGAGTTTCACTTGGATAAAAAATGTCGTTTTCAAGGAAGTTAATGCTATACCAAACGTTTTACCACAAAAAAAAATCCTCCATTGTTTGCAGGATATGTAATTGAAACAATGTCAAATTCGCTGAAGCTGTAAGTGAAAGAAGGTTAAGATTGTTAAGCATTACCGTGAGAAAATATTGATCGTATATGTTTAGGCTAGTGTAGATTTGTTTTATACTAGTAAGATGTAATAGCGATATATTTTTCTACCACTATAAGCACGGGAACTACGTGGTCAAAATTAAACGAGTATAAAACATAATTATGGTTAGTTTTGTCTACTTCTTCTTTTTCTTCTTCTATAGTAATGGCCAATCATCATTTACTGATTAGTATTGCCATATTTAGACCTTGCGGCAAAGGGAGACAGTGGCTTGATACAAGGGTGCGATACACTTAGCTCATATTTGCGAAAAGACCCCTTCGTTCTTTTACCTGCCCGGTGTATAGCACCGATACACGGTGAAAACTGGAATTTGGTGCCTATAGATCTACATAATATTGACCTCATTAAAAACATCTTTCATTTAATTCGTGCCTTTAAATAGTTTCACTGTTAACAATACTAAACACATCTAATATACAAGAGTGTAGGCAAATCAACTGGCATTGTTTTTCAAATACCTTCATGACAAATTTCGATACTTTTTCATTAGGCAGGGAGAACACTATTTTTGGCTATTTTATGAATATCGCATTTTCGGCAAATAACGATCAATAAAATGGTTCATATGCATTTGGAAGGAATAGAAATATAGAATCGTGTCGTTTCCCGTGTGGTTTTTACTCTTATAAACGACTAACATGTGTTTTTAATGTCCCAATCGAGCTTGACAACAGCCGGGGCCGATAACTTCCGGTTTCTTATCTAATGAATAAAATGTAAGCGCTCATTGGTCAATATATTTAAATCAAATACTGTGTAAACAGGTATGACTTCCCTGTACCTTCTTATCCGACAATGATTACATTGCGCCCATTTTCTATCGCGTTGTTTACGCTATTCTGGACCTCTGTAACTTAATGAAGTTTTTCCGGGAAATGTCACTTTCTTTTACATTTTGATTGACCAATAAAAACTTACCTTCATATTCACTTCTAAAGAAATCGGAAGTAGGTTTCCCCAACTGTTGTCAAGCTCGATTGGAACAATAAATTAACGATTTTATCGTTAGAAGAGAAAAACTACGTCATTTACGTTTAGGATTTTCTGAATTTATTCATTTAAAACACAACCTGGACCATTTTCAATGTTGAATCTCGTTATAAACGTGCTTATTCAAATTTGGTATAAAAACTGTGCCCTCCCTTCCTATTTTAATGTTACCACTAAGTACGAAATGATTCGCCCCATGCAACTTCGAGTCCCTGTGATATAAACCCGGTTAGCCCTCTATTACGTTGTTAAGTTCTGAACAGGATTTTTTCACATAGTGTAAAACAAGATTCAACTAGATCGTATCGTATGTACAGGAAATGTTTTGGTGTCACCAGCAAAAGGTCAACACGATATGCCAAACGGTTCATTTATACTGTCCTTAACATTTGTCCATCAGCGAATCTTTGAACGACAATACTCGTATATCTAGTCTACTTTTGTGACTAAAGTATTAAACATAAGATGGATTTAACATCCCACCAAATGTATTTCCGTCATAGTGGGACGTTGTTAACACGAAACAGATATAGTGTTGCCTTTCTCTAGTATAACGCCGTTGTCATATAGGCCTATGCATGTGGTATGATACCACAACCAGTTATATAATCCGGACACCAAGCCAACCAGTTATTGATATATCATTACTATAGCAATGACTACCAACCAGTGACTATTTTATCTACTTCGGTATGTCACGGCCGGTGATCGGACTATTAATTCCATTAAAGAGGAATATAACTCTATCCACACGGTTTTTAAGACAGGTTCGATTTGGTTGCATGAAACTTCAAACATTTAAAAAATTAATTGAAAAATAGGTTTTACGATAGTGGATGGAAAGGTGGACAGATGTCTGAAAATGTTTCATGACCATCCAATCCTAGGGCAGCAGACGACTTTACAACTTTACCTTCTTCCGTCATCAAGGCAGAGCGTGAACAAATGGTCACATGGGCTGAAGCAGAAGATGGACCTTCCGTCACAGCAGTGTCCGTTAGCTCCCTCGCCGTCTGAGTTGACGTATCGCGACATCCGGACTTTGAGGGTTCCACTTCCGGTCACCACTATTATCTAAGTGTAACAAGGAAAATTCTGTATGATCATTCCAATAAGAGAGATGACTTTCTTATATGAATAATATCTCTTCCATTAAGTGAAAGAAGAGGATGTTAAATAGCACATACACAGCTTAGTGCAGATTAAATATATATTGACTCTAAACAAAGATGGTGTTTAGAAAATATTGGGATTCTTTTGGGCTTAACGTCACGCCGATAATATTCTAGTTATTGCGAGATTATGTATACTTAGGATAGATACAGATACCACACAAATTCAAACCAACCAGTTCTGGAACTACTCATAAAACTGAGCTGTAGACAGGAAGTAGAACAATTTTTAATAAAGAATTATTAACATATACCGTCATGATAAAATATCACATTATCACGAAAATCAACAAATATACTTATATAACAGTGTTTATTTTGTGTGATTGTTTATATGAGTTTAATGCCCCATCAATTGTATTTCAGTCATTCAGAGACTTTGCCTTCATAAGACAGATATAGAGCTGTCTCCGAGTACAAACAAACCGAAAACAAGTGGCATGTTACCACACCTATCATCATCATCATCATCATCATCATCAGTTTTAACTCAAGCAGACAAAGACTCAAAAATTAGATGATGTTCAATTAATAAAATCATATGCAATGAAGCGATAGCAGAAGTATACATTCTTTCTATATATGATTTAATACCCCGAGAGTGTCTGTCACGTTCCACATCTGCTTCTCTTTTGATGACGAAATTATTTTTCATAGAACAAAGTTCACACGAAAAGTACTCTTTATGAAATATTTCATTCTTGAGCAGAAATTTTCCCAGACCACTTGTTTGTATACATTCACTCAAAACATCGTCTGTGTTGCCTTGGAGCGGACTATTATCGTATCGTATTACAAGAATATTACGTAAATGGAACCACATGTAAGTCGTTGGAACAGCAATAAGACATTTCAAGACATGACTCATCTAGGAGATTTGGAAGTTTAACCATCCATATGGTTGATATTTCGATTTATTATTTATTTTCTCATTAAATTTGCATGGTATTATGATGTAAATAATGTATTCATGTTCACAAATTCTAACAACTAACAACCGAGAATTCCTAGGCTACGAGGTTATGATAGTACATACACTGTGTCTAGAGAGATAACTTGCTTTGTCGTATGTCAAAACATCATCACAAAAATCACATGAAGTGTTTGACTCAATTCAAAATATAAATTTTAATTTTATGAATTGATGATTTTGTTGTATTGGGGTTTACCGTCGCTGCGTTAGTATTTCAATCATATAGCGACGTCCAGCTAATTACAGGTGGAGGAAGACCCCGAGTACACAGAGGTACCCGGGTAGAACCACCGACCTACCGCAAGCCAGCTGGAAGGCTTCTTCACATGAAATATCCGAATCTTTGCCGGGATTCGAACCCACAGCGGTGAGGGGCTGAAAGATTTGTAGGTCACTACTGTAACCGCTTGGCCACGGCCACCCCTTTATGTATTGAACATACAAAACAACAACAAAGAACAACACAAACTCACAGAAAAAAATCTAAGGATTAAAAAAAAGAATATTGTAAATCTCAATCATGAAATTATTATGACATTTCCAAAAGAAAAAGAAAAAGAACAAACGTTGACAATGTTTTTCCCTCTTTATGTTACACAGAAAAAATAAAAAGTCAGCAGTTAGATATCTTCACACAAACATGATATTTCACAATCATGAAATTATTATGACATTTCCAAAAAAAAAAAGAAAAGAACAAACGTTGACAATGTTTTACCCTCTTTATATTACACAGAAAAAATAAAAAGTCAGCAGTAAGATATCTTCACACAAACATGATATTTAATTGAATATTCATCAGCATTATCTAACAAGTTATAGGTTTTAAACTTATTTTACATCGATTTGAAAACAAGTTTTTACAACAAATACTAATCCCTCTCGACGGTGCCTGGGTTGGACCAGTACTTTTCGCCTGAGAGGTTCATGAAAAAACCTTGCCTGCAACGGTGTTTAAACCCACAACCTTATAAATCGAGTCGAGTACGTTACCCCTGGATGACGTAAAACCAGATCACAGGCAAATATTATCAATGTCTTAAGCATAGTTTATGAATATTGCATATACACTTTATAAAATAGTGTTTCCCCTTAAATTCCTAAACATCAAACTCGGACACGGGTTGTAGGTTCGATCATCGAACACGACAAAGTCTTAAGGAATGGTACGTGTAGCCACTTGCTTGGTCCTCCGCAAAGTTAAGTTACATGACTGGTTGGCACGATTTCATGATAAGGTGACTGGGTGTGGTATCATTCCACATGTCTACAGCGTGATACTGCACTGTGGCCGCAAGTTGACATAGTGTCCAAATTACTGAAATACTGTCGTTGGTGCGTTAGACCCATCAAAGTAACAAACATTATACTCCAACTGCAATCTTCGCTATACGTAGAAACCTTCAAAAGGGATAATATTGCATGAATAAATTGCAAGAAAGTGTTTCCGATAGACGTAAAAATTAACTAAAGATTAATAATGCTGTTGTTGTGCAAATATTATTTATTGTCAAGAAACAAGAAAATATATAAAACTGTATGAATCATAATCGATCTAAATGTATAGTCAATGTATGCAATCAAGATTTGGATGCGTAACAGCTTGCAGCGTGTTCATATTCATGTGTGAACATGTGTGATCTCTTCTATGACGTCAAATTTAAAACAAATTTACTTAAGCTAAATTTATTATATAATCTATATGACGTCAAATTTAAAGCATATTTGTGAAGTTTTTATGACGTCGTAATAAAGTTAATATGCGAATTTGTTATATTGCTGTTATTGCGTCATTATGTCATGTAGCCTATAATGATCTTAGCAGTGTTTATTTTTTTCCGTGGAGAAGGCTTACGTCGAAACGTTGCAAATCGGATTGTGCCTCATTTATACTATTAATGTGCTTGAATAAGAATTGAATCACAAACTTTTATACTTGTTTATATTTTACGAGACTTATTGCATGGGGGAGTGGCGATTGTTAGTTAGCTTAGACCATTTTGAACTGTTTCTCATTTTTGATTGAGTTTGAACAGCTCTACTTAACAAACGGCATTCTTGTGGATGATATGCAAGCAATTAAGGCGTACACAAATGAAGATGCTGAGCCTTATATATCCACACAGCGATATATACTCGCTATATAGATTATACACAGTATTGAAAACATTAAGACACAAGCCCAGTGCAGACCTCCGTTGCAAATATGTGTATGCCCCCTTTGACCCCATTTAATCGGAAGCATACTGCTGATAACTGAAATCTGATATTTTGGAATTACTACTAACTCGTGCAGTCAGTGGCACTTGCTCCTCCTGTGAAACGTTCACTTAATAAAATGGATCTTGCAACCATCATACATATGACATATCGAATTACAATCATTGCCCGGATGCAAATCTAGACGCATTAGCAAAGTAAACAAAAGAGTAGACAGCACAAGGCTTCAACCAATTGCCTTGTATCAGCCTATATATACATCTTCTTCATTTGCTTTCGTTCTCTCAAGACTTCCGCTTTATTTATTTATTTATTTATTTATTTGTTTATTTATTTACAGGTATATCATTGAAGTGCAATCTTTATGGTTATACTATATGCTATTTATACTACATCTGATGTTGGCGTCACTCGTGTGAGTAACGTAACCGCTGAATAGGGTCAAAACACTTTAAGTAGTTATTTTATCTTATTAGCACATTACTGACTCAGCATCTCTTTGTATTGTTGTTTGAAGTAAATATCGGGAATTTAAGTGATGTACCGTATTTGCATTTTGTGGTGAACATATGATGTTCTTTTTCTTCTTCTTCTTCTCTCTCTCTCTCTCTCTTTTTTTTTTTTTTTTTGTATATTAGTACGTAATTATTTCAATTCTATCCACAATTCGTTGGTATTTGATTATATATCGACGTGAAACAGTCGAAGCATAGTTAATTATTATATAATATCTAGATATCTAAATAGCATTCTGAAAACAATGAAAAAACATTAAACATCTTCAACATCACTTTAAGAAACAATAAAGAAACGAAAAATAAAAGCTATATATTCTAATACTTACAGTAACAGCCAATATCAACACGAACAAATATAAATCTTGAAAACGCTTCTTCAGAAAAATATCCATGTTTACTTTTCAATGCAACCAAAAAAAAAATACACATATGTTCACAGCATTAACAAGTGTTGTGAAACTGCAACAGTTCAAATGTTGAGCAACACACCGGCTCGCTGTTTTATTGGGTCATAATTTTACACAAGCTCTTTCGATTGCATCCCATTCAGAAGTGAACAGTTGTGTCTAATTATGATGTGGTAATGACACTACAGAAGGAGTCTAAGTGGCCCCTTCACGAGAACTCCGGATTAAGCTGTGTACACGACAGAGTAAACACTGTACTCACTGTCCTGTGGTCTACTTCAGGGTTCATCTCTCGTTCTTTTGGGTTAAAAATGTCGAGAATGGACGAGACCGGAATAGCTTTTTTGTATGTAATTCAACCTACAGTCTGTCCTTCTAAATCGCCAGTGCTTGCATTTCGTTTAAAATTTGAAAAAAAGAAGAAGAAAAGTAACACGCCAAATGCCGAGAAACCAGGTTTTCAAGGGTCGCCGTCCGTCTGTCCGTTAGCAGAATCTCGTGAACGCCACTCCTCCTACACTACTGGAGGGATTTAGTTTAAACTTACTAACAATACTTGCCCGTATATGCAGATATGCATGAAGGCTGGATTTTGCGCTCAAATGCAACTTTCAAGAGTTACGGCCCCTTCTCAAATTTCCCTTTATGCAGTTTTGTAAGCTGAACATCGTGAACGCAACTCTTCCTCTATTATTAGATAGATTTCGTTTAAACTTACCAACAATATTTACCCTTATATGTAGATGTGTATGAAGGCTGGATTTTGCGCTCACGTGCAATTTTCAAGAGTTACGACCCCTTCTCAAATTTCCCTTTATGCAGTTTTGTAAGCAGAACATCGTGAACGCAACTCTTCCTCTACTATTACATAGATTTCGTTCAAACTTACCAACAATATTTGCCCTAATATGTAGATGTGCATGAAGGCTGGATTTTGCGCTCACATGCAACTTTCAAGAGTTATGGCCCCTTCACAATTTTTCCTATATGCCGCTTATAAGCAGAACCTCATGAATGCAACTCCTCCTCCACTACTGAGGGATTTGGTTCAAACTTACCAATGTAATACTGGGCGTCTGAGGGTCCTTTCAAACAGTCCTGATACCAGAAGACAGTATTACAATTCATACTTTTATTGTACGACACAAACACACTCTGAAAAATAATGTAAATAACAAAGTGTAAATAATATCTTTAATGGTATTAATATCATAATATCGTACATCTGTGTGTCTAGTGACCTTGAGAACCTAACACAATATGAAGAATGGTTAAAACAATACAGAATATCTTGTAATGCAATTACTTATATATTTATCACTTTCTTAAAATCACATTACAATCATTTAATACACAGGTAATTAAAATAAACTGACATGTTCGACAATAACACATATATTTGATACAATTCCCAAAACCTACCAACTGTGGGTCAAGTGCCAATTTGTCCCTCTTTCTCCATCTCTCTCTCTCTCTCTCAGCTACCATGACATCGTTTCTATCGTGCCTGGCTTGGTGTGTTGGTGTAGGGTTATTCTCTAAATGGTTAGAAAGGCACAATAACATGCTTTTATTACAATTTAACACCAATGCTGCTACTAGTATCTCAAATCATGAAATGCATTGTAAAATAGAAGACGCGAAACCGTCAATTTTGCAGTTAATTTTGCGAATAAAATGTACCGCTCATTGCAACCAACAAGCAAAGTCAAGTAAAAAGTTAAACAATAGCCGAGAGATTCAACTTACCAAAATATATATAAAGACTTATTCTTAAAACTGAAACAAAGAAAAACGCTGAGTCTCAAACGTCTTCTAGCAAAAACCATGCAGACTGACTTCAACCCGGGAAAATATACAAGGGAAATCACTCACGTGAAACCGAACTCCAAAGGGAGAGAACTACAATAGGTTAAGATACACCAATTCAATAATACCAATTTTGCACCCCGTTACACCAACATTACTTGCCTTTATATGTAGATGTGCATGAAGGCTGGATTTTGTGCTCTATGATCTGAAACTCTCAAAAGTAAATGTAGATATATCAGAAATCAACGTCGGAGTCAAACAAAAGTGTTTTTTTCTCATGTCAGCAATTTGAATATGATAAAAAAAAAAATAATACGCCCCTTGATAGAATCCGCAAACAGCGTTGCCCACATTACAATAATTTCGGGCGTATAATGCCACGCTTTTCTTTTCTTTTTTTTCATTTTTCTTTTTTTAAAACGAGTTTTTGCAAGAAAAATAATTAATGCTTGATATTGTAATAATACAATTATGCTAGTCACATTTTATATTAAGCAAAATATCACCTTTATACATTTTTTCTGGAATAATTATAATATTCGGCGTTTTCACAGGAGCTCCATATTGAATTAAAGGCAGTCTTATTATTCAACTATAAAATGTATCTGAATTTAAAAAAGTGCCTCCTGTAGGTAAAGGACACAGTTGATCCCTGACCAATTAGAAAAGAAATTATTCTGAATCAACGAAAGACTTTCCAAAACAGATTCAATAGAGTTATATGACTTGTTAATCAGAATTGTCCCCTGGAAGACTTACCTAGAATAACTTAAATATTTTGAATGCAAATAAATGTACGTTTGCAGCAGATGACAGAGCAGTGCTATCTGGACAGATATATATTTACTTCAAAACGCAGTGAAACTAATAAATGATTTTACGGTCATTTTCAATCCTATTACTTCGTGCATTCTGAGACAAAGCAACATCATATGAAATTTTATCAAACTTTATTAATATTAACTGATTTTAAAAAAATTAACAGTAACAGCAACCTTTACTTTGTACTGAAAATTGCAAATAAAATAGCCATTTAAAACATATTTCCCAAGGAAATATGTCGTGCCGCGACATTCAAAATCTGAATGTCCAATGTCGTGAATGTCGTGCTGCGACATTCAAAATCTGAATGTCCAATGTCGTGAATGTCGCGTGCGATCAGTAGATATACAGCTAAATATTGTTAATATAATTCATAGGTAAAAAATATTACCTCCTTTCATAAGATAACAAAGGTCATAACGAAATCTTTAGGATACATTGGTTATATTCGTGAAAGTTCATGACATCTGAAACGTAGTGGAACAATTTACACTTGCTTTAAATTAAAGTTGAATTTATTAGTGATAAACAATAAGTAATTAAGTAAAAAGAAATCAAACCATCCTTCTGACATTTAAAAAAAATAAAGAAATAAAACAGATGGTACAAAGAAAATCCAGACAATCATATTGGAGATATATTGAAGACATTATTACACCTGGGACAAAAATGACAACCTTAGTGTCACAAAAAGATTCTGGACCTACATCAAACATAAAAAGAAAGACAAAAGTGGAGTTGCACCCTGAGAGCAAATGGCAAACTTGAAGAAGGCAAACTTACTAAATGAACAATTCCAGTCAGTTTTCTCTGCAGCTAATCCAATCAGCAGAAGAGAATTCTCTAAGCAGAACTGCATGGTAGACACACCAGGTAAGTATCCAGATAGTAGCGATATTGAACTCACAAATAAGGGAGTAGAAATACAGTTAAAAATCTGAAACCACATAAAGCTGCAGGTCCAGACAATATAAGACTAATGGTACTCAAAGAACTTGAATTGAAATAGCACCGATCTTAACAATCATTTTCAATGTCTCAATGGCAACAGGAAAAATACCCAAGGACTGGCAAACTGCAATTGTTACACCAGCATATAAAAAAGGTCAAAATGCATACCTGCAAATTATAGATCCATCTCACTTACATGTATCTGCTGTAAAATCATGGAACACATTGTCACTAGTAATATAATGAAACATGCTGAGTTCAACAATATACTTTATACCCTTCAGCATGGATTTAGGAATAAACGTTCATGTGAAACACAATTACTTGAATGCATAGATGACCTTACAAAAAAACCTAGAAATGGGAAAACAGACAGACCTCCTCATACTGGATTTCTCTTTTGATAAGGTGTCCCACAGCCTATTACTCCACAAACTCCAACATTATGGCATCAGAGGAAAGACAAACAACTGGATTAAAGCATTTCTGTCTAATAGATCACAAGTAGTATTATTTGATGGGGAATCCTCAGACAGAGTCAAAGTAGAATCTGGAATACCCCAAGGATCTCTATTAGGGCCGATCTTATTTTTATTCTACATAAATGACCTACCAGAAACACTTCATTCAACTGTTAGATTATTTGCAGATGATACTGTAGTTTACCTTACTATTGCAGCAGATAATGATTGCCATAAACTCCAATCAGACCTAGACAAACTATCAATGTGGGTAAAAAAATGGAAAATGGAATTTCATCCAGGGAAATGCAGTGTCATGTCCGTCAGTAAGGAGAAAAACCCAATCAAATGGAATTATAATCTTCATGGACATACACTTAAACACGAAACATCAACAAAATACCTTGGATACACAATCACGAAAGATCTAGAGTGGAGTGAACATATCCAAACATAAAAAGTAAAGTCAGTCGAAGCATAGTATTCCTGCATAGAAATCTACGAATTAACTCCAAATCTATTAAAGAACAAGCATACAAAACTTTAGTCAGACCCCAATTAGAATATGCAACAACCGTATGGGATCCATACAACCAAAACCAAATTGACAAAATCGAAAGAATACAAAGTAGAGCCGCAAGGTAGGTCACAAGCCGTCACAGGAATCGTTCAAGCGTAAGTGAAATGTTACAAGAATTAGGATGGAAAAGTCTCCAAACCAGACGAAAAGAAGGTAGACTTATAATGTTTTATAAAATAGTTAACAACATGGTCGCGATTAAAAAGAAAATTATCTTCAAAAGCCAAATAGACATTCAAGACATACTAACAGCCATGCTAACGCACAACAAACCGCTACTAAAGATTGTAGAAAATGGTCATTTTTCGTAAACACCACAAAAGACTGGAACAAACTGACGCCGGATATAGCCTCATCTAAGTCACTCGAGATATTCAAAACTCGAGTGTCATCACTATCACACTAAATCACTAATCATTGTTTTAACCCTCTTTTTAACCATGCACATCTTTGCCAGTATATTCAATATGTTGAATGTGGGCAGTAAACGGAATAGAAGAAGTAATTATTAAGTAACCGTGTGTGTTTGTGTGATTGTATGTGTGTGGATCCTATTCTGATTTGATAATTGGTTGTGGTTATGTGTCATATATTTGTTAAATTTCATGGCTGAATAATATTAATTTGAACCAATGAAATTTTGTCGGAGTTGTTATCATGTTACTCCATGCGTAGACAATATTCTCGCGAAAGAAATAAAACAATAACTGATTACTCCCTGTGCAGATAATTGTCTCATGAAAGGCTCGGAATTAAAAGCCTTGACCAATCAGCTTTGTTAAGGTGGCTTTGTTGATTGGTCATTTACAGTGACCTTGACCCTACTGACCTGAAAATCAATCACAATCTTTCTCAACTGAATCTGATCATCATAACTCACTTCTAAAAGAAGTTATTAGACAGGAACGAAAATTCTATTTTTAGTAACCGTGACAAAGACATTGACCCTATCAACCTGAAAATCAATCCCAACCTTCCTCTTCCTATCAGTTGTCTACCTACCAAATATATTACTTTTCCTTAATTCTAACAGGAGATATTCAACGGAAACTACATCGATGACGCAAAACTATTTTTTGATTATTTTTTGATGACATTTACCCTGTTGACCTGAAAATCAATCCCAATCTTCCTCTTCCAATATGGTATCTATCTACTAAATCTGATCATCATAACTCACTCCAAAGAAGTTATTTGACAGAAACAAATATCTATTTTTAGTAACAGTGATCTTGACCTTGACTCTATTGACTTGAAAGCCAAACCCAACATTCCTATTCCAATAAGGTATCTACCTACTAAATATGATTACGAGTACTTTATTTTAATTATAACAGGAGATATTCGACGGAAACTACATGTTTGATGTCCGCCCGCCGAACGACGTACCTTATTCTAATAACAAGGTTTCAACTTCGATGCATAAAAAGATCCATGTGGTCTTGATATGGAGAAAATATGAGTGTGCATTGTGCCAACGTGATCTTAAGACAAAATGGGCAGAGGTTGTTGCAGCGGTTGCTAATTGCGTCATGTTTGCATGTAGCTTTATAAAATGTACGCAGTAATACTGACTATGAACCAGCACATGAACGAGAGTTGGTTTCCATCATGCTAGGTCAAATGCAAGGCTGTATAACTTACGTGACAAACTGTAAATATGGTTTAAGTGTTATGGATTTATCGCAGCGCTCCGCTCCGCGTCGATTGCGAACACTCCATAAAATTTAAAATATAAACACTAATTACTATAATTAATACATATGTATTACTTAGCTCAGGATTGTCTTTGAATATAAAATTTACATTCAGTTACGTATTTCGAGTTGTTCCTTTTTTTTCTCTCAAATTATTAAAAAACAGATACGGATTTAACTTTTTACAGAATGATTCCGGGCATTCCTAGCTGTCTGTTGTTGTTGTTGTATTTCAGTCAAATAAAGGCCATCTAATTACAGTTGAAGGAAGACTCCTAGTGCTCAGAAATCATAAGAAACTGCCATTGGTACGGTAATTTGCTCATAAGCAACTATCACTGGTACGGAAGTTTGTCCATAACTACAGCCCTTGGTTGGGATGTATGTCGAACTGCCCTTAGTGCGGTGTTTTTCCATAAAAAAACTGCCCTTAGTGCGGTGTTTGTCCATAAACAACTGCCGTTGGTGCCGTGTTTGTCCATAAAAAACTGCCCTTAGTGTGGTGTTTGTCCATAAACAACTGACCTTGGTGCCGCGTTTTTCCATAAACAACTGCCCTTAGTGCGGTGTTTGTCCATAAAAACCTGTGTTTTGGTGTGTTTTTTGTCCATAAAGAACTGTCTTTGGTGCGGTGTTTGTCCATTAACAACTGCCCTTGATACAGATGTTTGTCCATAAGAATTTGGAACTGGTACGTAAGAATGTCAATAAACAATTGCCCTTAATACGGATGTTTGTCCATAAACAACAGCCCTTCTTGGTGTGGTATTTGTCCATTAGAAGCTGCCATTTGTACGTCCGTTTGTCCATAAACAACTGTCTTTGGTGCGGTGTTTGTCCATTAACAATTGCCCTTGATACGTTTGGAAGGTACGTAAGTGTCAAAAAAATGCCCTAATACGGATGTTTGTCCATAAACAACCGTCTTTGGTGCCGTGTTTGTCCATAAACAAATGTCCAGAGTACATTGTTGCTGCCCGTGGTGCGGGCCTTTATATGAATCTCGTGTTTTGGCAGGAGTAACCATTTATGCAATCCTACATGTAATAGTGTATACTTGTTTATTTGATTTAGCGTCCCACCGACAGTATTTCAGTCATTTGGAGACGAATCTACTTGAGGCAGATATAGTGCTGCCACACTGCAGTATCACGCCGTAGACATGTGGCATGATACCACACCCAGATTCATTATCCTGACTCCTGGAACTACCCTTATATGCTGAGCGAGCGCCAAGCATGGGAGCTATACCAGTACCATTTTTTACGACTTTGGTATGTTTCGGGGATCGAAACCACGATCTCTCGATTACGTAGCGGACGCTCTAACTACTCGGCCACCGGGACAGGTCTAATAGTGTATGCCATAAGTCCCTACGCAAAATTGTCTGCAATTCTTCCTACACAGATTGATCCATACCAGACTACATCACCATCAGATTAACATTGAAATGCATCAGTTCTTTGAGAAAACTTATTTGAAGGGAGATAATCGCAACCTTAGGAAAATGCTACTTAAACAAGTTATCAACCTTTGTGCTAATCTCTGACCGACATATTGAGGCATTGTATTATATGTGTGTGAGAAATAATATTTTTAATAGTAGTAATTACCGGTAGGTAACACATGTGGAAAAACATCTAGTGCAATAGAGTGCAGTTGTGTGTATTATAATGAAAATTTGATATAATGGAAGACAGACAGACAGACAGACAGATATTTTATTTGCAATCCAATAGGCCTATAAACCCATGAGGTACAATGTTTTCTCATAATATTATGGCAAGACAGTGCAGATTTACAATCACATATATATATATATATATCATATTATAAACTAAGTATTCAAACTGGTTATCAAGATAAATAAACAACATGTTATATTATTTTCTCTTTTTTTCTGTAATCATAATTAATACGCTATTAAAAGTTTGGAAACAATGAAGATCAACGGAGAAGGTATCATTTTTTATTCCTAATAATAATAATAATAAATATATAATACCTGAAAGAAACAGTTGAAAACATAACATTACGAATTGTACGTATTTACAAAATACTTACATAAATATTATATCATAAAACAAAACACCTATGATTTTTACCGAAAGTGAAATACATCAAATATGTTTTGTAAACAACAAATACAATAGCATTTTATTTACATTCAACAAAACATCCTTAGTTTTTTTCGAAAGCGAAACTTTGAGGGTGGCTTGTTTAAATTTAAATCGTATGAGAAATGAAAGAGAGAGAGAGAGAGAGAGAGAGAGAATGGATAACGCAATAGAAAACTACATAGAGAAAAATAATTGGATTGTAAATAGGCATAGTATTTTTCTGATATATTTTAGTCAGAAACAGAAATAATGATTTATACTAGCGACACATTTGAGTTTTAAGAACATGACTGTATAAAGTGGCTGTATTCGAGTGGACAACAGAAATGTGCTTTAAGCCGTTTGACCTATTTGACCCGGTGAGTGAACTGGTTCAGCGCTACCCGAAATGCCTAGTTTGCGCATGCCGGATGCGCCGCTAAAAAAGACAGGCGGGTAATGGCGGATGTTGGCATGTAAGTTTTTTCCCGAAGAAAATTGTAATATAAGTGTTAATATTTCTTACTAAATAGCAATAATATTTCACCAAATGTTCATTAAAACTATATTACATCCAGGAATTTTCAGAGATTGCCGTGATAATTCTAGCATAATAATAGAGCATTTTCTGACGTAATTGAGTGCATTAGTCCACATATTTTTCGTGCTTCAAAGTGAAGGACTAAATCTAGTTAATAATATGATATTATATTGTGTCCCCGGCTACATTCGTTTAACCCTCACCGGCGCAGGCCGTCATATGACCGGCGTACCCCGTTTTACGCCGATCTTTGTCCAAATAAATATGGCAAGTGATTGAAGATATTCAACGAAACCAAACTTAAGTTAATGACTTGAGAAAACCCAGGAAAAGCCTACTGTATCAACATGTCAAAGTGTTTTGAACATGTTCAAGAAGAATCATGAATCACGAAAATCACCATTTTAAAGAATTTTGTTGAAAATATGCAATCAATATAAGTCAGCAATCATCGATAACCATCCCGGGCATTTGTTTTGGAGAGTGACTATACACATTGATTTTCATATAACGTTATAGATTGTTTACAGAAGCATGCAGGAAAACATCTTTTAATAAAAGATAGTGATTTCTCTGAATTTACTAAAGGTACCCGGTTCATTGCTCTGACCAAAAAAAAGTGGGTTTCTTTTAAATTTCATTTATATTTGCTGATTCTGATTTTTTTTTTCTGTTCTTTTATTTTATTTTAGATGGTAAACTGGTCTTTCAGCAGCTTTAAGTTACATTTAATTGAAACATCTTAGGTACATTTTTGCATCAATCAGAGGAACACAAAATAAATTATTATAGACACGTGTATTTAGGGCAATAACTCGTGTAACTTTATCTTAAACACTAGTTGGGTTTATAGCTCTTTATTCTAACAGCGCGTAATTGGAACAAGTGAACGATAAAAAATATGTTCTCGGAGTGTCCGGTAATTTCGATTCCATGACCACTTATAATAGGTATAATCACACCACTCCAATATGACACATAAAACATGTGGCATGATACCACACCAAGTAACAAAATCGACTAAACTATCCATTGGAATTTTAAACCCTGCCTTCTTTAGTCATGGCTTGATAATCTGCTCGCAAACAGTAATAAAAAAGACTGTTATTTTGATTAAATCAGGTCAACCATTGACAACCAAGAAAAACAGTGTAACTATTGACCTGTGATTTAATTTGAACATCGGTGTCCATATCTGTGTCGGACGCAAAACGAAAATATACGAACTTTAAGCATGCCGCGATTTGTAATCGAACCCGATAACTTTAGCCACTGGCCACTGATGCTAGACACACAATTGGGGACGAATTGATTGATTAATTATATCCCCAGAAACATACACACATTGCAGAATCGGTTAAAAATCATTATTTTTCGTTGACACTGAACTTCGTTGATCAAGTCAAAAATTTGGATACATTCATGAGTCTTTTGAATAAACGACTTTCGTCGGGGTTATTAATCGTGGATAAACACTTCATGAAAAAAAATCTTGAAAATTAGTATCCGCGAAAGTTTTTTTATTTGTTGATTATTTCCAAAACTCAACCAGTGACGCCTTACTGCGATATTACAGACATGCTACCACACTCAGTTACATTATCCCGACACCGGGCCAACCAGTCCTGCAACTACCCTTATATGCTGAGCGCCAAGAACATGGCGGTTATACCAGTACCATTTTAAAGAGTAGTAGAATGTCGTACACCATACAAAGAGAAAATACGTGTGCATAAATGTTGATATTATTTATTTCACTCAGCGCATGGAGACTGGTGAGAGGGTCATCAATATAGACTCAGTCCCAAGAAATGCACATTTCAAGAATAAGTTCTCTCAAATTCTGAGACTAAACTTGGTTTTCTTTATAGTCAATTTCATTATTACCAGAAATAGGGCAGAAATTGTGGTGTGTTTTTGTAACTACGATAATTTAACATTTCAGTATATCCTGTCTGTTTTTAAATGATATATTTGAGAGACTGGTGCAATTGGACCCATGTCTTTCTATTATAAGCCTGTTTTGCATACCCCCGTCCTTCCTTGCGTAATATGTAAACTCGACTCAAACCCGCAGTATCTAATTAAAAGACGGCGGAATAAAAACCCCGCCGTAATATGCGAGGAATTACGTTTCGGAAATACACATACATAATTTCATCCCAGTCTAATTAGCGAGAAATAGAGACTGTAGCTTCCATTAATTCTAAGATCAAAAAGACCGGCTCTCTGACGGGTTTACAGTTTTAATGATTCGCGGATTTAAGGACTGGCTCTGTACATTTCAGCTCCCGTGAAATTGTTACGAAACAGATGCAATAAAAACGGAAACCAGTCCAGTCTGAGTTTGAATATAACTGGATATGTTCTTTTGGTTGAATGTAAGTGACAAATTGCAGGCTGAAAATAAACACAGTACATACTAATATAGTAGATACTTAGATATAATTTTTCTGGTATAGTGCCGATAAATTGGTTAAGCTTAGGTTCGATCTAATCGAAAGAAAAGATTCAGCCATCTTGTCTTCGGCAAAATTAATTTTACAACATTAATAAGTGTATTAGGAAATAAATACTACAAAAATTCGCAAAATATAATAACAAAAATACAACACATCAGTGGGATGAGGGATCTTTATTTTTACATACCTACAACAATTCAATACTCGTACATTTATATCTGATTTATATTTTATACATATACATTTGAACCGTTATTACCGGCCATCTGAATTAAGCGGTCAACCTGCATTAAGCGGTCAACCTGCATTTAGCGGTCAGTTTTAATATTACCAAACTAGCATTTTGGTGTATGCTTAACCTTAATTGAGCGATCATCTCCGTTAAGAGGTCACTTTCTATTGTTCCCTTGACTGACCGCTATAGACAGGCTTTACTTTATCTTATTTGACTGAAACTTCATACTTTTGACCTACCATACGGTTAAGAGGACATTATTTAAAAACACTGGATAAGTCGTGCATGCAGTAGCCATTGTACATAATGATACACATCTATATCCATTTATATTTTGACCTCGACATCAAAAACGTAAAAAAAAACCACTTAAATACTACATTTAATTGTGTTACATGTATATGGCTAGAGTTTTCCCAACATATATGCTTAGCGTTAATTGATACTTAAACGCATAGGTGGTTTAACATATTTATTAGTGTATTGTATTTCAATAGTGCGTAAAACGGGAATTTCTTCCTTAATCATGAATTTAAATATGACTTAGCGCTAAGTATTGTCGTCGCAATCTGAGCATTATTATATTCGAAATATAATCATATAAGTCTCCATATGTTGGAGAAGGAAATGTGCACTCAGATTAAATTACAAACGATCTCATAGGAACCTTTCATGTTTGATTGCAGCATTTCCTCAAAAATCAATACATTCGAATAAAAAAATGCACATCCAAAGGTTATACAAAATATTTAATACCATACATTATAATTCAGAGAGAGAAGAAAAGGTTCAATCGTCATGAACATTTCAATAGAGAAAATTTAAGTCTAGATTTCCTGTTGCAGCTGCGAATAGCTAAATCATCAAAAACAATATGTTGACATTAAATTTCATTGAATTTGTAATATAATAAATTTGCTGGTAACATACATTCGTTGTTTCATGTCAAAAATAACAAAACAAAAACGTGAGGTCTACAGTTTAAAGGTTTTCGTGAGTATTGATATTCGTGGATAAAGAACTCCATGAAATCATCGAAATTTAGTCCACCGCGAAAATTGATATTTCAACAGTTTATCATCCCGTTGCATGTTTGTACATGTGTAGCTAAAAATGACATTTAAATGGTGTATGGGCAAGCTTGAAATTTAACCTATAGCCATGAAATATATTGATTTCAAACCAGTTGAGGATAAATGAATAAATTTAAATTGACAATAATGTAACGGCGAATAATTTTATATTCCATTTTATAGACATGATTTATATGTGTATTTTGTATCGTATTATATTGCTTGATGCGGCATTTTAAAAGTATGATGTCATCGATATTGTTTGACATGACTGTATTATAAATTATCGCAACGCATTTTGATGAGTTGATAACTTAACTTGAATCATCCTCAGAGGTAAAGAATGTATTTAAATATTCTGCAATTACTAAACCTATAATCCAACACATAGCTCGGAACGTCAGCGAAATCATCAAGAACGAACAACATGCTTAAGCATTTTGTATCTTCAATATCGTCTTGTTGGGAATTATGAGTTTATCTTTATACACTAACAGGAGACGAGTCCAATTGCATTTGGGATAATGGATCAAGTGAAAGTTGTCAATATTAATGGTGCCTAGGGACCGGTTCGTTTTAACGCATTTTGTTCATCTATTACTCAATTGAAACGCTTTGCAAGGGGCCTCGTTACTCGTGATGACGTTCTAATGAATAAAAGTTGGAAAGCATCTCGTTCAGCATCTGTTTTTATCTACATAGCTAATGGGTCTGTCATCTACTGCGAGAGATGTATTGCATACAATTTATATAATTTTTGTACCCTGAAAAGATATTTCCAAATTTGCGGAGATAATGGATACATCTACGGAAGCTCTTTCGTGTCATTTTTAATATTGCATTGCACGTGCAGTGCCATATTGCTCGGTTCTCTTATAATTATTGCAGCTGATAGTTTGGTGTAGTGTCCTCTACACAGCGTTTCTCCTCTTCTCTCTGTGTAATAAAATATAGAGAAATTTCATCAAGAACTGGCCAGTTTCACTCAGCGGCCTTCTTCATTGTAATATCAAGACTAGAAAACAATGAAATAAAAGACGTTAGGTTTAAACACAGCCTTCCATGAATCAAGATCTGGAAAGTTTAATAAATGTTTGAGTATCACTATAGATTTATGTTGTGCGATGTTTGTTTTGAATCTAAAACCCAAAAGCCGTAAACTACTGGCAACAAACATTCTAACTTGCATAGGTGCTCTTTATAATTAATTACTTGATCTTTAATTATCCACATACGACCACTTTTTGTAAGTATTTTCTTTCAATACTAGTATTCCGTAATTTCTAGAAGAAAAAAAACGACAATGACGCAGTACTGTGTTTTCGTTTCCGGAGACAAAAGAATCCATGGAGAGATGGGCATGATAAAAGACATGCGCACTTGTAATGTTCTACTTCTCAGTCTCACGTGAGTACACAAATGTTGTGTTTACCTAACGACCGCACGCTATGCGGACAATTTATCCAATTTGCGGTGAACGCTAATTTCCCAACATCTCAATTTAAACTCTGTCAAAACTTTTTACCTTTTTTTCCGCTCGTTGCACCAATTATAGTCTTGTAACCGCTTTTCCATCTGGCCAACAAGATACTGTGTAGATTGGAAGACATGGTTCAGTAAAATCCCTCCCAATTACCGGGTAATGAAGGTCTGTACGAGAGAAACGCCTCTAATTGCTCACCTAAGAAGAGATGTCTGTCGAGAAGTGTCGAATGCGGAGAAGAAATATAAAGCCAGTTGTCTTAGGTGAATGTATAAAAAAAATGGATTTTGTGATAATTAACGTAGAAGGTGTATAATATATGTTTTCATTTGCTTATTTTTTTTTTTTTTTTTTCTAATTTTTTTTAAATTTATTTAGTGTGTGTGTTTGGTGTTTTCTTTTCGCTGAAGGTCATAGCTAAGTGTGGTTAGAGAGTCTGCCTTGAGAATAAGGGACTGATGCCTTGGTAGACCACAATTGTAACACCTGTTGAAAATGTGGTCACATGCGTAACAGGTGTGACAAATGTGTAAAGGAAATCGAGCCCAAATATTATATATTTTGGGACAAATGTGCGCAATAGACCGGGGCAAAATCCCACTGATAAAGTGTCCGCTTGCGTTCGAGGGTTCTGGGGTTCGAATCCCAGCCGTGACACTTTCCTTCGGTGACCGCGTCAAACCAAAAACGTATAAAATTGGTATTAGATGCACCTTTGCCTGGCACTTGGCAAAATGTGGTTTTGCTATGGGAATTCGAGGTACTCAGTACTAGATGCCTCCTGTGCTATACACCGGGCACGTAAAAAAAGGACCAAGGTGTCTATTCGTAATATGTGCTACGGTATCGCACCCAGACTCCCTTGTACTCAACTACTGTGATTTCTAGCCATCACATATGATCACATTCGTATAAATAGTTAACCCTTGCGATTTGTGTTTTGAATGTGATTTAACAATACAATTGTCACAACATACCAATATTGTGATGGAATGGAGTCTGATATCATACGGATAGTTTAATGGTAGGTTGTGCCAGTTTCAATATGATATTGTGTTATTAAAATAAGGGAAAGTATAAGAAGGTGGTCATAGCTCAGACGGCATAGGAATCCCGAATGCATGACTGAATTTATATTGGTTGGATGATGTAAGCAGACAGGCTTGATAATTATTTCGCGTGGTTAGATCACTAACTGTGTGGTGGTTTGTTTGATCTCCGGTCGAGGCATAATACAGTTGTTAAAATGTCCTTGCATGTCGCTCTTGTTTGTTTGGCGCTCAGCACTAAATGGTAGTTGCAGGACTGGTTGGCCCGGTGTCAGGATAATGAGACTGGGTGTGGTATCATGCCGCCACATGTATACAGCGTATTATAACAGTGAGGCAGCATTATACCATTCTAATGTAGACAAACGTCCATATGGTCAGTGTTACACACACACACACACACACACACACACTTTTTACATATTTGCTAACCAAGCTCTTTCTTGTTGGGAATGACATTTTTAACTCCTCGTTAATGTAAATCACTCTCACAATTTTACATGTTTTCATTTTTAGAAGGACACTAATTCCGTTAATTTCGAGGCTGATTTTATTGACAAATATGTGCCCTAAGAAAATCTTTCGTTGAGCAAAACTCAGATGTTCTAAAACTTACATGTTTATCCACGAATACCCGAGAAGTTAATTCCATTAGTGTTCTTGCTATTTCAAAATAATGTTTTCACACTAAATTGGTTTTGCCTTGTTTACATTATTTAAATAATATCTTATACTGTTGATAGTTTTATGGTTCGTAAAATTTATCTATAGAAATAACAAAAAGCGCGGCTGATCCAAAGATTGCAGAATACTTGAGGACCAATAGACTAACCAAGCCAGAACGGGCTTATCAGGAAAATCTGCCATATTTCTGCGGAACGCTATTGCCTGAGCGGGCACGTGGTGTTTTCGCAAATATTATCAAAACTCAAATCCAAATCCAATTTTAATTTTAAATAGATTCTGATATATCTGAAGCAGCGTTAACATGAGATAATAATCATTCTGTAATTGTTTTCTTCTCCTTGATATGACCTTGGCTGTTTTGATGGCATATTAATATATCAGAGAAATAACTGCACTATTCAAGTGCAGATGTTCATATCGCCATGTGATAAATGTCGATAAACATAAAATATGACTTGCGAATTATTGCAACATTCGTTCCATTGATTTTACGATTACTGTTCAGATTTATCACACAAATTTCCTCAATGTTTGAAATTTGTCGTTTATCAAGCAGCTGTTATTGAATTAGTTTTGACAAAGATCTCTACCAAATCAACGAAGTGATTGTTGTACGAAAATGTTCGTATGTTAAGATGGTTTTATTGTCCTAGTAAAGTTGAATTACACGATAAAAGAAAAATCGTCTGCAAGAGTCGACCATCCACGAAAACTTGATAGTACATGTTTTTTCGTGCATATATATACACAAATCAAATTTGCTCTTGTTCACTTAGTGAAATCATTTTTCTTGTGCACTGGTACATTTGTTTTTGACCATTTTGAATCATCGTCTATAAAAGCTTTTAGGGAATATTTCTAAAGAAGTTTTTTTTTTCTTCATCTTTATTTTTCAATTATTGTCATTTGGATGTTCTGATATGCAATGAGCAATATGTGATCCTGAGAAAACTTTGAGTAGTAAAGTTCCTACAATGGGTTCTTAATCAAAATACATATATTATGCTCATGAATAATTGGTCTTAAAACATTTTTGTGAGGTAAACCTTTGTTATATTGTACAGAGGTAAACCTTTGTTATATTGTACATTATAAGGAATATTAAATGACTTCATCCTAATATACTAATTACTAAATCTAATATTTAATCATTCAATCTAATATTTAATTACTCAATCTAATATTTAATTACTCAATCTAATATTTAATTACTAAATCTAATATGTCAAGTGCAGTCCAATAAGGACATTTGACCCTGTAAGACCCCATTAAAAGAAAACTTGAATGGTTCCAGTTACTCAAGCTGATTTACGTAGTATTAAATATTTTACAAAGGGGTAGGGAAACGCTTAACATTATCCAAAACTTAAGATTGGCCTCGGTATATCTTAACTTTTAAATAATTTAAAATTATACAGTTTCTGACCTTTCTTACAATTTTGCCAAAATCCCATAAGTATAACTTGACAATATAAGACTATGTAAAACTCAAGGACATACTGACAAGATATATAGTGACTGACGTTCTTTTGGTTACCTCCCCCTGATGATTTTCTGAGTTATCTCACCTGAAGATTTAAAAAGTGATTATCTTCATTTGTTCTATTTTTACAAAATATGAAACATAATCATATAAGGTAGATTTCTAACTTGATTTTTTTTCACAAAATTCAAAGACATTTTTCATAATTATATAAGGAAATTATTTTTGAAAGTTAATTTACATATGGATTATTTCCCCGTATGTAACAAAACTTTGATAAGTTCTCGTTTAAAGTTTGTTTTTTTTTTTTTTTTTTTTTTTTTTTTTTTATGTCTTTATAGTGACAAAGAGTTATAGAAATATTAACCAAATCACCAGATATGAAATATGGTTATGAAATAAGGTAGGGTGTACCTTACTTAAGTGTTGGTTTGGTTATGGAGATAAATTACGGAAAAATGAAATGACGTGGTCCAAGTAATGATGTGGTCTTAACATCGGGATTAAAGTGGATATGATTAAAAAAGAAAGCACAAGAAATATATATTGTATATGCGCAGTACATATGAGGCAAAATGCACAAAAGATAGATACAAATGTACAGCATATGTTGAAAATAGGCCGTATAATTTATCTTTTTCACTTAATATATTGCTGTTGCGATACATATTTCTATAATTTATCATGCTCACCACATAAATTATACAAACAAAAGCACCACATATGCAGAAAAATACACCATATCATTTGGTGCTTCCTCATTTGTCCTCCAAATTAAGCTCACGTGTCAAAAAAAAGTCTTCAAAACAATTATGCATGTCATATTAGTAAAAAAAAACACTAGTCCTACCTCTATAATTGTATTATGAAGATGAATTCTCTGTTTCGCACCAGAATAAAACCACCTATATAGCCAAACTAATACATCGCCAATAATACAACGTAAACTATACTGACAAATCCGCTAAAGTACCAATGCCTTCGAACCACTTATACATGTCATATTAGACAAAAAATACTAGCCCTACTCCGATATGAAAATGACATCATTATTTTGGCCGGCCCACTGACCCGTTCACGATTTGAGTCTTACATATATTATAATTTTAGTTCCATTTCTGGTAAATCCATTAATAGGCAGAAAGAACTGGTGATAAATGAATTATATTGATTTTAACAGAGATCATTTCTTGTAAAACCCGTATATTAGACAAAAATACACTGATGACAAATATATTAGGGACTGCCCCACATATGCTTAAATGACGAAAAAAAAACAACTTCTAATTTCAAGAAAATCAATGTTATAATTGTATGTTAGGCATTGAAATCTGATCCCTGATAACTTACATTACCCAATAAATCTCGAGATATTGCCGTTTTCGCAGTTTTTTCTAAGCAAATTTTACTGCGTTACAAACGCAGTACGTTTTAAAATTAGCTATTTGAAAAATCAAGTGACAACGCAGGTGCCCGTTCGCACATGCGCATCTAATCAAACAAGCTATTTCAAGCACTATAATGGGGCCGAAAAAAACGCTAAAGATCAAAACTTGTGACTATCGGTGATCGAGTCACGCGATGGGGCGACATAAAGAACACAATCGGAGCCGTCAACGACAGCCTGGTTGCCAAATTGTTGATAGACAAGTAAGTGTATTTTCGAGAACTGGGGACTTTCTCAGAAACATTGCACACTGTAACGGTAACAGCTTAATACTTTAAACGACTTGGTGACAGCTAAGAGATTTAACCTTTATGAAGACATTGATCAGTATTGATGTCTTTATGATTGGAAATCAAGACGTTGACCCCAAAACCGCTTCGTCCCATTCAAATTCGATCCCTTCTCTCATTGACAATGCATTTATCGATCACGTGATCTATGTGAAATGCCCGTAAAACTAAATCAATGTTTTATTTATAAACGGGAAACTCTCTTATTGGGTTAGATCGTAAACGATTTTATTTGATTATAATAAGAAAATCAGTATTTTTTCTGGCTGTTGGTATACTTAATAACAAAATTAATAACATTTACCTCCGAAAATGATATATTTTTACGGTAATTTTCATTGCATCTGGGAAGCAGTCCCTTTAAGCATTAATTCTTATCAGATAAACGCAAATGTTTATATGAGGGTACACCAGAAAGTCCCAATGCATTATCCCGGAAGGATATTCATATTTGGTTGCAGAGTTCAAGCGAGAGAGAAAAATAAAGAGAAATGCAGAGGGAAACTCAAAACAGGTGTCATTCTTAGTCAAAGACAATACAATTGCCCACACCTCACAAGTTATAGATGCAGCAACTAAGTGTGTCTCATCTCCCGTATGTCCCCGATGTGGCAACCCCTGAGTTTTAAATATTTTCCAAAACTTAAATAGAACTGAGGAGGTATATTATGATGATGGTGCCAATGATGGTGACGACATTTGGGCTGTTGATACGTATTTAGACCGTCAAGATGAACATTTCTTAAAGAGCATCGTGGAATCAAATACAAATTTGATTTGAAGGCTGATGAAGTGGAAAAATAAAGCATTTGAATTTCACTTCCGGTTTTGTTTAAAAGGTAAGACCAGAAACTATTTGGTTTGCCCTCATACAACAGAATGCCGACATTTCATCTTTTTTTTCTTCTTTTTTTTTGTAAAGCAATGGTGTTTTTTCCCCAGTTAATATATATGAAGTATAATTGGAAAGACATGTTCCTTTTCGTAGCTAGACAAATTCATTTATAAACAGCTATTTTGCTAGAATGTTATCGTCGCTGCAGCAGTTTTTTTAGTCATTCAGCGACGTCCAGCAAATTACAGGTGGAGGAAGACCCCGAGCACATAGATACAACCACAGTCCTACAGCAAGTCCGCTAGAAGGTTATCCCTTTGAGATTTGAACCACAACGGTTAGTGGCCAAGAGGCAGTATGTCAACTACCATTATCATTTGACAACGGATACAACTCAGAATTTAATGAAAAGAAAATGAGCCTGTAAAATCTTATCCAAAATAGAGCCTAGAATTATCTTACCAGTTGTCAGATGAAAACTTCCGAACCCTTGTTTTCTTATAAGCTTAGATCTATGGCATGGTAAAATAAAACATGATGTTATTTCAATTAGCTATTTGCTAGGCAAAGCATAAAGATATCCAGTAAAACTACGTTATTTCGAGAACCGAAGGGAGAAGAAGAAATATTCAGATTATCGCGAAATTCGAAAATTCGAGAGAATATGATTGTGTATTTAATTTCGAGGTTGGAATATATCGCGGAATAGACAGGGAATTCGAAAAAACGCTCGTGGGAAAATCGCCAGTTAATAGAAATAATTGAATTATTATAATTTAAAAAGTATAGAGAGTTTAATTAATTTATTAATTCATTATTCATTATATTTATGTATTTATTTATCGAAAAGTTCATCATTTCAATGGCAAATTATTTCTTGTTCATAAAGACTTTGTAGTCGCTTTATCAAAAACTATTTAACTACTTGAGTTTACCGTCGTTTTGGCAGTATTTCAGTCATATAGCGACGTCCAGCTAATTACAGGTGGAGGAAGACCCCGAATGCACGGAGGCATCCGGTCCGGGCAGAACCACCGACCTACCGCAAGCCAGTTGGAAGGCTTCCTAACATGAAATCCGAATGACCCTGCCGGGATTCGAACCCACGCGGCGAGGGGCGGAGTAAGTGTAAAAGTAAGCGACTTTACCCTCTCGGCCACGAAGGCCCCAGTCGCTTAATCAAGTACATGTAATGAACTTCAGAACCGGCCCAGACACACTTTAACCTGTTAACCGAGGATGTATGCAGGATCGAGCTCCTGGTATAACAAGTCGGTTAAGAAAGAAGTCTGCTTATACGGATATAGTTATTGAAAGAATGAGTGTATATAACATAATTTATACCGTAAGTGGGTCTACCATTGGATTATATATATTGACATAAATAAAGCGTCAAAGGTTGGCAGTCTTGTTAAGAGCATAGGAAGTAAAGGTTGTGGCTGGATGCATTGTGATACCTGCAAAGACACGTGTTTTTTGCTGGGTTATACGTCCCAACATTAATATTAAAGTCATTTAGAGACTATATGTTTACGTGAGTCGGATATATAGTGCGGTCAAGCTGCCATATCAGACCGTAGACATGTAGCAAGTTGTCACACTTGGTCACATTACCCTGACAATGTGCCATGATATACGTACATTTATGGTAAGCGCCAAGCTGCCAGGCGCCAGTAGTGCTTTGGATCGAACCCACAACCATCCGCTCCGGAGGCGAACGTTTTAACTATTCATCCAGCGAAGATAAAGTTACATCTATTCGATATATTGACGTCAGACAGCACAGTGATATCAACAGAACAGGTACCTTATCAAACAAATTAGTTTCATATGTTACATTATCAAAATGGAAATAATGTTTACTTAACAACTCAGGTGTTGATTTATTTGTAGAGTTTAACAGTCACATTATACTGTCGGTCGGTGGGACGTTAAACTCAATAAACAAACATACATATACTCCTGGACCAGGGTTGGACCAGTACTTTGCGCCTGGGAAGATCTTGATTTATTCTTGCCCCAAAAGCGGTTCGAATCCAAAACCTTTGGGTCCACAGTCTTGTATACTACGCCGCCACTTAATTCTATTAACTGCAAGGCTAATTTTCAGACCTTGCAAAAACAAAACACTTGAGCAAAAATGTCAGATCAGGGATATTTTGAAACTCTGTACAAAGTGTTAGATAAACAACTAATGTTTCTCAGAACTGAGCAGAAAAGACTAACTTATGCATTCCTAAGACGAGTGGAACATCACGATCTAGTGTACTTCTTGATTGATGAAGAACCCACATGCTAATGCATTTTTAACCACTTAGTTATTTGAAACGCTTCGTTCACGTTTAATTAAAGCCCAAATATCAACTTACACGTTATGCAGATCGTTCTAACACAACAACGTGTGGTTGACATTACTTGACAACAATATTTCTTGTGATATAGTCAAACTTTATTTTAAATTCACGAAGACAAAACTGATTTTATTCCGTGTAAAAAAATGTTGTGTGCGTGGGTGCGTGCGTTCATTTTTTCGATCTTTCTGAGACCCCCCCCCCCCCAAAAAAAAAAAGAAAAAGAAAAGAAACTAAGAATAACGGAATTTGCGTTGAATTTGAACAAATCTGGATATGTATATATACAGCCGATTTTTTATGTAGGCATACTATTTCTGTGTGTAAAATATGTTACTCAAAATTTGCTACGGGTCACTTAGTTTTATCTTTTTTTATTTATGAATTTGATTGATTTGTTTTTTGGAGTTGTTTCTTTATTACACCCCAAAATAATTTTGGATGGGTACTACATGTATATTGAATTTCAAAGCTTATTTTCCTGTTCCTTTGTCTCACCTCCGGTCAAATTTTACTATCTTTTTTTTTTTTTTTTCAAAATAAATTCATCCTTATTATATCTTTAAAGATTTCGTTCAGTCGCACACAATATTCATTTAGACAGTATCATCACCCTTTTTCACAGACGTGTGACCTTGACCTTCATGTAGCCTGGTAACATTTTCATTAATCATTTAATGTTTAGGGGTATGAATCACCATCAGTGACGGCTTTAAACTGATTTATTTGGCTGTTTTGGGTAATAAATATCAAATGTCAAATAGGAATTTCAGCCATTGTATCTGATTACTAGAGTGTTCCGATGTACAATGAATAACAAGTGATCCTTAGCGAATTTCGAGAAGTATATAAAAACAATTCTTTCTGTAACGTGAAAAGTTGTATTAAAAAGGCAAATTATACTTAGTTGCAAAGAAAGGTGTGTCTTAAGGCTTTATTACATTGCATGATTTGAAGGATTATATACGCATCAACATAAAACATAAAAATATAATCAAAACATTTTATTTATGCAGAATATCAAAGAACAGATATACAGACATAAAAATGATCAAAAGTGCATTCATATCATTAAGAGCCATAGGTATTACACCTTTATTCTGAAATTAAAGTCCGTCCATCCCCACGTCATTTGTGAGGCAACTCGCCCAATCCAAATGTTATAAGTTATAAAACAAATTCCCACAGAAACAACAAAATATGTACAGCACTCTTTTTTCCAACACAGAGATTAATGGACCCATATTGTGATTAAAACCACTTTCTTATGAGCAGACAGGAGGAAAAACAATATTGCAAAAAACAGCATGTGCACAATTTACCGAGTAATCTCCCCTTGAAACGACCATTTAAACATTTAAAATCATCTACCCCGACACAGATGACAGTCCTTTAAAAAGAAAAATAAAACGTTTAAGAAATACCTTCTTACCTTTTTTAAAGAATACATAAAAGCATTAGAAATAAAGGGTTATAGGTGACCAGGACATATCTTCTGACATCATTTACCCTACATCTAGTTAAAATGAAGACAAAAACCAAAGTGACCAACTTATGCAGTTGTCAGGTTATATCCCATACGAGGGTATACCGGAATAGAAGCTTTGACGGCTACCAACAATAGCGATTCCCTTAAATGTATGCAAAAATAAAATAAAATAAAATAAACTTCTATGATGACATGTATGGCCGGAAAACTCTTTTGGCCTCTACCTAAATGTTATTAGAACTATCACTGAATGTGATTTTTATCCACTATTCTGGCTTACTAAACAATCTTTAAACAATTTTCTTTTGTAAAACAGCAACGCGATAGGACAATGCACACAGTTTCCTATATATACCCCGTTTCAGTTTGTGAAGCGGTGAGATTAATAAATTTTTAAATCATTTGAATTATGGATTCTAAATTGTTATTGAATGAGTCCTATTGAACAGTTATGATGTAGCATTGGTGTTTTCCCTTTCCCTCTTAATACCATATATGGACTTTTCTCCGTTGAGACTGAAAATAAAATCTACATATTTTTTCCTCTCGTCCCAATACCTGTAATAAACACCAATACAGGCGCCATTCTAGTTTTAATCAGTAAAGATTTAAGCCCTGCCTCTTCAATATCCATGGCTAGGTCACCTTCACAAACAGTATCACAAACAAAACCATGAGTTAGTTTGTGTTGACCAGGTCAATCATTGACTACCTATTTTCCCAGTGTAGATATTGGATAGCCTTAAAGTCCATTTTAATATAATCAGGAAACATGGGAAATATCTTATTATTTATTTCAAAATACCACCGAACTTATGCTAATGAGCAATGATTAAGTTCTATGGCTAACTTTTAATTTATTAATGAAAAAAATAAACTTTAATATCTGAATTAATTTTATACAATGCAGACATATTTTCAATATATGAGGGGAATGAAACACGTTTGACTATAACAATGTAGGAGCATTTACTAAATTATTAATAAGAAATGAAATAATATTGTGAGATGGTAGTGTGTCTTGTGAGATACAGAACAAATGAAAATTAAATATTGTTTTACATGTTACATAAAATGTACTGAAGAATATCATAAAACACTTATAACAAATATGTCTTAAAAAGGTAAAGAGACAAGACACATGTTTAAACTTTAATATATTAAAAATATTTATAGAAATATTCAAAAACCTCCACAATGAAGGACATTCAAGGAATCGTCAGGAAAACATTGTTATTATAAGTTGTTCTTTTTTTTCCGTCTTCAAGATTCAAAGTATATAAATGATAATTGGTAATGTTTTGTAGAGTATTGATGATATGAATTTAAAATGTAAGAAATGGTAGATTTTTTCATCAATTTCAGTCGGGAAAAAAGACACTCAAATTTAGACATACAAGCATTCAGTATTGCTGAAAAGAAACACTTGTTAGCAGAGACTACATAACATTACCATCGAAATCTGTCGATCATGATTGTGTATTTCATACAAAGTTCAAAAGCCGCAATGGATTGTCGTAAAGTATGTAAACAAATATGGCCGCACTGTATCGTGACGTCACATTTACTACGTCAAACGTCACTTCTAATCACAGTCTTGCGAATGACCTCCACAACTTGAAAACGGTCACACAAGTTAATGAATTAAATAGTTAACTCTATCGTGAATCGCTAGGAATAAACACTCAATATATCATGCTCTGTAAAAATAAGATATGTCCCCTCATTGCCTGCCTGGTCATACCAGTGTATTACATGAATATGAAGGAACAGCCACATAGGTAGATATTCCTGGAAAGTTGTTATGAATATTTAATTGCAAGAATGTCTCTATTTCCCGCAGCAATAATCAAAACACTTGAGTACATAAATTATCAAATGGAATCTTCGTCTTGTCTGGTTCAACCGTGAGATCCAGTTTTTTAACAAATCCATGAAGGAAGTTACACAAACCGTGACAAAAATATCCTTGGAAAGTGTTAATTTCACATCATCAAAAAAGAGCCCGGATGAATACAGACACTGCGGTAGGTAACCCTCTCGGTACTGCACTGTACTGTATGCACTGATCTCACCACACTTGCCAATTATCCAAACGGTTTCTGACATATCTCAGAATAATAAAAATGTGCATTTTTGAGCCTGGGTTACAAATCGTTTATTCATGCAAAAACGCAATAACGATTTGTGAGGATTTCTCCTCAACAAAATTCGAACACTGAACATTTCTCACTGGCTTCACTCCTATACCATGGCCGGAAACTGTATTTTCTGATTAGTTCTCGCCGGAAGTGACGTATGGCCTTGTTCTTTGAGCATTTTTGGATAGTCTTGTTCACACAGAATAGAGCCGTTCACAATACTGTATCTGTCGCCGGGTACAAGCTGATTATGGCACGTGACGCACGCGAAACATTTCACGTGATAAACAGAATTTGTTGACTTCATCACGAGCTCGCTGGCGCCGATATTCTGACCACATGACCCGCACGTGGCTCCGTTCCCAAACAGCCTGAAACAGAAAATATACATCTTTGTCATTCACGGTGTAAATAAAGATATGAAAAATGAGATTATTTTTGTTATAATTTGGGAACGGGGTTGTTGTTGTTATTTAGTCAAGTAGTCAACATGGACATATTGCGCATCATCCACGACGATTCTGAGTTATAAGATATATAAAAAAACAACATTAAAATAAAACAAATACAAATGTAAATAAAATTAAAAAATGCGACCGGGTAATGAGATTTTATACAACCTATCTTCTCAAATGTATAAAAAATACATGTACAAACTATATTTGATAAAGAACTGAAATTCAGATACATTCATTAATTACAGAATTATCTCTAAAGAAAGTGTGTGAATTGTAGATGCAGCTTAACTAAATATACTTTAAACATCCTTCTTTTATACAATGATAAATGCCTCAAAGGTTTTAAATAATGCCGTACGAATCCCCGGGAACTTTTACAAATTCCCTTAATTATCTCCCTTGCTTTGTTTCAATAAATATTAAAACGTGTTAATATCTATTAATAACATTTATAAACAAACATAAAGAGGATCGCTGCTGGGAATCTGGCGAAGGTTTAGGTTCACCTGGTTCCGATTCAACGTAAAAATCGTTTAATATAACCTGCATTCAATCACTGATTGTTATAGAGGAAGATAAAAGTTACGTATCATGATAATATGTAAATTCCCCTTCAGGGCATTTAGTAATAAACCGTTTAGACACCAGGTGGCGTATTTTTGGGTTGTAAAGGTGCTCTTGAATCAATCAATCATTTTATGAAATATATTGCACGTCTTAATAATACAGGGTATGCCCTAGGCATTATACCTGAATGAACAGGAATAAGAAACTAAATATATTGATACCATTCCTAGAAGTGGAGATAAATTACGAACATACACACAAAATGTCACAATAAATATATAAAAACACAAACATGTGTATGCTATTTATTTCATGATACACTTATGGTGATTGAAGTAGTAACGGCAGTATTTCTAAGTAGTATGCTAATAAATAGTTGGATAAAATGTGTATCACGGAAAACGCGTGTGCCAAATACAGAAGAAGGGAAAAACAAACGAACGAACGAAACGTAACACATTTCCTGGTTATAAGTAAATAAGTTGTTTGCAAAATAAAATATTTCATGAAATGATGAAATAAATAAACTAGAGCTATCACTGAAGGTAAGAAATACTCATGCTTTAATTAAACAATTTGAAAGATTTGGAACTTTTTTATTAATCTGGACGCTATGCGACAGCGGGACGCGCGCGATTTCTATAAAATCAGCACTACTTCCGCCAGTGTACCAGAGATACAAAAAGAAATAAACAGATAAGTAAATCAATAAAAAAGTGTTCTTAAATGGCAAATATTTCTCAGAAATAACATTTCGGTCATCGCCGCTATAAGGATTTAATAAAGTTGGTAAGTTTTTCGTTAACATACAAATATACGCAAATTACAAGTCAAAAATATTAAACAAGTTTAGTGTCAAGCGATTTGTGCAAACATTTCATCAACAAGTTTGTTAATAAATCATCCATTCAAGCCCGCCCGACTTGAATGAAGCATTTAACTATGTTTCCGTCGTTTTTATAGTGCTTTTATTAAACTTTAATATTACTTTATTGAAGAATAAATCAACAGATTCAAAATCCGAAAATCATTTTGAAATTTTAATAAGTCACGTTCCGTTTTGACATTCAAAAATAAAACACGCACGAGTTATCAAATTATATCCCCGAACGAGGCCGTCAAGTTTTAATTAAAACCGGTATCTTCCCCAATTACTGGTTGAATACGCATAAATTACAAATTAAACTTATTTCTATTGAAAAACATTGGGGAGGTGTCCCCCAGCTCTCTGGCCTAATGTGTAATGAAGATCAATTTAATTGGGTGACGTATTAGATGATTTACATTGACACGGTGCGGCACAGTCTGGCCCGGTAGAATGTTGACTTACGGATAACTGCAGCGTGCACTATCTGTGCGGGTTGTAGAGATTCAGATTGACGCTTGCCCGGGGTAATCGGGTGCTGGCTATAGGAGGGCACAGTGACTGATTGTGTATGGGTTTTAAAAAAAGAAGAAAAAGTTAATTAAAACAAATGGTGTCGTTACAATGCTGTAGATGAATGATTGAGTGGATGTATGGATGATTGGTAGACAGACAGACAGACAGACAGACAATTATATTTCGACGTTTTTCAATTGGAGGTTAAGCGACCTCTCAATATGTCGACAAAAAAAAAAAAGACAAGAAAAATTCAGGGGTCATTATAACAAATCGAAGGTAAAATTGGCAATTTTGTGCGCCATGAAAGCCCTGGATAGATTGAAAGATAGATACACATGTATATTTGTTATGGTTTGTTTCATCATTGTTAGATGACGATAATGCTGCTGCTAATGCTGATGTTGATGATGACAATAACGGCTTTGTTACAGCAAAATAAATACTGCAGATATACATAGTAAGCAGAAAAAATATGAGCACCACTGCAGTGTACATTGACTCCCGTTGGTAGTTTAATCGTTTAGTTCCATGTTCGAGTCCCAGTGCAGGATGACAAGTGCAGAAATGCTCATAATTCTTGTGATAGTTTAGTCAAGTTATTGTGTTGTTGTAGTTAGAGATAGATTTTGAACATGAATTTAAAAAACTTGAAATACTGGTGCCTTTTAGGCTAAACTGGCTGACTCTTCAATAGAGGTGACAATATTGTGAGTAAGATATGGCTCAAATGGTCAACAATTGTTTATACTAAAGAAATAAAAGGGAAAATTTGCAGGGATAACATTTGATCAAAATTTTGCTGTATTTATTGGTGGTATATTTATCTTTTTTCATTTGCGATTTTTTTAAGTATTTGTTTCTATCTATCTATCTATCTATCTATCTATTATCTATCTATCTATCTATCTTCAAGTATTTGTTTCTATCTATCTATCTATCTATCTATCTATCTATCTATCTATCTATCTATCTATCTATCTATCTATCTATCTTCAAGTATTTGTTTCTATCTATCTATCTATCTATCTATCTATCTATCTATCTGTTTATTCATCTATCTGTTTATTCATTTGATTATTTCATGTTTGCAGAGATAGAAATTGCGCGGTGAAATACACAAAGCACTTACAAAAAGCCTAAATTCGTCGCCTTGAATTAAACTTCCGTTGCATAACCACATCTTGAAAAAGAAGACATTAAATCATTAGCCTCTTAACACATCTTGTTACAGAAAAAATCAACATTAGATTGTTGACGTGTTTAAATAACAAACACGGTTTGAAAGTCTCGGTATTAGAATAAAATGAAGCTAATATTAAACTCTGAAAGATAACCAGACAAAATCCAAATCAATTTATATTCAATCCTTTGTGAGGAACCTTCCCCCCGTTCTACCAATTAGCTTAAAATTAGTGCCCAGTTATCTAAGTAGAAACATCTGCGCGTTGGAAACACTTAAGAAACCGTAATATCTACACGTTCGTACAAAATGTTAGTTTCCCGGATCGTTACGCCGCTTTCCTCCAAAATAGTGGGTCCAATTAAAATCAATAATTAAAGTTTATTCTTAGACAAAGAATCGGCAATGGCAATAAATTTGAAGTAACAAACTAATTGAGTTTTCTGTGTATACCAACTCATTCACTGTACGTTCGTATGACGAAGGCTGGGGCAGAATCGCGTTATTACTTTCAAGTGAAAATAGAACTAATTTGCGACCAGAGAAGTATAAATTTAGAGTAATTAGATTTCCGAAAGCGCCTTTATACCAACAAGAAACGCCCTAACGCTGTTTTGGTTGCAAATTTTATTTTTGCCTCGTCAATTTTTTATTGTATGTTTTTCCTCTTTGCTTTTGACAAAAAAGGGAAGTTTCGCGAGACAAACTCCTTTTAATGGGCGACCTTATAACGGTGACATTTGAATTTTGCCTTGTTAAAATAAAAATCAAATTGATTAAAACGTCTATTAGTGACATTTAAGCAAGTGTGCTTTCCCCAAAATTGATTAATTAAATATTTTCGCGTATATCATTTCTGTTTAAAAATTCGATTGCTGATTTGCATATATCAAAACAATATTGAAGTATTTCGCGAAACAGAAGCAGCAACATTCATCGTGGTTATATGCGATATAAAGTGAAGGTTAGTTGTAGCAGCAGCGGTAGCACTAGAAGTAGTAGTATTAGTAGTAGTAGTGTTTGTTGTTAGTTTGGTGTTCACTGTTGCTTTGTCAGTACTTTTAGTCATCTAGTAAAGTTCCAGCATGTCAGATGGGGGATCTCTCCGAGTTTACAAAAACACCCAGGTAAAACCAAAGGAGTAGTAGAAGTGGTTGTTGCAGTAATATATTGTCCATGGATGCACCTCAAACAATTGAACTATCTTGGATGCCAAGGTCGAGATGTAACATAGACTTCGGATGGGAAGGTTGAGAGTTCAAACCCCGTTTAGGGCAAGGAATTTTCATTACCTTCCCAGTCGCTCAGTACTGGTCCAACCCAGGAACCACCGAGAAATTGTTTCCTAATCGACGTTAGTTTGAAATAAACTACCAGCATTTTGGTGACATGATCTTTTCTTTCGTTCACTTATAAATAAATACCACAGTCCAGGCTTTTTCTCCAATCGACAATCTCAGCATTTATCAAATCAGAAAATACAGACATATAACAATAATGTCTCGTAGAAAAAAAACGAAAAAAAACATGCTGCTGCCACATAGGCATTTCTTCTTCGTTTTTATTGCTTTAAACACAAGGATAATGCAGGAAATTAGTCAGCTATTGGAAAAACACACCTTTGCTCTGTATGTAATAGATTTCGGAGACAGGAAAAAATCATAAATTAAAGCCATTGGTGTGCTAATGCGACCTTAACATCCTAATTCAAGTAACAAATTGAACAATATTTCTTTCTTAATTTCATTCGTTCAATTTTGAGATTAATTAACACTTGGCTGCAGACGCAGAAAAGTTAATTACGAAAATGTATAGTATTCGTACCGTGTTGACTCGTACTCTAATTACGAACTAGTGCTAGGACGGTGTAAGTGGATAAATTAGTACGGACTTTTAGCAATTTGGAACGCACGTAATTGCAGTTTTCTTTAATGAGATATCGTAATGAATTATATCTACTGGTATATATGTCTATGCTCAAAGCGATTTTTTCCGACAGAAAAGGACATCTTAGACTTATATAGGACGACAAATTGCCACAGGAAAGTGAGCGTTTGTTGTTTAAGTTTCGCCTCGCCTCTATTCTAGTAGGTTAATTTTTACTTTCGCTAAGAAAAACGTCAGTGTTTTGAGTAGTTAGGTTTGAAGAAGATCTGAAGGGAACACATAAAAGACAGGAGTTTACTTACTCTTCCGCGCATAATTAATTTAGTTAAAAGACTGGGCGATTCTAATTTATGGTTTTAAACCTAACATAGGCGTTGATGTTAATTGCCTTTAAAAAAGTGAAATGATGGAGATGCGGCAAGCTTTATGTGTTCAGATAGGAGCCATCAGAAGGTAGCGTGCTGGGAGAGGTGCCTGTTATAGATACAGAGACGGTGTGTAGATAATTATCAAGATCAAGACGTGCCGGGAGGAAGGATACGTTTATATTACGTCTAACCGATTTTCTTATTCCTCTTCTGTTTTAAAGAAGGGGAAATAAACAACATATTTTATTCTTCTTTATCGATATGTACTGATTTTGACCTTTCTTTTCAAACGATTTGATTTCAAGTGTGCCGTGCGAGTGGGGTATCACTGTAATGCCGGAAGTATTAATATGGGTTCGAGCCCCGGTAGGTCACTCGGACTTCTCATTCAGTCTCGGTGGCGGAGTGATTTCAGTGCTGGCCCTTAACCAAGAGGTCATGCATTTGAGTGTTGACCCCTAACCGAGATGTCGGGTATTTGTTACCGAGAGGTCATGCATTTGAGTGTAGACCCCTAACCGAGAGGTCGGTTTGAGTGTTGACCCCTAACCGAGAGGTCGGGCATTTGAGTGTTGACCCCTAACCTAGAGGTCGGGCATTTGAGTGTTGACCCTTAACCTAGAGGTCGGGCATTTGAGTGTTGACCCTTAACCTAGAGGTCGGGCATTTGAGTGTTGACCCCTAACCGAGAGGTCGTACATTCAATCCCCCGCCGCGAACTAAAGTTGTAAAACATGGTACATGTACTGGTATATACGTATTGTGCTTGAGGGTAGTTCACGGACTTAGTTTAACTGTGTTTGATATAAGGTGGTATCATGCCAATTTTTAATGGCGTGACATATACATCTATCTGTATGACCCCACATGAGTAAAACACTGTCGGTACGACGTTAAACCAAATAAGCAAACAAATAAACGATTATTTACCGCGTTTATAAAATATACATTATGGGATTGTATTAAATTGTATTATTTTATAACGAGCTTAATTGCATTTTGTATTGTGAATACATATAAACAGATAAATCCAAGCGATATTTTTCGTCTTCGCAATCAATAAAAAAAAATGACCATAGATACACCTGTACCCATGCAGAGAATGATAATAACAAAACCTTAAAAAGTACATTTATTATGTGAATGACCAAATTCTTTCATTATATTTTAAAGGGGAAAAAAAGTTGCAGTTATACTGAGGGAGCAGATTTTGAACGAGAAACACTATGAGTGACATGAGTTCAACGTGTGATCTCCTCCATGTTTAATATTGATGGACTTGAATAGATCAAGTTTGAAGAGACCCATTTACAGTTTTTTACCGGTTCTCTCCTGGCTCACAGAACTGCATTAACCACACTGGTATTAAGAAATTTGCACACATTCAACTTGAAATTAGGAAATTGATAGCTTTTGCAGAGCCTCAAAATATATCATATAGTAAAAAAAGCTGTGTTCCCGAGCGAAAAAAAAAGTGAACCCCACCAGAAAGCCGTATTTCAAACAGACTTTGGGAGAAAATGCTTAACTCAAAGTTAATGCCGTGTGTGGCAACTCGAAGTTTTCTAAGAATATTACGAATAGGTGAAACGTTCACATCGCGTGCAGGGGGACCATCTATTTCTCTTTCTTCGTCTCGAAGAGGCCTCTGTTCTCGTAACTAAATTGTCGTAAAAACAGCACGTCGTGATAATTGCACACAAGAAAAAGTTGATGAATAAAATACGTTATTAACGCCTATAACACAAGTGTTCTCGAAGAAAAAAACTTTGTTTTCTTCGACCATGGCTTCTTCATGCAGCTAATGATCGCATGAGAGATGACAATTTACACAAGAACAATATTTCATGTTTGATATCATACACAATTTGGCTACTACAGCGCCACCTTACGTCTAAATATTTCTCCATAAATTCTTGCAGAGTAACTACATGTGTATGTTTTTATTTACAAGATATGCATCATTATATCAAGTTGCTCCTTTGTACCGTATTTTTAGGTAGGTCAATCAACGGAAATATTGTACAGAAATGTATAATACAGCGGTCAATTTGATTCAGAGTCAAAACGGGGGATAGACAAATTACCCATTCAATATAAATGAAATATAAAATTTCATAGGGTATATTTCGAGGGCTTACCGCAAAAACGTTTTATCTCCTTTTATTTCTATATGCACGTAGAAAAGTTTCGCGGACAGCCCCTGGTTAGTCTAGAGAAAATGTCATATAGTTTTCTACGACCAAAAGAGAAAGAAAAAAAGATCTAACGAGGTAACTCTCGATTGTTCTTTTTTTTTTTTTTTTTTTTTTTAATTTTTCCAATTTTCCTATTTTAGTGAACGTAAATCCCCTTTTCGGACATTACATTATCTCTTTACTGTTGAAGCTTTGATTTTCTCCTGTGTGTGTGTCAATCAGTCTTTTCACCAGAAGCATGGATTAAAAATAAGACGCGGGAGTTCAGAATATTAATTCATTCATATCAAGTTCTGATCTTTTCAAATTTATTTAGCAATACGTGGGTCACCTTTTGATGTACATAAAAGTTGTGTAAAAAGCAAGATCATTCAAATAAAAGAGGGTGATCGAAAAATCTATGGATTCATATTAAGTAAACACTGATCAAATAATACCTGAACATTAAAATATACTCAATAATTTAAAAACGCCCATGCATAAAACTTCGATATTTCAAGTCAGGTTGTTGTTTTTTTCACAGGTTGATCCCATCTTCAAACTCATATTTCCTTAAGTGACTGAATATCCTCATCACATTTGTAAATAATCTAAAATCCTTTGAAAAACACGAATTAAAAGAATCAACATTTTTCCAAGTTGATGCGATTGTAAAGTCTTTGAGTATATTTGTATAAATTGATATGAAAATGTGTTCGACCTTACTTAACAGAACATTACTTCTGGTTCTCAATCCACCAACAGTACTAAGTAAGACTTAAATACTAACTAATTAATTTATCATTTTAAGTCATATTCACGTTATATCATTATACCCCCCCCCCCCCCCCCAAAAAAAAAAAAAAAAAAAAAAAACATCCTCTGCTCTTTTTGACTTTATGAACAAAATGTTAAACTTTATAGCACTGGGTTGAATTCCATCAACAATTCTTAGCGCTAAGTAAAACTTAAATACTTGAGGGCGAACTTCATCAGTCTTGTTTCTCTAATACATGTATAAAGACCTATGCGAACAACATAAAACCAGATCAGCCTGCGAGTAACTCGCAGGCTGATCAGGTTTTATGCTGTTCGCTGCTCCTCAGTGGTCTGGAAATAAGGACTTTATAGTTAAATTTGGTAAGGTTTAACTGTGGTTTTCTGCAGATCAGGCTTTATGTGGTACCTATTGCGTGCGTCAAAATGAGTCTATATGAGGGAAAGGGTTAAGGACTAAGGTATTACTTAGCGCTAACAATTATTGGTGGAATTCGAGCGGGTTTATATATAATAGACCTATGATGTCATATGAGTACCTGCGTGAATAAAAGTTTTATTCTGCTCTGTTTATCTCATCTCTCATAACGTTTCAAATGCAATTTGACTGAAGACAATAACAGTCTGTTCAAGGGAGTTTAAATAATCGAGCCTATTACCCCATTTTACACCATTCCTAATTGCTACAAACAAACACGCTGTGTCATTTAGAGAGAGCGCGAGCAATTTACCGCGGAAAAAAATGGTTTAACGTTGTTTCAAATGCATTAATGAAATTATCTTTTAACGAGCATAAAGGAATGCGGATTCTGGAGACTTGAGTTTCTATTGTGTTCTGAACCTATTGAGGTGCATTCGGAAAGTATTGTCGACATATGAGCTAGAAAACATGTCGGAGATCTGTCGCGCACGCGCACGATTCAACACTCTAGATAAGATGGTTATATGTTCAAATCCTGCAAGAAGTATATTTTCAATCCAATTACAGTGAATTAAGAACTGACAAATGATTACATACGTTTACTGATAAAATGTATTATAGATTTTCTTTATATTTTTTTTCTTCATTTCTTTTTTTGCTGTTTTTGTCCTTTAATCCTCTTTACAGAAAGATCATCTTTAACGTTAATTATTAACAAGCATTTTCTTGCATTTTCCCTGTCCAAATCGCCTACTTTAATTTGTTTGGAGGGTATTTAATTTAAGAGCAAAAATAGTTCATGCAAAATTAAGCATGATTGGATGCTATACATCCATTTAATATGACGCTAAGTACACGCTTCAATGAAAAATCACATATATAGGATTGTTTTGTCTCCATTAGCATTAAACAAATGTGTTTGCATGACTTTACACTTTGTGGTACTTTAAAAATACTGAAAATATCGTTCTGAAAATAATGTATTCAAACCGTATCTTACATAAATGTATTTTTCCAACGCAATGTTGATAATTGTTGCTGTACTGATTTTTGGCTGCTAGCGACATCCAGATAATTATAGGCGGTGGAACATCCCGAGTATACGGAACTACCCAGGAAAGAACTACCGAGCTGCCATAAGCCAGCTGGAAGGCTTCCTTACATGAAAAAATTCAAGAGCACCTTTCGGGGTTCGAACACACTGCAGTGTGAGGCTGAGTGATGTCAGCGACTTACCCCAATCGGCCAAAGATGCCCCTATTTTAATAGTAGAAAAGAAATATGAAAAAAAATGTGTGTAAGTCTTCTATATTCGACCTAGACAAATAAAACCAACCATGGGCTGGTCTCCTCGTTGCCTGCCAATTATACGTAATGAAACAACCCCCATAACAAAATACTGATTATCTACTGTAAATATTTCAGCTAGTTAGGCTGAAGAAAGGAGTAACGAGCGGGAAATGGTAAAGTCATTAGGTAATTTTTCCACTTCTCTCTAATGGTCGCATTAACCATCATTTCACATTGGGGCTGCACGAAATCATTAAGACGCTCATTAAAAACCTCTTTGTTGGCTCATTAATGAAGGTTTCCGAATCTGATCATAGTCAACTAGACGTTTGTCATTAGGGCTTATGAGGGGATTGAGATCGCCTGATGATATCTGCGAGAGCCTCACCTAAATTTGCAAGAATTACTCGACGATAATAAAAGAAAAGAACGTGAAATGAAGTAAACAAATGAACGACAGTACCATCTCGCGGCTAAAGGTGCCCGATAACGAGTGGCCTTAGACACGAAGATTTGGATAATATTTTATGCTGTTTTGGTTTACTTTAACAGTGGAATCATTATATGCAAAATGAAATTCCGATGTCTCTTGAAACAGCCAAATAAGGAAAAAGATTCTAAATATAAATCCAGTCGCATATGTTATGTTAGAAACATTGTGCAACAGATTAAAGAAGACTCGCAGCGTTCGCCAGGGTGCCATAAGCCTTATTAAAACAATTCGGGTCACTTGGTTTTACCTGGTTACCTTCAGCAGCAACCAGATTCAAATTTCAGATATAAAGAATTCTAAAGTTTCTATACAGATTTTATTAGAAAACTAGCCTACCATCTGGGTGCCTATTTTTGCCAAGGGATCAGCAATGTTTAAACATCTACGATAGAGAGCCATGAAGTTATCCTTAGCATAAAACCAAATTTAATTCTGAAAATTGGTTTCGTATTCAAAGAAGAAATTTGAAAATTTTCTATAGAGAGTAAATAAGGAAACTAGCCGACCCCCATATTGGTCATCGTTACAAGGGATATTTGAACAAACGGTTAATTCCATGAGGTGACTATATTTATGTTAAATGAAATTGGATTCAGGGATGTATATATATCCCTATTTTCTTTAAAAAATATATATCTTGTTTGCCATGGCAACCAGAGTACTGCGTGGGTTACGCTAATTTTAACAAATTTTGTGAAGGGTCACCCACAGGTCATGCAATCCAAGTTTCAGCAATTCCTACCCATTGGTTTCAGAGAATGTGTCTGACTTTAAAGCAAATTATTGACGCCGCACGACGAACACATGTTGATCAGAGCAGAATAGCTAAAGAGAAAGAGAGAGAGTACATAAGGATAAGCATAGTGATTGATAAAAATATCTTGAATCCTGCTCTAGGTTAGAAAAAATATACATGCTCCTCTATTTTTCTTATTGGTGAGGATGCATTCGTTCAGTACTTATAAGTCAGCGTTAGAGACAGTGCGGGGAGACAGCCTCGGTCTAGATCTCTAATTTCTTTCCTATTTTTATCCCCTTCTGGTTCTAGAAAAGGAATCGAGCCGCTTTCTTAATACCCCAATTGGGTAATTAATACTGAAAGGGATTGATGGTAATTGAGGTACGATTTCGCATCAACGATCGCTTGGGGTTCCCTCATGCCTAGTTGACAAAAAGAGCGCCTGATATCATGTGACAGTTTCCTTCTTACCGCGACGATGCTAATTCTAAGAGTACATTAACCCTTTCCCTCATATAGACTCATTTTGACGCCCTCAATAGGTACCACATAAAGCCTGATCTGCAGAAAACCACAGTTAAACCTTACCAAATTTAATTACAAAATCCTCATTTCCAGACCACTGAAGAGCAGCGAACAGCATAAAACCTGATCAGGCTGCGAGTTACTCGCAGGCTGATCTGGTTTATGCTGTTCGCATAGGTCTTTTCATGGTGTCCTCTATGAGGGAAAGAGTTAATATATGTTGCTCGCTTTTTAAGTGGTCTTGAACATCAAAGATGCGGGCCAAAGTGCCTGGAACCACAAACGTTTTTTTAATCAAAATAGGTCTTTGAAACACGAAAACGATTGTAATAGAATGTAATACAGGAGGATTCTCTTTTATTAAGTTCATACTACCTGTATTGTGTTTCGGGGATAAACATTGGTTTATAGGTTGTGATTCCGTATTTTATAAATAAAATTGTTGCGTATACTGTCCCCATTATTTTGTTTCTATGGAAAATAAATTATCTACTTATATATATAATCATAACACCATGCAACACATATTTATCATGTTCACCACAGATATTGATGAAATGAATACATTCGAAACGAGAAGTTCCGCCACGCGATGAACGCCAACGCGATATACGTGTGATCAAGTTATTTCTATACCTACAAGAAGTGAAGCGGATTATATTACTATAGGAAAATTGCGATATCCAAGGACAGAAGACTATATTAAACCCTTGTATATAGACCACCAAATGAAATATTGCACCTTTCCAGTTTTAAGCTGTAAAATATCAAGCCTGTCCTTTCCATTCATGGCCTGGTCAAAGCTCACAAACAGTATCACAAACAAAACCATATGTTCTTTTGTGTAAACCAGGCCAACCATTGACTACCTATAATCCAAATGCAGCTATCGGATAGCCTGTAAGTTGGTTTGAATACACCTGTTAACGACGGAAAGCTCTGTTGAATAATCATTTTAAGGAAAGTATTGGAACTTGTGTCGGGGCTAAAAATGCCATTCGAAATAACGCTTCTCGAAGTGTCGAAAAATCATTTAATTGTTTTAATTCAGTCCACTTTATGACGTTTATTTGCCTAATAAAAGGTAACTTCGTGTAGGGTGCCAGATGACTCGTGTTTAAACAAACTTCATTAGATGCCTATTTGGTATATCCAGTGTTAGCCGTCTAACTAATGGGCAAACATCACCTTGATGTTCACGTGCTTAAAACTTCATAGGTTTCTTTACTGAACCAATTAGTGGCATGAGATCAAAGGACGCACCGCCCATTCGTTTTTGAACTGCTGAACTGCTAATTTTTCTCCTCAAATATAAACCAGCAAGATTTTCATTATTTTATTTTTATTGTCTATGTTACCCAGGCCCATTTGTACTACTCCGGTGTCAGGATAATGTGACTGGGTGTGGTATCATACCACATGTCTACGACGTGATACTGCAGTGTGGCAGCACTTTATCTGACTCAAGTAGCCATCGTCTCCGAGTCCAAATGAATGAAATACTGTCGACGGGACGTTAAACCCCAATAATCAAACAAACAAATATAGTACATGGATCCTATTTATATTTCAATGTTCACACAATAGAAGCCTATCCTTACCTTATTTAAATAATTTAAGCACTATTAACACCAGATCTCGAGCTTATATGATTTTTTTCGTCATTACAATATTATTAATATTTTATTACATTTGCTTTCGTTCATATACATATATATATATATATATATATATATATATATAGGAGAGAGAGAGAGAGAGAGAGAGAGAGAGAGCTGCTTACTTTCGATATTACGCCGTATACAAATGGTATGTCTCGTTATTCTTACAGTAGGTAAATCAGGCCTGGAATTACCCTTATGAGTAACGTGCGAAGCACTAGGGGTATATGCCAGTACTTATAAGTACTTTGGTATGTCACCGCCGATGATGAAATAATACTATATTTTATATGAGAATGTGACAAGCGTTCAGCACAGACAGACATCAGTATGAATATAAATATGAATTTTGGTAATTTAGCTGCCCAGAGAGAGAGAGAAGAGAGAGAGAATAAAATCGACTATGCTACTAACTAGAAGACCTGAAAAGAGTATGTTTTCAATAGCTCATGACATATCGATGGAAATGTAACATAGAGCAATACCATTAGTGATAATGAAACAACATGGAACATAACTACATCAAGTATGAACGGAGACTTTATGACCGATACACAAGTTTTAATTTCTAGGGCACTCACTGCAAAATACCCTCCGACAATTTTCTGAAAAAGACTAAAAAGTTTCTATAGCAACATTAAAATCTCGTGACAACCGCCCGGGCTTTTCAATATTGAAATAATCTAATTGATCAACTTGCCATAAAAGGCAAAACAGTACCATAAAACGAACAATCAAAAAAGATTTCAGAAATTTTGCAAAGTACTTAACTGCGTAGCAATATTTTCTTTCCCATTAAGCCACGGTTTGACAGCGTATATAAACAAGTTTGATGTTTCGCTCAACTCAATTATGCCTTTATCGTTTCAACCATGCATCCCTGCTTTGAATCATTCTAAAAGCAGACTGGAACCGCCAACGATCGCTCCCCTCTTTATAGGGGAGAATTTATTGTATTTTCATGTCCACTGGTAAAACCTTATCTAATTATGACGAAAACAAACATGATATGTAGCCCCGATTTCAATTTCCTAAACAGCACTTTCCTATACACGGGAAAGATACTGTTATTAAATTACATTTGAAGCGAGTATCCAAAATAAATAATAAACTGTTATCTCTCTCGGCAAATGTCTTTACGGAAATGATTGCTTTTTATAAGGGACCATCATTTTCCATTTTC
>CM037793.1:10714279-10740112 GCA_021229015.1 Solen grandis | reverse complement strand
AAATTTCAAAAAATCCAGGAAACCCAGCATTGAGCAATGTTACTGATAAGTCGATGAGTATGAAATGCTAATGCACAGGAATTTATGTGCGATAAAAAAAAGGACATTAAAGATTTTATATTAAATATCAACATCTTTTATTACTGAATATTGTTTGTTTTGTCACTGATTTGTCACTGATTTAACATTTAGAAAAAATAAAATTGCAAAAAATTGACACACAGAAGGGCCCAAAACCTTCTGCAACCGTCCGACCCTAAACGTGCGTTTTTATCTGGAATTCTATGTGTGAAAGCTGCTTTCAGATTGACAATTAGACAGTCAAGATACCAAGTTCGAATCTAATACAGCATATACCCGTATTCCCATCCACATATTTGACAAAATATGCTTAATGTGTTTTTTTCCCTCAGACTTAAACAAAACTGTCTTTTACACTGTTGAGTCTAAAACAGATGATTATTCAAAGCATTGACTAATTGATAGTGTACGCAAGTCACTGTTTTGGGGGGGGTGGGGAGAGGGGTTCCCAAAAAACACTCATTAATTTTTAATGCCAGTATGCGGTTTGAAAATGCACGAGAAACCTTTATTTTTTACCATATCTCCCAATACTGGAATAAATGCCCTTTCAGTAATATCAGTGTCCCAATCTATATAACCCCGACTACCGTCATTTTTTTAATACAACTGTAGTCAAATACTATTGCAACGTAGTTATTCAATAACATGGCTTTGCAAAGGTAAAAATTATATCGCTCAAGGTTCAGTCCCACTTGACATTTTTTTGCCTCGGGGATGTACTCCCGATGGAAAATGATCAACCTCGCGAGGTGTCAGGAAAAGGTTCCCCTGTGTCTCGCAGAAGCTTCGACAGTGTTGCGAGCCATGTGGAGTAATCAGGAGAACTTCATTGCTTGCATAGAAATTTTTCCCAATATGTTCTCGAAGTTTTTATAGGGAAAACAGGCCGGGGAAACATACGCATAGCTTCCCGGGAAGCATTCACGGAGTTTCCGCGATATATTTTTTTCCTCCGAGGAATCTCCTAGGCTTCGGTGATGTCTCAAAGATTCGGCGACCTTTCTGTGACACATTCCAATCTTGTGATAGAATCTCAGAATAATCGCTAAAAAGATTCGACAAACGCACTCTAAAATTTGTTGCTTTTTTTGGTCAATCTTAGACTAAGGTAGACTTTTGGGGGTCAAAAAAGCCATGGGACATTCCTGGGGGCATCATCATAAACCCCCCAAAGTCCACCTTGGTTTTGTCTCTTAATTTCATCACCGATTATCATAATCTCCATAATCTTTCCACCTGACCAGCCAGACTCCTTTTGTCTTATGGCCCCCTGCTGTTAATGTGTAGGTAATCTGAATCGGCAGTCATCCATGACTGTGTGATAAGCATGTGTTTAGGTACTGCGGACACGTTCACTGATTGTGAGCTATTTATATGTCGTCTGCCGATCGATCTAATAATTGGGGAAAATAGGCAATTACCAATTAATTACTTACTTTGACTAAATCTACTCAACGAAATTTTAATTCACTTTTATCTTCATGTACAGTGGAACCTCTCTAAACCAATGGTGCCCGGACCAGCTAAAATGTCCGGTTTTCCAGAGGTGTGCGGTTTAAAGAGGTTTTTGCTCTTTCAGTGCTTATTTTGCTTTATGTATGGGATTCAATGTATATCTTCAAATGTTATGTGCATGGTATTAGTTTTATGTGAGGTGTAATTGTTCATTTCTTATTAATGTGTTGATTACAAGATAAGTACATGTTCACCAAATAGAAGTGGATTGGGAATCAAACTCAAAACAATGTATAATTAAAGTTTATCACAAAATGCATTCCACAGAATTAACATCAGAAAGAGCCGATTTTTTTAAACTTCAGCTTATCCGGTAACCATCAAAAATTTATGAAGGAAACGAAATGATGTGTTTGTTGACGGTTTTCTTTTTAATTAATCTCTGATTTAATTATCATACACTCTGATGCTCATTAAGTTTGATTAACACTATTATTACCGTATTCTGTAATTGATCAATCCAGTCATTGCAAACAAGCACCGCTAATTGTATTTTTCACACATATTTGGATAAAATTGCAACACTGATTAATCTCTAACCATTTTAAACGGCCATAAACACATAATTACAGTACAGAATTTCAAATTAATCATGCGGTTTTTTTCTCGGACAGAAAATTTGTGTGCGGTTTACAGAGGTTAAAATAGGCAAAATTTTATCTAAATATCCCAAAATTTTGGGTGCGGTATTTGGAAATTCGGAGGGCCCCGTTTTTAGAGAGTATTTTTTCAATATGAAATATATAGGGGAAAAATCGGACTTTTAAAATAGGGGAAAACAGGCCGGGGAAACATACGCATAGCTTCCCGGGGAAAGCATTCACGGAGTTTCCGCGATATATTTTTTTTCCTCCGAGGAATCTCCTAGGCTTCGGTGATGTCTCAAAGATTTGGCGACCTTTCTGTGACACATTCCAGATCTTGTGATAGAATCTCAGAATAATCGCTAAAAAGATTCGACAAACGCATCTAAAATTTGTTGCTTTTTTGGTCAATTTTAGACTAAGGGTAGACTTTTGGGGGTCAAAAAAGCCATGGGACATTCCTGGGGCATCATCATAAACCCCCCAAAGTCCCCTTTGGTTTTTGTCTCTTAATTTCATCACCGATTCTCAAAATCTCCATAATCTTTCCCGAGACACATAGGATGGTTTTCGATACAATACATCCCCTAATCTGCGGGATATTCCCCCCTATGATGTTTCAATTCGGTGAAGCCCGAGGCACCATCCCCGACATCGGAGAAATTTCCTGAGCATCGGAAGCCATCCCGATGATAAAAGGCAATTCATACCATAGGCCGATCCAAAAACATTAGTGAATTTTCAACGGACCAATCCCGAAGCTTCTCATGGGACTCCTCCGTCTTTTTGGCTAAAACATTTGATGAAATTTGGGAGAAAATTTGTGTATTACCACATCGCTGATGATGTTTCCCCATGGGATCTAGGCATAGATATATAGTGTTCAAGTTAAAAAAAAAAAAAAAAAAACCTTCACTTTCATCCCCAGATACCCTCAGAATGTATCTCCGTAACACATCTCCAAAACCCACTAAAAAAAAAATTCCGGACCCCCCCCTAGCACTCCACATTCACATTCCAATTTAAAGCCCCCCCCCCCCCCCCCCCCCCCCAGGGGAAAAATTCTGGATCCGGGCCTGTTATTGATGGATTTCAAGGAAATACATTATGATTTGAAATGTTCCTGCACCTGAAAGGGGGGAAGGCCAAAAACTATTGTAATTATTTCAGGGAAAAGATTTAAGGCTTAAAGATGAAAATGTTTTTTAGGCGGGGAAACCCTGCTACATTGGAATATAATTATACAGTATTATAAAGATCAATTTCGATTTTTAGAATGCATCAGAATTTTTTCATCATATGAACCGGATGTCTACAGACAATTTGATCCATAATATATGAAATACAAAATCACTGTAAACAGATCTGGTTTATTTCAGCAAAATACTAAAATGACAGACTTTTAAAGGATGCTATAATAATAAATAAATTTTAAAAAATTATGTTTCATTGGTTGCTTTCCCTCTTTTCCCCTTTATAAATATATTGAATGTGATTAAGTAGTTCTTAATGCTAACATTTACATACAATATTTCCTTATTAAAACCCTGCTGTGTTGAGTGAGTGAGTGACTTGATTTATAATACCAAATTAAACGATATGAAAATTTCTCTTTACCAAATCAGCATGAATAGTTTCAAATATTTATACTTTGTTAATAATAGTTTTCTAGATCTAGAACTCAGAAGGGTTGTAGTTGGAGGACTTCAGAAAATTGTTAAGACTGTCATCGTATCCCCCGGCTGCATGAAGTGAAGACAGGTCTTAATCAGAAGCGCATACAAAATGTTGCATCTCCATGTTCTGCCCAGCCTTTAAAAACTATAGGCCACAGGGCCCATTGAGCCAAGAAAATGTGGGCCATTCTCAAATTTTATGGGCCATATCAACCTAGGGCTTTTTGAGTAACTTTTATTTTTGCTTGTTTTCCAATTTCTACACACATGTGTAGTCATAGAGCGATTTCTTATGTTTCAGACAGTTTACATACCATAGAGTTTGATATATTTTCACAGTATCCTAACCATGTAAATTCATTAAACCATCTTTTTTTGAAAGGATCTGATTTTCCTTTTTTCTTCCTTTTATCACCAATAACTGGGACTGTTGCCATTTTCTTTTTGTCTGTATCAGATGCAGTGATGTGAGGTGGGTGGGGGACGCTTTTTGGGGGAAGAATTTAAATCACTACTAACACTGGTTGTTCCGCGCTCACATCCTTTGTACATGATGCATTGTTTTCATTAGATTGGCTAGTTTTTTGTACTCATGTAGTCTGCAATTTAAAAAAAAAACTAATAAGATTTCATTTTTCTTTTGCTGTCTGCCATTTTGGAAAGAAGCGCCGAACCCAAAGAGCCACAGGATACCGATTGGCTAAACACCAATCAAAACAGCAATCGAACTCTCTAGAAAGGAGATTACCTTTGAGATTGCTTAGACGCTTGGTTGGAAATGAAAACAGACGCTTGTACAAAATGACGGGCAACTTTGGGCAATGCAAATTTATGAATTCAAATGTTTTATTTCGTGATCAGATCGGCTCACAATTTTAGCGTGCCGAATGGCCCATCTGGGGAGATATTTATGCGCCATTTACATTTATTTAGCCCCAATGGCGCAAGGGTGCGGCCCTGGCAAACACTGCATCTCGTTTTACAAAAAAAATCTATTTCTAAAAATTCTTTTTGCACATATTCATTGTCAGAAGGCAGTGTCAGTTCTATAACACAGGATTCAAAAATTTTTTTCTCAAATATCCTGCATGATTTACATTATAAAAACCTCTGTGATACCCAACAATGAAAACAAGCAAAAAACTGCATGTCACCAAGTTCTATTCCATTGCTTTTTGTCGTCCTGTTGTATTGAATTATCATGTTATTTTTTTTTTATATCAATGTATATACCCAGATGGAAAATGTTCAAAAATTTTAAATGGACAATAATAGTTTTGGTGAATTAACATTATGAGTTCTTCAGTAAATTTTTAACAATTCTTGATCCTTCATGCAAATGAAATGTCAAGCAACAAATAACCAAGTTTTACCAAATTTTCAGAAAAGGGGTTAAGTTCAATCCTTACACAGAAAAAATTCTGTCCACTTCAGTTTTAAATGCTGGTGAATAAAACAGTGCTGAAACTGAAGAAACTGGCAGAAATGAACATAAAAAGTAATAAATCCCACCTGTTGAAACCCCAAAAAGTCAGAACTGTACAGTTTAAAAAAACAAATGTTGCTTGATGCAATGACTTATCTGGTCCCCTCCCAAAACATTCAAAAGTTATTTGCCCTTTTTATTAAGGAAATTGGGTTTAAAGCTCAGCATCTAAAGAACCTTTACCAGGCATACAGCTTCCTTGAGCATGTTTGAATAAAGCAGTGTAGTGGGAGTATTCACCACCTTGAATGAAGTGATAGCTCTAGTTAACAATTAATATGAAAACTGTATTAGACTGTGTAATGGCAGTGTAGCAGGGGTATTCATCTCCCCTTCAGTGATAGCTTTCTCTAATATTTTACTGTACTTAATTGTGTAATGGCAGTGTAGCAGGGGTATTCATCTCCCCTTCAGTGATAGCTTTCTCTAATATTTTACTGTACTTAATTGTGTAATGGCAGTGTAGCAGGGGTATTCATCACCCCTTCAGTGATAGCTTTCTCTAATATTTTACTGTACTTAATTGTGTAAAGGCAGTGTAGCAGGGGTATTCATCACCTTTAACGATATCTAGTTGACAATTAAGATGGATTGTAATGGCAATGTAGCAGGGGTATTCATCCCCTTCAGTGATAGCTTTCTCTAATGTTTTATATTAGATAAAAACTGTACTTAATTGTGTAAAGGCAGTGAAGATCTGGGTATACATCAACCATCTATTGTTTGGTACAGTGCATTATTCAGTGTAAACCCAACATGTTGAAACAATAAAGTTTCCATCATATGAATATTTAAAAATAAAAAGGCCTTCTGTTTTCTAGCATCCATCATAAAGATATAATCTTTGTGAATATAGTTCAAGAGATCAAGGTCAGTATGTGAGGATGCATCTTGTATTTCATGCCCTCATTGTTACCTCATATCAAAGGTGGAGTCATAACTAAAAAGTCATTTCTCCTTCTTTTTTTTCTTCCTAACACACAATTCTTCCTTCTAGCCTTCACTTTGAGAGCACAGTTAACATAATGGATATATGACAAGAAGGTAGCCACTATATCAAGCTAAGTGCTGCTTTAAGAGAAACGTCCGTGTTTTGATGTTTATTTCTGGTGTGAAAAAATAGATCCATAACCAGTGCAAATTTCCCATAACAGCTGTTTGTTCATCAGACGATTTTTTATTCACTTCTTACTTAAAGCTTGGGTTACTTTTTTCTGAATGGGCCTTTTGAGGACTAAAAACTAACTATTCTAAGTGTATATAAAAGTAGAAGGAGATAGAAGAGTTTGCAGTCAGCCATGGACTACTGGTTTGATATTTGTGAAGAAGATACCATATAGCGGTTATTTCTGCGAGTGCAATATTTCTGCCCTTTTTTTTCAGTAAAAATGGGTTAGTATTTTCCTAGGGTTTATTTTTCTATGATTTTATAATGACCCAGGAAAATTTTTTTTCAGCGCTTGCTTACCTTGCCCTTTTAAGTAAACATATTAAAATCTCCAATTCTAAGTATTGCAACATAAGAAGATCACTCTGTATTACAATTCACATACTCTTCTGTCAACCATACCACACACAATTTAACAGTTGTTGGTATATGTAAGTAATAGACCATCCAATTACTTGACTTTTACATTGTATGTGTATAGATCTTCAAATGCAAATTTTTTAAACTAGATTTTCAACTGTAGATAAATTTTGAGGGCAATTCATTCAGAGAGCAAACCATTGTTATATGTGCAAAAATATGCGCAGTTTGCATTGTTAATTAAGACCCCAAGGTGAGAATATCTCCCAATCCAAAGGTGAACCTGGAAAGGTGACACGTGTGCCATTGATAAGGGGAAAATTACAATGAAATGTTGTCAAACTGTTATATTTTTACACTTTGTTTTTCATTCCATTTCCTGTTATTACAAATCATTTAGTGAAAACTATATTGACTGGTTGTTTTATCTTATTGCTAGTGGTAACAGACTCTTGTTTGGGAATAGAAATACCACACAGTGTATTTCATGTAAATCAAATCTAATGTTCTGAAGGGAAGTAAAGAGTTTTTTTACTGCGAATATTTTCTGCTGTAAATTATTTTCGCGAATTTTATTTCTATGGATTTGTGTTCATCTTTCAGAATAGCAGAAATAAATAACCTGAAGAAATAATCCACTACATGGTACCCATTTCTATCTGAAGGAATGATTTGCATTTAGTAAATTTAAACCCTTTCCCTCATAGAGGAAACCATGAAAAGACCTATGCGAACAGCATAAAACCAGATCAGCCTGCGAAATTCCAGGCGATCAGGGTTTTATGCTGTTCGCTGCTCCTCTGTGGTCTGGAAATTTAGGATTTTGTAATTAAATTTGGTAAGGTTTTCTGCAGATCAGGGTTTATGTGGTACCTATTGAGTGCGTCAAAATGAGTCTATATGAGGGAAAGGGTTAACCAATGTCAAGGGATAGAAATTAGCTCAAACGATTGGGAACCAAATCAACGAGCCTTTACTCCTGACAATGTTGTGTGGCAGGTGCCAGACACATCGGGTGAAGCCATTCCTGTTGGTGAATCCAGCATGCTGTCATATATAACTATCTTTATGGTTTCACTTAAGTAACCAATTCTGGTTTTTGACTCAGCGGGTATCTCAAATTTGTCAGCAAACTCTCACTACACCAGCCAGCATTTCTAAGTTGGTATTCTTGCACCTTTTATCACTGGGTCAACTGTAATTCTAATTATTAGCTTGACTATTCGAAGAATATGAGAAGCTATTGTAGTCACCCTTGCGTTGACATTGGCGTTTTGGGCGTTGCAGCTCTTGGGTTTAAAATTTGCATGCAAATTACTATCAACCCTTTTATCTCAATAACCATTTTCGGTATTGACTTGAAAGTTTTTGAAATGGTCAGGGGCATCAGACAACCAAGGTAGATACCTCCCTTTACTGAATTTAATATAAATTAAGGCCCCTTTTTAACTTAGAAATTTTGGTTAAAGTTTGCATGCAATGGAAAATTTGGTTAAAGTTTTGCATGCAAGCTACTATCCAGCTTTTATCTCAATAAACATTCTGGAATTGACTTAGAATTTTAAATGAATGTGTTAAGGGCTTCAGACAACTAAGAAGATAACTCTTGATGAAAATATATTACAAATTATGGCCCCTTTTTTACTTAGAAATTTTGGTGAAAGTTTTACATGCAAGGTACTTTCATGCTTATATCTCAGAAATCAAGGCATGCGTTTGATTTAAAACATCTTAATACGTTAAGGGGGTATCATACTATTAAGTTAGATAACTCTTGATGAAATATATTACAAATTATGGCCCTTTTTTACTTTAGAAATTTTGGTGAAAGTTTTGCATGCAAGGTACTTTCATGCTTATATCTCAGTATAAAGGGCTGCGATTGATTTGAAACATCTTAAATACGTTAAGGGTATCATACTTTTAAAAGTTAGATAACTCTTAATGAAATATATTACAAATTAATGGCCCCTTTTTAACATTAGAAATTTTGGTTTAAGTTTTGCATGCAAGGAATTTCATGCTTTATATTTCAGTAACCAGTCATGGGTTTGTTTTTTAAACTTCTTAAATGTGTTCAATTGTTTCATGCATAGTGGCAGATAGTTTTTGACTGAATATAATGCAGATTTAAGGGGCCACTTATTTGGTTAAAGTTTTGCATGCAAGCTCCTATCCTGCTTATATATCAAAAAATTGTTTATGGTATTGACTAAAAATTTTAGGAGGTTGTTCGGGGGGCATCAGAAAACCAAGGAGGTAACTCTTGGACTGAATTTTATTACAAATTATGGCCCATTTTCTAACTTTGATATTTGGGTTTAAAAGTTTTGCATGCACAGTGTTTATTATGCTCATGTCTCAATAACTAGACATGGGATTGATTTTAGACTTCATAAACATATTTAGGGGTATAAGCCTATCAAAGAATATCTTTTTTGACTATTATTTTATACAGAGTATATGAAGGGTAAGAATTGAAACTGGCCACATCCCTTGACTGGCTGCATTGTACATATTATGATATCTAAGACTTTTCTTGAGTTGTGGACCCCTTTTTTTTTAAAAAACATTTGCATAAGTAAAAAATAAACTATAGGATGATAATTTTATATGGTCAAGGTCACATGGTCATACTTTTAGTTCTCAGTAATTTATGCTAATAGGAAATCGAGATTTGATGTTCAGTGGAAACAAAAAAATGTCAGAACTGGTTGGCTTAAGATTTGAATCTAAAATTTAAAGGGTCATATATTTTAACTGATAACCTTGTTCTCATTTATTGGGCTGCCATTGTATCTTCCAATCCATGGGTGTAAGAAGGGCTAACGGGCATATTGGAATTATGTGCATTGTTCCATTTTAGTTCAATATCTTTTGATATTGTTTAGTCAAGGCTGATATAGGGGAAGTAATTTAGTTTAATTTTGTGTGACTTATTGCTCAAATCAGAAATTTTTTGGGCATATTAATACCATGTTCTCTTTGGGAAGCTTTTGATAATCAAGAAATGATATAATATTGTCTCTAGAAGATTGGTTCGGAAAAAATGTTTGAGCACATGTGCTCAGGAGGAGCTATAAGGATCGATGAATGTCTGTTGTCTGTCCGTCTGTCGTCCCAATTAGTTTGTTTGCACTTTAGCATCTTCATTTCTCAAGCAATCATCTTCAAACTTAAGTACCATATTTATTACCATAATCTCTTGGCTAAGTTAAATTAAGGGCTGATATCGGCCCTATTAGGTCAGGATTATGCCCCTTTTAATTTTGAAAAATGCCAGATTTTTACTCTTTTTTCCAGTCTAGCATCTTGGTTTCTTAAGCCAATCATCTTCAAACTCTATGAAAATTGTTTATAGCCATATTCTTTTGGCCAAGTTCAATTAGGCAGATATCCATCAATTAGGTCAGGGTTAGGCCCCTTTTAATGTTTAAATTTGGTGTGTTTAAAGCCCTAATTTCTCAGTCAAGTTTGACTTCAAAATTTGACCACAGGCCACGTTTAGTTTTGTGGAATTATAAACGACTCATGTATTCAGTACAACTATGCATAATTTAGTAATTTGTACAGGCAATGAAGGCAGTTTTTTCTCAGGTGAGTGTCTTTAGGGCCACTTGGCCCTCTTGTTTTTAATTCCCTACCAAAGGCAGCGGGGATATGTTATTAGCCTGTTTTCCATCCTTCTGTCCACGTTTTTGTCCAGAACATAACTAAAAAAGTATTAGAGGTTCAACTTGATACTTCATATGTGGATAGATCTCATTGAGGAGGAGAGCATGATATGAAAAAGAAAATTATAACTCTACCTTTAATCATTTTGAGTTATTGCCCTTTGATATTATTCAGGCTTAATTTGTGTCCTGAGCGTAAGTCAAAGGTATTGGAAACTTCATAGGTGGATAGATCTCATTGAGGAGGGTGGAAGTGCACAAGAATGATAACTCTACCCATCATAATATTTGAGTTATTGCCCTTTGTTACTTTTCAGGCCTAATTTTGTCCGGAGCTTAAGTCAAAAATATTTGAATATCAACTTGGAACTTCATAGTTTGGACTGATTTCATTAAACATCATCTTCATTACCAAAACTTTTCTTTAAAAATGAATTATTCTACTCTCCAAAACATCTAACAATCAAGCATTTGGTGGGGGATGGCCATGTCAGCATGACTCTTGTTGTAATTTTGTTTGACAACTTTCAAATGATTGATTTTGTAAAATGGTGAAAATAATATTTATTTTTTTCTGGTGACAGTAACATGGGAGGAAAAAATTGTTTACATTTATAAAGGAGTTTAAAAATAATATATCATGAATGAATATAATAATATCATGTATTTTGGTTTTTTAGTCAAGATACTGCAATTTTCTCCTTAATTATGGAGTTGCTGTTTTATTATAAATGGGAGATCCTGAAAAAACAACACAAAAAACATGAAGCATATTTCCACAAAAAAATCTGTCAGATTTCTTGGGTTCAGTTTAATTGGAAATTGGGGTGGGGCAAGCTTGCAGTGAAATTGTTTTTTTCAAAATGATTTTTGAAAAAAAGGGAAAAGTGTTTTTAAAGTAGCTCATTTACAGATGATCAGTTGAAATTTAAAAAAGAAAAATCATATTCTACTCTCCCTCGTCAATTTTGATGAAGTTTTTTTTTTTCTGACAAATAAAATAGGAAATTCTAGTCACATTGCACAGGAAATTGCTATGTTAGTTCAGAACATGGCATCTTTACCAGTTCAGGGTAACAATTTGTCCTTATGAAGTTAGCATATGTGGAATGAATTTAAATATAGGAGTTATCAGCTAAATATAGTTGAATACCCACGTGATGGTATTGCTTGTGATGGGAACCAGCCAATTTTTTTTCGAGCACAGATGGTTGCATTGTGTCTGGGAGAAGGATAATGATAGATGAACACACACATATAGGTAAGAATCAAATTCTTAGTCAATGATCATCTGTGAAAAAAGCTGCGTCAAGAGGTTAACCCGTAACCTGCTGAATTTCTCAAATGAACTAAACCGGCATCTATCTTGGAACTGTCCATTATTAATTCTACGGATGTGCAGGCTGGCCCGGCTCTTTAGTGGTGGGAAAGGTTTTGCACTTAAGATTCCAGCAGGGTAAGGGTTAAATTCTTTTACAGTAGAAACCCTTTTTAAAACCGGACAAGGTTGGGGACAACATAAATTTCCGGTTTAGAGGGGTTTCCAGTTTAGAGGGGTATTGACCTTTTGAACAACAAACCATGTCTACATATACATTGTATAATTGTAATGCAGTATATGTGTTTGTTTTATGCTGGGATTTGAAAGGAAGAGATGAAAAACTGTTTTAAAACTGTTATTTATTTATTTATTTTTATTATTGCATTTTATTTTTGTTTTGCATTAATGAATTCATATAACTTTTATGCATATGTAAATACAGTAAAAATAAAACATGTCAGCACATCACTATCATCACTATCATATACAGTTTTTGTCTGTTAAATATAAAAATTGAAGACAAAACTAACACTTGAAGACCATAATACAATGAACTGTTACGCATTGTAGCACTGCTTAGAGCAGCGTAACTTTTTACCTCTTGATACACGTGTGTTTAGTATGACCCTTAGCAGAATGTTCTAAAGTTAGTTTATTCTTTTTTTTTTTCTTGTTTTTTATTTTTAAGTTACTCTTTGCGAAACTTACCTCAATTGTGGGTTTTGGAACAGATTCAGAGTCTCTGATTAACTTAATCTTGTCTTCAAGAGACAGTTCTATTCTTCTACGTTTTGTCGGAGGGTTTAGACATGATGATCTGTTAAATTCAAACTGATAAATCCAAAATGAATGCTAGCTACCACTTTTGTAATTAATCAAAGAATTTATTTTCTTTTGTTCACAAAACAAAAATTTATTGGTTACTATTGTTTTTTTAACTGTCAATCAAAACCCTGTCCTTTAGTTTAAACTTTAAGACTTACCAAACAAACAATTTCAAAACCCGCCTCTCTTTTTAATTTTTGGGGATCAAAACCCAATTTCAAACGCGATTGCCCGGATTAAAATTTTTTTCCCATAACAATCATTATCGGCCCATTCCTTACTTTCCAATGCCCCGGCTAAGGTATTTTTTACACCAATGTTGATCACACGATCCCAACCGACAGGGGCGAAAGGGCAGATCCCTACAGGTAAAAATTCATTCCCCTTGGGGCATTTGGGTTTTTTCCGAGTTTGTGTACTTTTTCCGGGGTTTGATGTCAGGCCCCAGAACGGCCGGGTTTTTCCAGGGGGGACTTTTTTGTTGCTAAAAATGAAATGTGCCCTGAAATACACCTTTTTTTCCGAATGCGGGGTTTTCCCGGTTACAGAGTTTTACGATTATATAAAATTTAAAAAAGGGGTTTGAAAACGGACCAAAATTTTTTTCCGGGTTTAGAGGAAATTCCAGAAATTTGGGATTTTTCCTGTTTGGGGGGATTTTCCCACGTATTTTGTTTTGAGTTTTCGGGTTACATTTAAAAACGGGAATGTCCAAAACAGTTTCCAAAAACCCAAAAATTTTTTTTTTTAATATAACAAATACTTTGATTCATTTGTTTTCTTTTTCTTTTTGAGGTTCTTCTGTTTTATTTTTTTCAAAATTTAGCACATGGTATTTTTTCCCCCCCGCCCCCCCGGCCAATCAAAATGCCTTATTTTTTTTTTGGTCACCGTAAACTAAAAACGCTATCCAACACTTTTGAAAAAAAACAATAAGTTGGACTAACCCACCAAAATAACTCACACTTTTTTTTACTTTTGCCCGCTAGGGGAAACGAAAATACCAGTGCTAAATAGCTTAGTTCATAGTTGTTTTCGACTACACACATAGTCCCTCGGGCTCCGCCCTCATACTGATGGGTGTATTGAAGGCAACTGGAACTAACCTATACATAGACAAAGTTTAAATTAATTAGAAGGAGAAAATGTCCTCTGGGGATTTAAGTGTATTTCCCAAAAAAACATGGTTAATTTGTTTCTTCTTTATACAGGGGATAGCTCACCCTCTCTCCCCCCCCCCCCCCCCCCCCCCCCCCGTCTGCAGTCCTCCCATGAAAAATACCCCTTTAAACATGCTCCCCCTTTAAATTCCATTTACATGCTCTCCCTTAAAAACCCTTTACAGGGGTTTTGTGAAAAACCTCAAAAGTTCCCTTTTTTTTAAATACCCTCTGAAACAGATATCCTCACTGTTTTTTTCCCCTCAGCAAACTTTCCTCACTAATAACATTTAACACAACACCCAAATTTTGGGAAAAAAATCTGGGGGGCTACATTGCTTTTGCTGTCACATTCACCCCTTTTTTTAAAACCCCTTTTACCTGAATAAACCTGAAAAAATTAAAATTGATACAATTGATTTTGTCTGCCCCTTCAAAAATTTTGGTAAAATTTTTTTTAGCAAACAGTTTTCTTTTTCAAGAAGCTGTCTCCGGGAAAACAGCCCTTTTTAAAATGGCTTAAAAATTACATCTCTGTGGGGAAAAAGGGGGAAAAACCAAATAATTTTAGATATAAAGCCCAAAACGCTTAGACTGCTGCCCAAAAAATTTAAATTTTAAATAGAAAATTGATTCTCTGCAGTAATCCAAACATTTTTTTGGAATCTTGTTTAATCTTTTAAATTTGGTAAACTGTTTGAATAATAAAAACAACCTATAATTTAATTTTTTTTTTGGAACAGCTAATGAGGGTTCCCCAAACGAATAAAAAAGGCTCCCCAGAAGTTGAAGACCAACTTTAAGGGATCAAAAGATTTAGAATTACCCACCTTAAGGTGGGTTTTTGGTCATTGATGAATTTACACTTCAAATTTATTGAGCTGTTTAAAATCTCTGGTAATTAACCCTTTTTGGGGATCTTGGGACTAAAAGGGGAAAGGGAAGGGGTTTTTAAATAAAAATTTTTGGGTTTTTGGGTCATTAAAAACAATTCTAAATATTTTGGAATGTCTTCCCAAAAATATTTAATAAAAAAAAATTTTTTAACAATCCCAAGTGAGATATAATGGGTTTTAAAAAAGTTAAGCTCATATTTGGATCAATTTTTTTTTTAAGGTCATTTGCTTCATCCCCCTTAAATAAAGCTTTTTTGGTTGATGCCCTACTACATTTTTTTTCGAAGAAAACTATATAAATTAAAAAACCCCCAAGCTGTTTTTTGGCACCTTAGGGAAAACAACACTATTATACAGAGTTTAATGGTTATTCGGGAAACCTTTCATAACCCCAATTTATCCAATTTATCTTAAAATTTTTTTGTGTGGCGTTTATAGGAACTAGGAAAGAAGGCTCTGTTTGTCTGCAAGGAAAACATGTGAATTGAAAAGCAGGGTATTCGGGCCCAAAGGCTAAGACAACTTCCTAGCTGTGTGCAGAAATTAAGGGGGTTTTTTTTTTTGGGGGGGGGGGGGGGGGGGTTTTTGCCCTTTTGGTACCTGATTCAATGAAAATTTATTCCCAAACCAAAAGGGCCCAATGGATTTTGCGCCCAATCAAACCGTTGCATTTTTGCACCCTTTTTTTTTTTTTTTTTTTTTTTCTTTTCCCGTTTTCATTTCGGGAGATTCTTTTAATTTCTTAATGCAGGTTGCAATAAAACTAAAATTTTTTCCACAAAAATTTTGGAATTTTTTTCATTTTTGGGTCCTTTTCTGCACTTTTTTCCCAAATTCGCAACTTTTTTTCCTCCCTGTGAACAACATTTTTTCAGATGGTGACTGAAATAATTTTGGTTATTATGCCCGGAAATTTGGGCATATTGTAATCGAAAACCGTCCGCTCCCTCCTTTTTTTGTTTACGCCCAAACTCCATAAATTTTTCCTTGAGGGATTTTGAAATTACTTTGGAAAAAAAATTCCACCTCATGAAACGATGTTCGCGGACAACCCCCAGGTCTGTGGTTTAAAGGGTAAAGGGTCACACTAAGAGCACATAGGTAAAAATTTGGGTCTTTTTTTTCTTTTCTGCCCTAAGGGATTTTAAAATTTATTTGGGCAGAAATTTTAAACCAAATTATGAACAAAGTGCCGCGTGCAACCCCAAGGTCTGTAACTCCCAAGGTAAAAGGTCACACAAAAGTTAAAGGGTAAAAAAGGGGGTCTATTGACTGAAATTTTAAAATATGAAAAAAGTAAAAATAACCAAACAGTGCAAAAATAGCATCTGCCCCAGGTAAGGGGAACAGGGCCCTTTTTTTGTATCATGGCAGCCCTAAATTTCTCATACCCCAATTTTTTGCCTTGGCAGGAAAAGGGAAAACACTCAATCTTTTTTAAATCATACAAAAATTTTAAAAAAAATTTTGAATTATCAGCCCGTCAGTTTCAAATCAACACTCCTAACATCTCCTAAAATTACGGGGCCAATTTTCATAAAACTTAACGGGGAAAATTACTTGGGTGGTTTTCTTCCAAATTTTTAAAGAATTTAATTCCATTCCAAAATCTGGTTCCCCCATGGCAACAAAAGGGGGGAAAAAAATGAAAAAAAAAAAAAAAACTTCTCCTTAAAAAGTACTGGCTGAATTTAAATGTCTTTAAGGCACGATTTTCCTTTTGGGGCACTCTCAAAACCAAGACTTTTTTAAATTTTTTTTGATAAACTTGGGAGCAAGCTCATTTTTTTTTTAATGCATACAGAAACCTTTTTTAAAAATTTCTTTTTGTCTTAAAAAATTGGCTGGTTTTCAAAGTTACTTGGCACAAAATTTTTCCTTTGGGTCACCTCCCCAAATTTTTTTAAAAATTATTGATTGTTTGAAAAACAAAGCCGCCCGGGCAGACCCCTTTTTCCCTTTTTATGAATATTCAATTTTAAAAATATTCTTCCAAAAAACTACTGGTTTTCAAATTTTTTTGGGAGAGAGTTCCATAGGTCACTCTCCCCAAGATTGTTCAAATTTTTCCCGTTGGAAACAAAACATGGCCCCCGGGGAGCATCCCATTTTCCAATATAAATATTAAAAAATTTTAAAAATTCCCTTCTTGTCCAAAATTTTTTCATTTGAATTTTTGGCTTGCGGGGGGTCCTGACCCATTTTCCAAATATCAAAAATATTTACGGTTTCTTTTCCTCCCCAAAAAATACCGGTTCTCAGTGATGATCCCTGCAGAGCCATCATGGCCCCTTTTCAAAAATTTTTAAACTGTTTTTTTTTTTGTCCAAAAACCCTTATTATAAGTGAAATCAGAGCCTACCTATTTTTTTTTTTAGCTCACCTGAGCACAAAGTCCTAAAGGGGTTTTTGGGTGCCCCCTTTTCTTTCCGGCGTCCGGCGTCGTCCGTCGTCAAAAATTTTTGTTTTAAAACATCTCCTCTGAAACCGTTTGGAAAAATTTAATGAAACTTGGCGGAATGTTCCTTGGGTACTCTACAAAAGTTGCAAAAAAAAAAGTTGACCCCATGAAGAACCGGGTTCCCCTTTGGCCTACAAAAAGAAAAAAAATTTTTGAAAATTTTAAAAATCATCCCCTTTTCAAAACTACTTGCCAGATTTAAAAAAAATTTTGGTACAGATTTCCTTGGGTCAACCTCTACCAAAGTTGCTAAAATTATTCCGTCCGAAAAAAACATGGCCGCCAGGGGGGCCCTTTATTTCCCTTTTATATGTTTTATAAAGAAAACTTTAAACAACACCCTCCTCTGAAACACTGGCCCAAAAATTTGTTTAAAACCTTGGCAGGGATGTTTCCTTTGGGGCCCAACCTTCAAAAGAATGCAAAAATAAACTTGACCCAAGTAAAAACTGTTTTTGCCATGGCAACAAAAAAAAAAAAAAATAAAAATTTTTTAAAAAATCATCTTCTTCAAAACACGGGCCCAAATTTTTAAAATTTAAATTGGTAAAAGATTTTCCCTTGGGGTAAACCCTCAACCAAAGTTGCTAAAATTTCCGATTTTAAAAAAAAACAGGGCCCGGGCCAGGGGGGGGGCCCTTATTTGCCTTTTTTTTTTAAAATAGAAAAACCCTTTTTAAACAGCACCCTCTGAAACCACGGGCAAATTTTTGATTAAACTTGGCAGGGATGACCCTTTGGGGCAACCTTCACAAAAGTTGAAAAAATTTAAACTTGATCCAGTAGAACGTGGTTCCATGAAAACAAAAAAAAACAAAAAAAAGGGAAAAATTTTTAAAAATCATCTTTTTAAAAAAAACTACGGGCCCAGTTTTTTAAAAAAACGGGTACAGAGTTCCTTGGGTCAACCTCTCCCAAAATTTACTAAAATTATTTTTTCTGAAAAAAAACATGGCCGCCGGGGGCGGGGTTTATTTCCTTATATGTAATAGAGAAATTTTTAAAAACAACATCTCCTCGAAACCACTGGACAGAATTTGAAAAAACCCTTGGCAGGGATACCCTTTGGTTTTAAACCCTTCCCAAAATTTTGCTAAAAAAACTTAACCCAAAGTAGAACTGGGGTTTTCCATGACAACAAAAAGAAGAAAAAAAATAAAAAACTTTAAAAATAAATTTTCTTCAAAAGTCCCGGCCAGTTTTAAAAATAAATTGGTACAGATGTTCCTTTGGGTCAACCCCCAAACCAAAAATTTGAAAAAATTTTTCCCGATCTGTAAAAAAAAAAAGGCCACCGGGGGGCGGGGTTTAAATTTCCTAATATTTTTATAGAAAACCCTTTTAAAAACAACTCCCTCTGAAACCACGGGACAAAATTTTTGAAAACCCCTTGGCAGGATGACCCTTTGGTCAACCTTCAAAAAATTTTCTAAAAAAAACCCTTTGATCCATTAGAACGGGGTTGCCATGGCAACAAAAAGAAAAAAAAATAGGGAAAAATTTAAAAAAATCTCTTCTTCAAAACTACGGGCCAAAATTTCAAAAAAAAAGGGGTACAGATTTCCTTGGTAAACCTTTTTAACTCAGGTGAGCAAATTAGGGCCAAAAAGGGGCCCTCTTGTTTTTTTTTATCATATAACTTTACCCAAGCCCGTCTGACAGGGAAAAACAGCTGGGAAAAGCTTTAAAATCGGGTATTAAACATCTTCAAAGATAATTCTTTTTTAAAAAGCCCTTCCCCTTTGACCTATTTTTGATTAAGATAGGGGGAGGAATAGTACACAGACATAAAATCCCTCACAATCCCTCACTAAAAAATAAAAGGTCACATTGAAATTTTGTAGTTATGTCTAATTTTTTCCCATTATGTATGCAAATTTTGTGTTGTAGGGTTAAATGTAAATGCCAGTTGTGTATGAAGCAAGATCGGGTGCTTTTTATTTTGAAACCTGCAAAACAAAGGAACATTTGATGAGATAACATGGTTTTAGGGGAAAAGACTGCTCCACCCAATACTTTGTTAAACATTGGCTTCCCAATTTTTAAGTGTGGCCCTGGGGGACACCTGGGAAATACCCAAAGAAACTTTAAAAATTTTTTTAACATCAAATTTCAAACTAGAGAGCAATTCTATTTGTTTATAAAATTTGTAATTGCTATTTTCTGTAAACAGTAAAAACCTTTTTCAAGCATTTCAATCAGAAAAACCAAGAAAAAAGTGACCGTTTAACACCCCCGGGTGGCCCCCCAAAAATAAAGGGTCAAAATAACCAAAATCATTTTTGGAAAATATAAAAACTGACAGCTAAATGCGGGTTTTCCCAAATTATACATTTGTTCGCTGTTACGGGTTCAACCACGAGGAGCACCCGAACAGCAAAAAAAACCCTGATCACCTGCGAGTTACTCGCAGGCTGATCTTTTAACTCCCCGGGCTGATCGGTTTTTAAATTTTGTTCGCTAGGCCCTTTTTCAGGGTCCTCTATGGGGGAAAGGGTTAAAGCTGTGTCTTTTTAGAATTATGATTGTGTACTATTTCTACAAAAATAGGGTTTCTACAGGTTTTTTTATTGATTGGTATTTATTCTACAGCATAGTGTTTCTACAGGTTGTCAAGGACAACTTGTTTTATTTTGTTTGTGTATCTTTTTCTACAGAAAGTATGTTTTTCCCAACAGGTTCAAGGACAATTTGTTTTTTTTTTTGGACAAACTTATTTTAACAATTCAATTTTTGAAAAGAAAAACAAACACTGCTCTACAAGGGGGTTTTTAATTAAAACAAGGGTTTATAATTTTGAAAAAGGTTTAAACCCTAAAATAAGAAAAAGTGATATCAAAGAAAAAAATTTGCACCCCTTGGTAGATTAGCTTTTCAAGGGGAAAATTTTCTACTTTGCTTCTTATGTCTTCTTACTGCCAGCAACAACTTTTTGGGAAAAAGTAAGCCTCTCATGAAATGCAAATTAAAAAAAAATTTGCCAGAAAACCCTTGTTGACATATTAATGCATATTAAATTTTAAATTAAGCCTGCACAAATTTGTCCTTTTAAAGTGAAAACAAGTACCTTTTAATTAAAAGTCATTTTTTCAAAAAAAAGTTTTTAAAACGGTGGAGACAAAAGTCCCCAAAAGCATATTTTTGAAAATTGGGCACAATGCCCATTTCCTATTTTTCAAATGTTTAAAGATGCAAATTCATTGACTAAAAAAAAAGCAATCTGTTGGGTGAATTTAAAAGCTTTATTACGTCATTTAATTAGCTAACCCTTTTGATATTTCCCCAAGGTTTTTTGGGGTCAAGTCTTTAGAAGGGGTTTACGGGGTTGTAATAAAAGGGTTTCCCCGCTTTAAAATTTTTTATAAAATTTTTTCTTTGTGTATTGAAAGAATGGCAATTTTCTGAATGTAGCATTTTGGGAATATGCCCTGCAACTTTTAAACCCGGGAATTCTTAATACTGAATTGAATAACATGGTGTGCCTTTGTTAGCATGGTTAAAATTTCCCCTTTACGTCATCAAAAATTTACAAAATAAAATTTTTTGGCATTTCCCAAAAAAAATTTGATTTATTGGATAATTGGGATGATGATTGGATATTGGTATAAGAGTTGGATTTTTGGGATGCATCATTAAAGAATATATACTAGTAATTCATTAGATTTTTAAAAAAAGGTAAAATTAAAAAATTCTGCTTCATTTTAAAAATTTCCCCGAAAATATTATGATTTTCCCAAAAAAAATCATCAAAATTTATAACAAAAACAAAAAACGTATTGATAACTTTGATTAAATACTTTACCACTCAAGGGCATGGATTTAATTTCATGGGAAGGATTGCATGTAATAGGAAAAAAAAAAAGAACCATGGAATTCTCTCCTAAACTTAAATAGATCCCAGTCTAATAAACCCCACATGTTTCACAAAAAATTTTATTTTTTTCATTTTATAAGTTTTACATAGTTTAAAAAGCAGTCCAAAAAAGGAATTTGGGCTTGGCTCTAAATATCCCATTATTAAGGGAAAAGCTAAATTTTTGTTTTGCACATAACTTTAGGGTTTCCCCACTTTTGGGGTCCAAACCAAAATCTATGGACTGGTTGGCTTTGGGGCTAGATAATTTGTCAAAGTTTGGTATCAAACCACTGCTACAATATGATACTTTTTTTTGTGGCACACTACATCAAATCCCCTAAAGACTGAAAACTGTTTTGGGGGGAAAAAAAAACCCAACAATACTCCTTTTCTCCTGTTTTCATAGGCAAAGACGTACATGAACCAAGTGGAAACACTGGGTCAGTGCAGGGTTCCTGGGTTGAACCCAATTGAAAATTTTGTCATACATCTTGTGAAAATTTCATTCAATCACCCCCTTGTGTTTTTGTAAGACTTTTAAAAACCCGCTGAAAGTTACTGCTCAAAAATTTGGGGGAAATAAATTGTTTCCCCTAATTAAATCAAGTAAAATTTTAGGTTTTATCACTTTGCATCAATGCAAAAAAAAGCCTCCCCTTTTTCTGTGGTACAACTGATAACATTTTAAAAAAAAGAGAAAACTCAAGGGGCCCCCCTTAATAAAAAAAAGAATTCTCAAGTAAAATTTTTTTGAAAGTCAAATGTAAACATGCTTCCAAGTCCCAAATGTCCCAAAAAAGTAAGTGCCATTTTTCCCTTACTCCATACATTTAACTGTAGGATAATTATAAGCCCTTTGCTTGTTGTTTGATTATTTTAAAAGCAGCACCACATTGGAAGCCCCACAAGGGGAGGTTTTGGGTTTTTTTACCAAATTTGAAATCTCGTAAATATGGCACTTTGACAAACCGACTTCAGAATTTTGAATCCAACTGAAAAAACTCAAATTTCCCTAAGGGTTTCATTTTTATTGGCCAAGGACCTCTTATTAACCCAAAAAAAGTTTAGCCCAAATAAATTTCCCAAAAATGACAGATTGTAATAGCCATTTTAGGGGATCTGACACTGGGCATGTTTCCCTCTCCTTAAATGCCATATTGCAAACAAATTTGTCATGTCCCCCCCCCCCTTAACTTCCCAAAATGCAAACAAAGTTTGTCAGGGCCCCACCCCCCTTTAACTTTTAGTTTTAAAAAAAAAAATTTAACTGATCTTTTTTCCCGTGAAACAAAGGGTTTTTTTTTTTTTCATTTTCCCCAGCTGGGCAAAGGTAAGGTCGCAACCCTTTTTAAAAATAAATAATGTACAGGTCCCCTGGGAGTATGTGAACTAGGGCATATTTGGGGGGTTTTCATTAAACAAAGACTTAAAAAAATAAGGGGATATTTGAACATAAGGAAATTTTGTGACATATTAACCCCTTTTCCCCCATAATAAACCCCTTTTGAATAACCGCAGGGGTCAGGTTTTTTTCTGTTTTCCCGCCTCCTCAGGGGCCGGAAATGAGGTTTTTTTAATTAAAATTTGGGAAAAGGGTTTTAAATGTATTTTTTTGCAATCAGGGTTTAAGTGGGGACCCAAAAGTGCGTCAAAAAAAGAGTATAAATGAGGGAAAGGGGTTTAAAACAGGTTTTTACTTAATACCCCCACTAAAAATTGGAAAAATGCATCAAAAAACTTTTCAAATCATGTAACCTAAACCCGGCAAAAGCCCTATTTCAGAAAATCCCAAATTTGGGGTACCCTTCACCCCCCCTGCGTGAGAGAAACCTGCTATTTTGATAATTACAAGCCATTTGAAACAAATGTCAAAGTTGGGGAAACATCCTCAATATGATTTACCTTTCCCCAAAATCCCTACTTAAGTCTCACTTTAAATCGTTAACCAATTTAATTCAATAAATTTGGGCTTTTTGGGGCGATAAGTTTGTACTTCCTGCAAGTACTTTTGCAGAAAAAAAATTGCATTTATTTTTTTTGATGTTTTAAATTGATTCCCCCCTTTAAAAAATATCTGTCTTTCATCTTAATTAGTAAGATTATGAAAGCAATTACCCTTATAAATTTGGGGAATACTTTTTCTCACATATTAAAATCAATGAATAATCAGTTATATTTTCAACGACTGTGTGATGGTTTTTAACTTCTATGAAAATTTCAGTAATAAAAAGTGTTTTTTGGGACCTCTTGATTGTTTTTTCCCGGGTTTTCTAGGTTTCCAAGGAATCAAACTGCAACCCTGAGGGGTCATTCATTTTTTTGACCCTAACAAAGTATCCATTTTGGAAAATGTTTATTTCCTTCTATTTCTATATGCATTTTTGAACATTTTGCCAAACAGCCCTTGGTAACAAATATCAACATGTTACTGTTTCCTTTTCTTTTTTCATGCTTACACCAAACAATCTTTGATTTTAACCCCCCAAAAAACCCCCCAAACAAACAAGCAATTTTGTAACTTTTCCAAACCAAAGGAAACTAATTTTATTAGGAAAAATGAACTTGGGGGCATGTTTGAACAGCATTCAGCCAATGAAAAAAGGGCTAAAAGCATGTCCCGGGAAAAAATTATTATTTTAAATCACCTGACTCCTTTGATGACCAATCTGGGCAGTTTTAAAAGTCCGTTGGGGCTAGGGGGGTGCCTTTTTTCCGAATGATTCTGTCTCTTTGTTTAAAATAATAACCACAACCCATTGTAAGAAAGGTTTTTGGGCACTTTTTGAGCTTTTTATGGGCAAAACCCCTTTGACAAAGGGAACCTTTTAAAACAAAAAATGTTTTTACCCTTTACTATTTTAGTTTACTGTCAAATTTGTTTTATCATATAGCACATCCAGCTAATTTCAGGGGGAGGAAGACCCCAAATGCATGGAGGCAAACCGGGGGGAACCCTGACCCAAACCCCAAGCCAGCTGGAAAAGGGTTCCTCATAGAAAATCCGAATTTACCCTGCGGGATTCGAACCCAAAACGGGAGGGGGTGAGTGAGTGTTTTAAATCAGCAACTTTTCCCTCTGGGGCCCTGGGGGCCCCCAAAAACCCCAATTTTTCAAAAAAGGAACCTTGGGGATTTTTCTTAAAATTTTGTTTTATGAAATTTTTTTTTGTAAGTTTAAAAGCCTGCATGGGGGAACAAGGTTTTCCCCAAAAAAAAAAAAGAAACAACAGACCCAAAATAAAAATTTAAAAAAAATCAAACCCTTTTTTTTAAGTTTTATTTTCTTTTAATAATGAAACAAACACCCCTTGGTTTTTGTGTGGGGGGGGGGGAAAAATTTCCCCCGTTTTTTCTAACTTGAACATGAATTTAATTGTTATATAATTTTAAGCAGTGGACTTTAAATTTTTGTGTTAATCACAAATTTTTGAACACCAAACCTTTTTTGGGTTTTAAACTATTTTAAGTTGGGATTTAAAATAGTGTTTTTTGTGCTAATTTTTTGTTTTTTAAGGGAAAAAAAAAACCAAAATTTTAAGGGGTTTAAGGGTTTTTCAAGTCATAATACAGGGAAAAAAAAAATTTAAACCCTTAGTAGACGTAAACCTTATCCTTTACGTGAACTTTAATGTTTATTGCTTCTGAAAAGATAATTCACCACACCTTTTTGTTTTTCTGTAAAAGCTGTGTGATAACCTTTCCCCAAATTTTGGGTTTCCCTTTTCTTCCCTTTACAGGGTGTGAAATCAAAAAAGTGAAAGTTTTTAAACCCTTTTGTCTATTATCTAAGGGGTTTTGTACGTCATAGTATTGTGCGTCAGTGCATTTTACTCGTGCATTGCAAGATCATGCATTTCAATTTCCTCTCAAGAGTCAATCTCGGTTTATGCTGTGCTATAAATTTTTTCATGAACCCACTTGAAAAAATTTTTGAAGGAAAATTTTTTTTTTTTTTTTTAATTTCATTTTTAAGATGTAGAAGTAAAAAGATCCCTTGCCCTATAATGATCCCAAAAAAAAGGGGCCCTATTTTAAATTTGGCCTTTAGGATCATTGGATGTTGGTTTTTCGTCCTTCCATATAATTTTTTGTTTCACTCTGCATCCCGGGTTTTTACATAAAATTTGCAATCTTGATAAAAACCCAGAAGCAATTTTTTGGGGAGTACCTTTTTAAAAATAAAGACTTTTTTGGGCCGGAACATCAAGGTCTGGAGTTAAAGGGCCCTTTAAATTTTTTCCAAACATGCCAGGATTACCATTTTTACATCCTTAATCCATTCCCTTAACCTTTTTCTTAATATAATTGGCAAACATGTACATTACTAAGACAATTTTTTTGTCTTAACTAAACAAAATTAACACCGTCCCTCGACCTTTCGGCTGTCACATGTTTATGTCAACTTTTTTTCACTTTACGCATGTTTTTCTAAAGAACAATTTTTGTTAAGCTCATTAAAAAACGTAGAAATGGGATTCCCCTATTCCTGGGATAAGGGAAAAATTTTTAAATACAAAGGGGAGGGTTTATATAGTTTTATTTAAAAGTCTTGGTTTAGGATCTACCTCCATACCAAAAAGAAATTTTAAGAAAATTTCAAAAAATTTTGAAACAGTTGGTAAATTTTCCCCCAAAAAATACTTTTCTATACTTAACTAAGTGATACTTCAGGGGTGAAGGGCTGCTTTTTTTTTATTTGTTTTTTTAAAAGAAACTCCCAAAATTTCAAATTTTTTTAACAAAACTTAAATTTCGTTATTATGCCCC
>CM037793.1:10664179-10714179 GCA_021229015.1 Solen grandis | reverse complement strand
AAGTTCCCGCCATTAGGCCGTCAAGCCACTAAGTTCCCGCCATTAGGCTGTCAGGCTGCTAAGTTCCCGCCATTAGGCCGTCAAGCCACTTAGTTCCAGCCATAAGGCCGTCAAGCCACTAAGTTCCAGCCATTAGGCCGTAAAGCCAATAAGTTCCCGCCATTAGGCCGTAAAGCCACTAAGTTCCCGCAATTAGGCCGTAAAGCCACTAAGTTCCCGCCATTAGGCCGTCAAGCCACTAAGTTCCAGCCATTAGGCTGTCAGGCTGCTAAGTTCCCGCCATTAGGCCGTCAAGCCATTAAGTTCCCGCCATTAGGCCGTCAAGCCATTAAGTTCCCGCCATTAGGCCGTCAAGCCATTAAGTTCCCGCCATTAGGCCGTAAAGCCATAAGTTCCCGCCATTAGGCCGTAAAGCCACTAAGTTCCCGCCATTAGGCCGTCAAGCCACTAAGTTCCCGCCATTAGGCCGTCAAGCCACTAAGTTCCCGCCATTAGGCCGTCAAGCCACTAAGTTCCCGCCATTAGGCTGTCAGGCTGCTAAGTTCCCGCCATTAGGCCGTCAAGCCATTAAGTTCCCGCCATTAGGCCGTCAAGCCATTAAGTTCCCGCCATTAGGTTGTCAGGCCGCTAAGTTCATTTCGCCAGACCACCAGGTCGCTTAATTAATGTCCCCCAGGTTGCTAGGTGGCTAACGTCACGCTGGTAGGCCTCTTACTTCACGAACATATAGCTGCATAACTATGATTTCCGGTAATTTTGATTGCGATTTAATGACATAAGAAATTTAATTTACCACCGCAATCACTATCATCATCACTGTCATCATCATTTAAAATTACATTACCTGTACATCCGACATAACAGGATGTACCCCAAAATTGTGTTGAAACGTCACTTCCGCCGTGTAGCGGTTACTTGCAGTCATCCAATACCAATCGCTGACAAATCGAGGGGAATAGAAGAGACTGTTACAGCTGCCTGATTGATTGAAAAAAAGGAAGAACAAAAGATTAAAACAAAATTGATTTTAAATGAAGGCTTGCAGTAAGCATATAGCCCCCCCCCCCCCCCCCCCCCACACACACCATCTCTCTCCTACAGTGTATATGCTTGCTTTTTTATTTATCTTTCGGCGTAGCTGTCTAATATCACTTTTTGACCAATTTATAGATGATGACGCAAGATAAAATCAAATGAATATTTGAACGATATTCATTGGAAGAAAATACTTATATCCTAAGGGAAAAAGGTTATGCACCATTGTTTGTTGAGATGGCATCTAACTGAATTCACATTATGTTAATAAAATATTTTGACTGAATTAGTTTCTTTAATATATATAGGATCTGGCATGAATTATCATTAAACGAGCTCATGAAAATGTTATTAAATGTCTTTTTCATGAACGAGTTTAGTAAAATTTTATATGAAATGACAATTCATGTCAGATTCTTTTGATCATATGACCTATAGTGACAGTAAAACGCGACAACTAACAAACAAACAAATGAAGGAACGGACTGTGCATGCATTACTTTTGTTATCTAATACCAAGAAACTAGTTTCAAATAAGACCTGAAAATATCGATTTAACGTTTGTATTTCTCATACATTTTCAACATCATATGAATAATGAATCAAACACATTTAATCCAGCTGTTCGATTTCAACATACTATGCATACATATAGAATACACGCGAGTGAAGCGGAGTGATGTAATTCGGCCTAAAAAATACATGTAACGTGTTAAATATAAGAAAATGTGTAATGGGTATACGATACCGGAAACAGCTGTTTGAGCACAATCTCATATGGTAAATAGTTGTTTTATCAAAATATTTCTCTGAGATGCTCATTGAGACTTGTTTCGGACCAAACGTTATAAAAAACTATTCAATCGAAAGGTATATTATAGTCTGTTTCACCGTCACTATGCTTTGCTTCTTCGACGACCGTGGGACATTTGAAACTTCCTTCTCATTAATTATTGATTAGGCATTTTGTTGGATCCATGGCGGAGACAGCTAGGTTCATTTGACTCGGGATTTTGAAAGTCGATTTCGTTCTTCTATGTAGGGGTGGCGTCACGATATACGTATTATAAGCGGGCAAAAAGAGTCAGCTTTTGGTTTTATTGACGACGCATCAGTATGGAATAGGTTTTATTTTTGCCATTGGAGCCTCATAATCAAACAACCACTGTTATTATTGTAAAGTAAAAAAAACATGCAATATGTTAAAAAACACTGAATGAATCAATTACTTGCATTAAATGATGAAAATAAAATTACAATATTCAAAATATGCAAGTCTTCTATCGTTATTAAAAAGAAACTGGACACATATAATGTGTTTCTGATGACTTCTCCTTAAATTTGTAGGCAACGGATTTTAAAACTTGGTTAACGGACCTTGCAAGTAACCTGATTGATTAAAGTTCAGAAAAAAATGAAGATGTTTTGAGATCTTAAAATATTCAGAATTTAGATACAAACCGTCAACTTGAAAAAACAATAAAAAAGCAGTTAAAATATAAGTATTACAGCATATTGTAGAAAGTGTAAAAACACACAAATACTATACGTATGGCCGTAGCGGACATGTTTAATTTACGGCTCAAGGCCCAACCTGCGGTCCCAGTATGTATAGTGCTTGAAATGGGTAAATCTGACTGAACATTACATAGCTTATGTGCTAAAGCGTTGTAAATATATATTAATTTTTATACATATCATCAATAAAAAAGAATGTTATACTCATACGTCACACTACGCTACATTATCAAGGGATGCAATAACTATCGGGAAGATTGTTAATACCGGGACTTGTACCTGAATCCCTTACCAAATAAAAACTTATCTAGGCTGAATGTTTCGTAAACATTGTCCTTGTTGTTGCTGCTGCTGGTGATGATGATGATTTTTTACATTGACATTAATATCGCCTTAGTAGCTTACTGTCTGGAATTTCATGCACCTTGCAAACCCTAACTATTTAATTAATTATAAAAGAAATGAATTACCTGTTGTAAAATGTATATTCTGTGATCTATAAATTAGTTAATTTATGGCATCTCAAATCATCATTACATAATGTGTGTACTATAAATAAAGGATTTTCTGTGCTTTTTTGTTCTATATTTCTGAATAAATTGATAATATAAGTTGTTTTTTTTCTGTACGGCTTTGCTTTGGTTTAAGTCGTGCTTCAAAAACATGCGCAGCGTCTTTGATGCTTTGCATCAAAATTAGTCTTGTAAATTCAATGGAAATATTCAAAATGCTACGCGTGGTTTCATTGGTAAGCAAATAGCTGATTAATATTCATTAAAACGAAGTAATCCCACGGGTATATACAGTAGTGATACACGTATTTTGTTTAGCGAAATCCTGTTGTAACACATATTATTATATACAGTAGTGATACACGTATTTTGTTTAGCGGAATCCTGTTGTAACACATATTATTATATACAGTAGTGATACACGTATTTTGTTTAGCGAAATCCTGTTGTAACACATATTATTATATACAGTAGTGATACACGTATTTTGTTTAGCGGAATCCTGTTGTAACACATATTATTATATACAGTAGTGATACACGTATTTTGTTTAGCGAAATCCTGTTGTAACACATATTATTATATACAGTAGTGATACACGTATTTTGTTTAGCGGAATCCTGTTGTAACACATATTATTATATACAGTAGTGATACACGTATTTTGTTTAGCGAAATCCTGTTGTAACACATATTATTATATACAGTAGTGATACACGTATTTTGTTTAGCGAAATCCTGTTGTAACACGTATTTTCCTGGGTATATACAGTAGTGATACACGTATTTTGTTTAGCGGAATCCTGTTGTAACACATATTATTATATACAGTAGTGATACACGTATTTTGTTTAGCGGAATCCTGTTGTAACACATATTATTATATACAGTAGTGATACACGTATTTTGTTTAGCGGAATCCTGTTGTAACACATATTTTCCCGGGTTTCGGGATTCATTTAGTATTCTTATCATATAGTTTTTGACAAAATGTCTGTCATTATATATGAATTGTTTTTTATATGCAATGCAAATCTGTATATTATAATTCACATGATAATTTATCTCACATTCTATCAAATTAATGGTCAGTTAAGTTAGCATATCGCACAAGCGCCAACAGAAATAAAAAGTCATTTAAACTGGACATATTTATATCGATGTCTATAATGCAATCAAATGGATTGTATTTTTTTAGAGGGAGATGGGGGAGCCTCTCTTAAATAATGTACGCCTATATTGCTCAACTCCATTCCCGTAATTTTAACTAAACGAAAAGACGGGTAAAAAGTTCAGTAATCATGCTTGTGTCTCACTTATGCCCTCGCCAATGCTGTTGGGTTCGAGCATCAGTCTGTACTTTACGTTTATTTGAACGTTTTAATGCGGGGCTTGGTGTGTTTTTACAGTTGCATGTGCTGTTTTTCGAGACGAAAAAAATATAGTAAAAAAAGGCAGAAAAAAAAGCAGCTAGAATTTTGAAAGATAATAATGTCAGCTTTCAAATAGTAAGTTTTATACAACAACAACAACAACAATGATAATAATAATAATAATAATAATAATAAGTAAAAACAAATCAAAAGCGTTTGACATTAAAGAAACTCCCGTTGTAGATATAATTTTAAGAAAATCCATGTATATCTTTACACTGGTTAAATATACAAGTACAAAAGTACAGAAGCAAAAGTTCAGAAGTACAAGTACAGAAAGGCTGGTATATTCCGAGGAACGGATACCCGGGCACAGTGCCTTCTTCAACGTCCCGCTGCATCATTCGATGTTTTATACAAACAGAAAAGATGTGGAAAATGGTAAGCGTAAAGACGTATCCTGCAGTATAACAGTTTAGCGTAAAGACATATCCTGCAGTATAACAGTTTAGCGTAAAGACGTATCCTGCAGTATAACAGTTTAGCGTAAAGACATATCCTGCAGTATAACAGTTTAGCGTAAAGACGTATCCTGCAGTATAACAGTTTAGCGTAAAGACATATCCTGCAGTATAACAGTTTAGCGTAAAGACGTATCCTGCAGTATAACAGTTTAGCGTAAAGACATATCCTGCAGTATAACAGTTTAGCGTAAAGACGTATCCTGCAGTATAACAGTTTAGCGTAAAGACATATCCTGCAGTATAACAGTTTAGCGTAAAGACATATCCTGCAGTATAACACTTTAGCGTAAAGACATATCCTGCAGTATAACAGTTTAGCATAAAGACATATCCTGCAGTATAACAGTTTAGCGTAAAGACGTATCCTGCGTATAACAGTTTAGCGTAAAGACGTATCCTGCCGTATAACAGTTTAGCGTAAAGACATATCCTGCAGTATAACAGTTTAGCGTAAAGACATATCCTGCAGTATAACATTTTAGCGTAAAGACGTATCCTGCCGTATAACAGTTTAGCGTAAAGACGTATCCTGCAGTATAACATTTAGCGTAAAGACTCCGTAAACATTTAGCGTAAAGACGTTTCCTGCAGTATAACAGTTTAGCGTAAAGACATATCCTGCAGTATAACAGTTTAGCGTAAAGACATATCCTGCAGTATAACAGTTTAGCGTAAAGACGTATCCTGCAGTATAAGTTTTTTTTACTATATACATGTATATACAAAAAAGGAAAATTAAAACTTAGCGCAGAGATAAAACTAGCGAAGAGATAAAACTAGCGAAACAATTATTAGTCCCCATCTACTTTGCCCCTATATATTTGTTTTTGTTTAGATTCTCTACTATCATGCAGAGTTTAAGAAAATTCTCTGCGCTAGCTCCGAGCATTTCATCTTACCCAGCAACCTTCGGATTACCGTGATTTTACTGTAGTATAGTATGTGTTGGACACATGTTCATTACTGTTTACAAGTGTTTCGTAGCAACAATAAAACCTTCACAATGATTTTACATTAAAGTGCAAATAAAATATGCTCACCTATTGTAATCCTGCTTATTAAAAGCAGAAAAACAATTGACATTCTATCCATAGTGATCATTATAAACGTTCACTGACCAATATGTCCTGTATGTCTGGGTTTGCAGGTTGCAGGACTGCTGTGCCAAGTAACGAAAAAAGGGAAAATGATCCAACGAAGGCCAAATAAAAAAAGGAAATGTTTCTCATGACATTACCCCCACACACACAAAAGAATAAAAAGGAAAAAGAAAAGAAAACATCATGATCATGTGTCAATGTTCGGTTAGTATTCGCTGTATGAATCAATCGCGATCATTAATCTTTAACATAGTTCTATTGTTATGTTATTTGTTCAAAAATACTTTCTTTTTAGCTCACCTGAGCACTATGTACTCAAAGTGAGCTTTTGTGATCACCCTGCGTCCGTCGCTGTCGTCGTCTTCCATAGTGCGTCCTCAATGCCATGTCAACGGAAAGAAAAAAATGTATGAAAACTTTAAAAATCATCTCCTTCAAAACTACTGGCTAGATTTCATAATGGTTTAGTATAGACGTTCCTTGGGTAACCCTCTACAAAAATTGCTAAAATTATTCCGATTCTTAAAAAGAAAAACATGGTCACCAGGGACAGGACTAATTTGTCTTATATGTATATAGTGAAAACTTTAAACGACATCGCCTCTGAAACCGCTGAACAGAATTTGATTAAATTTGGCAGGGATGATCCTTGGGTAAACCTTCACAAAAGTTGCTAAAATAAACTTAATCCATGCAGAACTCTGGTTGCCATTGCAAAGGAAAGAAACAAAATATGAAAAAAAAATCATCTCCTTCAAAACTACTGGCCAGATTTCAAAATGTTTTAGTACAGATGTTCCTTGGGTAACCTTCTACCATGATTGCTAAAATTATTCCGATCCGTAAAAAAACAACAGGTGGCAGGGGCTTATTTCCTTTAATTCATATACATCTCCTCTGAAACCGCTGGACAGAATTCGATTAAACCTGGCAGGGATGATCCTTGGGTAAACCTTCACAGAAGTCGAAGGTGCACCGGTAGTATTTGTTTGGATGAAAACATGTTTTGAACAAATATTCTCCTTTTTGGAACGATGTTTTTTTTCTCTTTAAGTCTTCAGTCAAAATTTTCTGCTGGCATTCAGTTGGTCGGGACACCGGAAACACATTTTTTTTTTGGTATAAGAAGCATTTTCAATATATTCCTTTTGAAAAATGAATAACAATAAAAGAACTGCACGAGAAACTTTTTTTTACCAAATTGTCTAGTCATTGAGTAAGCTAAGGTTTTTGTATTCAGTTTGTTTTTTATGTTTGTTTTTTCCCTTCGTCTAAAGCCTTTTGTATGGGTATTCAGACATTCAATGACCTTTGTGATACATTCTTTCATTCGTATTTTCTTGCCTCTTTTCAAGAATTAATTTGAATTGGTTTTGAATAGCTTTCCGTTTTATAATGGACATTTGTCAACTATACTCCACTGCATCGACTGATGAAATTTCATGTGTGTGGAAGAGTTCGAACAGTATTTGAATTTTATTTCTTGATTAAGAAACAACCTTAAAAACAATCGTAATTAAATTGGAATAGTATTTAACACAGAGAGAGAGAGAGAGAGAGAGAGAGAGGTATTATTAACTCAGCGAGGTATCCCAAGTGTCACGTATCTTTACTTCAATTAGTTTCCAGGATGTTGTCTTTGTGATGTATAACGTTTTGAGGTATACATCGGTGATGTAATTCAACTTTGAACATCAGCATTATTTCCGCCCAAAATCTAAACCAAGCAAAAACCTTGACTCAAACAAAAAAGTACGAAATTTCAAACTCGCGAGTGAAAGTATCAGTCAGTCAGTCATCCATCATCATCATCATCATCATCATCATCATCATCAACAACAACAACAACAACTTTTATTTCTGCTGATCCAATACTTAATATGATCATGGAGATTAAAAGAAATGGAGACTGTAGAACGGTTATATGTACGCATGATCGATGGATGGATATTTTATTGACTTAAACTGCTTACAGTTTTTCGTTATTTAATACGTAAATACATAAAAAAAAGCAACATGATAAATATTACATCATAAATACATTAAAAAAAGCAACATGATAAATATTACATCATATATACATTAAAAAAAGCAACATGATAAATATTACATCATATATACATTAAAAAAGCAACATGATAAATATTACATCATATATACATTAAAGAAAAGCAACATGATAAATATTACATATATATACATTAAAAAAAGCAACATGATAAATATTATATCATATTTACATTAAAAAAAAAGCAACATGATAATTATTACATGACATAAATGACATGAAAATGACTAGTCTTAAAATTTTCTCATTTAATTGCAGGGGCTTAAGGGATAGTAAGAAGAGAAAAGATGTTTTTAAACTATTTAAGGAGAAAAAGGCTGATATACTTTGTTTACAGGAAACTCATTTTACTAAAGAAATAGAAAAAGACATATATATTGACTGGGGTGGACAATGCTTTTTTAACCATGGTAAATCAAATGCTAAAGGAGTAGCAATCCTTCTGAGAAAGAAAATAGCCACAAAGACAGATCATATATATTCGGATGATAATGGAAGTTGCATTAGCTTAAACCTTGATTTTGATGATATGACATTTAATTTAATTAACATATATGCACCCAACTCTGATAATCCTGGTTTCTTTGAGAAAATATTTCATATGATTGATTCCTTAGAGAAAAATGATCCATACATAATATGTGGTGATTTTAATTTATTTTCCCCAAAAATTTTTTTTCCATAGAGAAATGAATCAAAATTGTAAAAAATATACATGGAGACGCATAAATCCATTACAACAAGCCAGGTTAGATTTTTTCTTACATACTGATGATTTATTACAATGTATAAGAAATGCAGATATAGAGTATAGTTATAGATCTGATCATTCCATTATTTCTATAGATTTATGTCTTAATAAAATTAAACATGGGAAAGGACTATGGAAATTTAATAATTCCTTATTGTATGATATAGACTTCATAAATTGTATAAATGAATTAATTCATAAGATTAAAATGCAATATTGTGTACCTATATATAGTTTGGACAACATTCATGAAATAGATGACAACTTATACAATTTTTTAATTATGGAAATAAGAGGTAAAACTATATCATATGCTAGCTTTAAGAAGAAACAGAATTTAAGTAAAGAAGAATTAATAGATAAAATTATTCAACAGGAAAACTTACAAAATGAATTACAACTTTGAGAGATAAAAAAATTAAAGGTTCAATAATAAGAAGTAGAGCTCAATGGATTGAAAATGGTGAAAAAAGTACAAAATATTTTTTAAATTTAGAAAAGTCAAATTGCACAAACAAAAATATACCATTTTTAGAAAATGATGATGGAACACATATACATGATCAAAAACTTATTTTAGATGAAACTTGTAATTATTATAAAAAAGCTATATGAAAATGAGAAAGCCAATGAATCTTATGATATTGACACCTTTTTAAATGATAGCACTGTCAGAAAATTATCTTTACATGAGGCAAATAATTTAGAAGGACAGTTGACATATGAGGAGATATCTTATACTCTGAAAAACATGAAAAATGATAAAAGCCCTGGCTGTGATGGTTTTACATCAAACTTCTTCAAAGTGTTTTGGAATAAACTTGGTCAATTTGTTGTTAGGGCAATCAATTCTGCTTTTCAAAAAGGGACTTTTTCTCATAGCTTGAAACTAGGAACCATCATTTGCATTCCAAAAGAGAAAAAACCAAAACAATTTTTAAAAAATTGGAGACCTATTACTCTCTTAAATGTTATTTACAAGCTAGCATCAGGAAGTATAGCTAATAGATTAAAAACTGTTTTAGATAAATTAATCTCAAAAGAACAAACTGGTTTTGTTCAAGGTAGGCAAATAAGTGAAAATACCAGACTGTTATATGATATTATGAAAGTGACAGAAGACAAAAAAATACCAGGTTTATTAATGCTTATAGATTTTGAAAAGGCTTTTGATACATTATCTTTTAACTTCATTGAAAAAACATTGTCTTTCTTCAATTTTAGTAATGAGTTTATAAAATGGATCAGGCTTTTTCTGCATAATACTAACACATGTATTCAACTTAATGGATTTTTGTCCAATTTTTTTACAGTGGGACGTGGCTGTAGACAAGGGGATCCTATTTCTCCTTATATCTTCATTTTATGCACAGAGATTTTAACATTAAAGATAAAACAATCAAAAAACATAAAAGGCATTATTATAGATGGAGAAGAATATAAAATCTCTCAATTTGCTGATGATACTTCCCTTTTTATGGATGGATCTGAACAATCGTTAAAATATTCATTAAAGGTTTTAACTGATTTTTCCCGTTTTTCAGGACTAAAAGTTAACTTTGATAAAACTCAACTAATTTGGATAGGATCATTAAAATACAGTACTAAGTCCATAAAAACAAAATGGAAATTAACATGGGGGGAAACACATTTTAGAGTCCTTGGAATAAATTTTGATGTAAATCTTGATAAAATATTAGAAATAAATTTTAACGAGAAATTAATTAAATTAAAAAATTCAAAAGTATACTGGAAGAGACGTAAACTTACACCATTAGGCAGAATTACTGTTGTAAAATCTTTGTTATTGCCATTATTTACTAATTGTTTCATTAATCTGCCAACTCCAGATAAGAAAATGATAAAAAACATAAGTGATCTTATGTATAATTTTGTATGGGATGGAAAGTCAAGAATAAAACATGATGTATTTGTTAAAAACTATGAAGAAGGTGGACTTAGAATGGTTGATATAGATAGCTATATTCATAGATTAAAAATCAAATGGTTAAAACAATATATTGTGAATTCCAGTGGTAAATGTTTTAAACTAATTAACACACAATTGGATCTGCACAAAATCTTTAACTTCGGGGGATTGTATTGTGAACTTGCAATGAAAAAAATTAAAAATGCTTTCTGGAATGACGTATTGAAGGCTTATACTATATTTATTAAAAAGTATTATATTAAGAACACAGAAGATCTCTTGAATATGCCATTGTTTTATAATGATCTATTTTGTGCTAATAAAAAAAACATTTTATTTATAAAATCATTATATGACAGATGTGTGATATTTGTTAAAGATATCGTAGATATTAATGGCAATTTTTTAAATAGGGAGGTACTAGAAAATAAATATAGAAAAAAATTGATTTTTAAATTGTCTATTATACTGGAATTTAATGTTACATTAAATTTATTTTAAAACTGTACCTATTTCTCATCTAAAATGGAATCTTATTTTCACTGATGTTGACTTAAATTGGAATGAAATTAATAGCTATGTATTTAGATGTACAAAAGATACATATATACAATGGTTTCAAACTAGAATTATACATAGAATTTTAGCAACTAATTCATTGTTATATAAAATGAAAATTGTGTCCAGTAATTCATGTACCTTTTGTCATAATCATGAGGAAACACTTATGCACATTTTTTGTGAATGTTGTTTTATTAAACCTTTGTTATATTACATAAATGATATTTTAAAAAGTAACAAATTAGAAAAGAAGATTAACAATAAATTAATTATTTTAGGCTCAGAAGATAGTACAAATGAATATGATATTTTGTTTTTAGAATTTAAAAGATACATATATTTATGCAAAAGGAAAAAAATCACCCCCACCAACATAGGACTGAAATTAAGTTTTAAATTTGCATATAGCATTTATAAGGAGGTATTATCTGACAATTCAAAGCCCAAAAATTGGTCAATTATACAACTATTTATTAATTTATAATTGCTATGTACCTGTATGTTGTGTTTATTTTCCTAACAAATTCTAATAAGTATGAAGTGGTTATTTGTTTTATTACAACTGTCAAAACTATACAATACAAAAAAATCAAACTTTTATTAAATTAAAAGTGATAATATATATGTATATATTACTGTCATTATTATCTAAATATATATATGTATTTTTGAAATGTAAGGTGGCTGCAGGATGGTTCCCCGACCTGCTGACACCTATGACGGGGATAATAAAAGTTTGAAAAAAAAACCACAAAAAAAAACCACAAAAAAAAAACCAAAAAAAAAAAAAAAAAAAAAACCAAAAAAAAAAAAAAAAAAAAAAAATCATATTTACATTAAAAAAAGCAACATGATAAATATTACATCATATATACATTAAAAAAAGCAACATGATAATTATTACATCATATTTACATTAAAGAAAAGCAACATGATAATTATTACATCATATAAACATAAAAAAGCAACATGACAATTATTACATCATATTTACATTAAAAAAAGCAACATGATAAATATTACATCATATATACATAAAAAAGCAACTCGATAAATATTACATCATATTTACATTAAAAGAACAACATGATAAAGATTACGTCATATTTACAGTAAAGAAAAGCAACATGATAATTATTACATCATGTTTACATTAAAAAAGCAACATGATAATTATTACATCATATTTACATTAAAAAAAGCAACATGATAAATATTACATCATATATACATTAAAAAAAGCAACATGATAAATATTTCATCATATTTACATTAAAGAAAAGAAACATGATAATTATTACATCATATAAACATTAAAAAAGCAACATGACAATTATTACATCATATTTACATTAAAAAAAGCAACATGATAAATATTACATCATATTTACATTAAAAAAGCAACATGATAAATATTACATCATATTTACATTAAAAAAGCAACATGATAATTATTACATCATATTTACATTAAAAAAAGCAACATGATAAATATTACATCATATTTACATTAAAGAAAAGCAACATGATAAATATTACATCATATTTACATTAAAAAAAGCAACATGATAATTATTACATCATATTTACATTAAAAAAAGCAACATGATAATTATTACATCATATATACATTAAAGAAAAGCAACATGATGAATATAACATCATATTTACATTAAAGAAAAGCAACATGATAATTATTACATCATATTTACATTAAAAAAGCAACATGATAATTATTACATCATATATACATTAAGGAAAAGCAACATGATAATTATTACATCATATTTACATTAAAAAAGCAACATGATAAATATTACATCATATATACATTAAAAAAGCAACATGATAAATATTACATCATATATACATTAAAGAAAAGCAACATGATAATTATTACATCATATTTACATTAAAAAAAGGCAACATGATAATTATTACATCATATTTACATTAAAGAAAAGCAACAATATAATTATTACATCATATTTACATTAAAGAAAAGCAACATGATAAATATTACATCATATTTACATTAAAAACAACAACATGATAATATTTACATTAAAGAAAAGCAACATGATAATTATGACATCATATACATGTATACATTTATGCGCCCATACATACTTACTCCTGATTTTGTATTTAGATGGGGATTAATATTCGTGGATAAAGTTAGTAGTTGGCGAAGTGCTTGTAGACATGATTGTAATGAAGTAAACTAAAACAGTCTATTAGTTAAACAGAAGTCAAAATACTAGTATTATTTCGATTGTGCAGATATTTATAATGTTCTGTCCATATACATCTAAGATAGAAGCATATATTTCAGCAAGTTGTCATATTAACAAACAATGGAGCTGTTTTATTTCCCTAAGTATAGACATTTTCTACCGATGAAATTCGTCCGTATTATCTTTTGTCATCATTCGTAAATGGGTCAAAAGTATGGTAAGACAGTACGTGGAAAAAAGTTAACTTTTGATTTAAAATGTGACGATACCGTCATTCCATACATTAAAAAAAGCTCGAAAATGTTTGATGTAGTTCACGACGGCAGGGGATATCAACATCGAGTGGGCTATTAAACTAAATTTCGATATCATTGAATAGAACTTAACGTTATTTATTAAACGCCGTGGGCTGACTTTCCTAGTCTATCTTTTTGAAGTTGGCAACATATCTCTGACATATTGATCTGTTTAACGACTTTCAAAACAGAACCTGTCAAGTTATTGTTGTACAATGTTCGGATACAAACGCTTGTTTAAATGGATTACTTTGACCTATTATTACATAAAAAACATTGCATTCTTCATCATGACAAAGTCATAAAAATGAAACAGTCCGAAATAACGTATTTGTTCGTGACGAAAAAAACAACAACAAGTAAACGGGATTTGAACGAGATCTCGATGAGACTGCAGACGCCTACAAGCTCTTAACAGACAGTATCAATCATAAAAGATCTGCGGCTTATGAGAGACATACATACAATTTGTATTTGGTATAATTAGCAATAAATTGAAGAAACACTCATTATATTTATAATTGATATGAGCAATGAAAATCACACTTAATAAAATAAAAATATAAAGTTTGTTAACCATAATAGTTTGCATTCGTTTTTATGCCTTGTTCGGACAGTTTATAAATGACTTTTTATTCCTTTTATCATTGTTTTTAAACAAATTCGATCGATTTATTTATTTACATTCATAACAATCTATATATCTATCGCAATTAACTTGAATTACGAGGATAATATATTATGATATTAAAATGAAAACATATAAGAATGGAATATAACCATAATTATGAAACTAAATTTCTGCTTAAATAAAGGTGCTGTGTTACACCGTATATATAGATCAAGCCGTATACAGCTTACAGCTTACACCGGATACAGCTCACCGTAAGCTGTATACGTCAAGATGCTGCATATCGCCGTATATAGCTCATTTCTGAAAGATGATGATGATGATCATCATTGTCGTCGTCAGCAGCAGCATCATCATCGTCATCAATTCTTGTAGTTTTTGTTGTTGCTATCAGTGTTGCCAGGCGCGGATTCCCGGGGGGGGGGGGGTGACTGATATTGCCTTGATTGGTTAAATGCTTGTGGTAAGTAGTGGAAATCCCCATTGTTAGCCCCTTACTGAAATAAAAGTTAGCTTAATGACCAGTCACCCCCGGCCGACCCCTACTGGAGCATGCCCGCTCAAGGCTTAGATTTCAATATATAAATCAAATATCTAAGTATAAAAAAGCTACCGTATTTCCCCCATATGCCCATCAGAATGCATCTCCGTCATCCTAGAATATTTTTTTTCAAGGGGAGCATGCCCCCGGACGCCCCTAGCACTGATATCACAATCATGTCTTAAGCCTCCACCCCCTCTCCCAAGTTGAAAATTTCTGGACCCGGGCCCGGTTGCTGATGTTAATATTTGTATTGTTGCTGCTGCTGTAGTTGTAGAGATAGTATTGGAAGTGTGTGTGTGTGTGTGTGTGTGTGTGTGTGTCTGTCTGTCTGTCTGTCTGTCTGTATGTATGTATGTATGTCCGTCCGCCCGTTCATCTGTTCGTTCGTCCTCTAAAATCGAAGTAACGTTTCATAAGAAAAAATGAAGGCGTCATTTTCTTTACCGTGGTTTTAAACCTTTTTTAAGAAGGTGGGTAGGAGGTGTGGGTTGGTGTCTCAGTTCACTTCACTTGGGGGAAGGATCGTAATACTATGACCGGGGGTGAGGTTGGGGGGAAGGGGAGAGAGTTGAAATGTTATGACCAGGAAGTCACTCTTATTTTTGAAATATAAAGACAGAGGTCATTTTTGTGGGTAATTTTTCTTCGTTATACATAATTTTGGGTATCAGCAAAATACTGACAGTCATTTTGTACACATTTTTGGCCGGTGATTTTATGTAATAGGCACGGTGGCCCGGTTTTGGTCATTTCTGACGGAGACCGTTTTCAGATAGTGATGTATTTTCAGAAACAAGAGCACAACCTCAGGACTCTGGACGCTCGACTTTTCTCGGTGTTTGTTAAAAACGGCAAGGTGCACTTTCCTATGAAATTATTAAAATACAAATAAAAAAATCAAATTAAAGAAGATACGGAATTTAAAATCACTGCATGTTTTGTTTTGAGAATTGTCCTATAATATCAGAATACATTTAATATATATTGCTTCCACACTGCAGTATCACGCCGTAGACATGTGGCATGGTACCACATCAAATCACATTATCCTGACACCGGGCCAACCAGTCTTGAAACTACCCTGATATATGTTGAGCTCCAAGTAGGGAGCTACCAGGACAATTCTAACAAGTTTGGGGTGTCGTGGTAGGTTACCGAACCAATGACCTTTCATTGCCGGGGCGGACGCTCTAAGTACTCTGTCACCGTGGACGGTACTAAAATATTGTATGATTATTGACATCATTATTATTATTATCATTGCTACTAATACTACGACTACAGAACTATACTACTGCCACTGCTACAGTTACTTCTACTGCTATCATGTCACTTGTCTATCACGTGATACAGTTACTTCTACTGCTATCATGTCACTTGTCTATCACGTGATACAGTTACTTCTACTGCTATCATGTCACTTGTCTATCACGTGATACAGTTACTTCTACTGCTATCATGTCACTTGTCTATCACGTGATACAGTTACTTCTACTGCTATCATGTCACTTGTCTATCACGTGATACAGATACTTCTACTGCTATCATGTCACTTGTCTATCACGTGATACCGCAGTGGGGCAACATTTTATAATATTATCATGTAGACAGATTCCCGAAATGACTGAAATTAATGTTGGTTGGACGTTTAATCCAATCAATCAAACAAGCTACACATAATCTACACTGTCAGAAGCGAAAGTTAAAATGTGTGAATTATAAAGTCTATCCCTTTATTTTTTAAATTTTTTTTGGTATGCATGTAAAAAATCAGGGAAGTTAAAGCTTATTAAAACAGCAGGTAAGATAGATTATTTATTTATGGTCTCTGTCAAATTAAACAAATTTGGACAAGGAATGGTGACTCTTAGTTATGATCCTCTAAATACCTTTAATACTTCATGAATTTGCTACAGACAGAAATAATTTTAATAGAAAAGCAAGAAAATGGGACAAGATAAAGTTATTGTTCTTTGTCACTTCACATCCTTCCCATGTGTAAAGAATGATATCCATGCCTTCAATAGTTTTTAAAATATGTTCTAGAAAAACATAATTTCACCATACAAGTAAGTAATAGAGATGAAACAATGTAGAGTTATTGTTCTTGTTAAGTAAAGTTGGACCATTGTATAAAGCATAAACTCAATCCCTAAAGTACTTTCTGAGTTGTGACATACAGATCTACAGTCATTTGAGTCTCTAACAAGAAAAGATTAAAAACAAAATGTTTCATTAAATGTACATTAAACATACTGCCCCTTCTCATTTCTACTGTTTTGACCTCATAACCAAACCTGTCTATGCGCAGGACCCTCATATTAGAAAAATAGACCTCTCTATAAATAATTACAAATAATGGAAGTATAAAAAATAAAATTAAAAAAAAAAAACACAACAAGTTCTTCACGTGCACCTTCACGTGGTTTTTGACACTAAGACAGAATAAGACGGAAAAATAATCATTTCCACGCGGTATCAGGATGATTTAGCCATGGAGCCGCATAATTGAAAAAGGGAGCAACCACCATTATCATTGTAAAATAAAATAAAGCGATATGTTTGAAATAAAACTTTTTGAATCAATTATTTGAATTAACTGATGTGAAAAAAAAAAGAGATTCAGAATACGCAAATTCTAAATTCGACACATTTAATATATATCTGATTACTTCTCCTTAAACTAGGCCACGGTTTTAAAACTTGGTTAACGGACAATCAGCCCGAATCATTAAAGCTCCGAAAAAAGGTTTCGGAAGATGTTTTATGACCATTAATATTCAGAATTTTATTAACATATCGTCAACTTAAAAATTCTATAAAACCGAAATTAAATGATGCATAATACGGTATACTATAGAAAGTGTAAAAGTGTAAAAACAAAAACATACTTTTGTCCGTATCGGACATGTCTAATTGACGGCCCCCAGACCCAATATGCGGTCCCAGTATGTAAGTTGGATAAATGAAAATGAAATGGATAAATTTAACTGAACATTGTAGCATTTGTTCAACGGTAAAGCTATGCAAATATTTCTATATTAATTCATACATATAATCTCAAGGGAAGTAATGACTATCGGGAAGACAGTAAAGTCCGGGACTTGTACCTTAATCGCGTACCAAATAAAACTTATCTGTGCTGATTTGTTTGGTTATCAGTATACTTGTTGAATTGACATTGATGATTCTTTTATATTGACATTAACACCGCTTTAGTAGCTTACTGTGTAGAAATTTCATGCATTTTGCAGACCCTAACTCTTCCAATTATTATATAAAAAAGAATTCAGATAACAGATAAAAAACAAAACAACATACATTTATGGAAGACTGAAGACATTCTTGATTTATATTAACTTTTAAGAACACAATTTAGAAATCTCTGAATCAAACGGCCTACAACTGAGAATATATTTGGCAAAATGGCGTGTATCATTGCCTAGTAGAAATATTTAGACCCGCTGTTTGTAAATAATACTTGCACATGTTATTAAAATTTTCTAAAATGGCTTTGCTTTACCGTTATTTAAGTCGTGCTTCAAAAACATGTGCGGCGTCTATGATGCTTTGCATCAAAATTAGTCTTGTTAAACATTTTACAACACTGTTTTCTAGCATTGCAAATGACGACTACTTTCAGTTTTACAAATCTCAAGTTATCTCGCGGTCACATGATCATACACGTACTTTAACGAGAACTTCTCGTGATTTGCTCTTAATTGCGGATCTCTGTCAGGTAAGTATGCCTATTCTCATGGTTGGTTTTTATTTATGATTATCGTTTCTAATTAGAACATAATTGGCACTTAAAATTTAGTTTAAAAAGTTCTTTGTGCTAGGAATGCAAATTTTAATCACAATATCGGAACTTTTTCTAGAAAGACATCTTTTTATGTTTTCATTTATTTTGGTAATGTTTTGTAAATATTCACATCGCGCAGATGTTTTGATGAGGCAAGTAATGCTGTTCATTCATTTACTGATCTTATTTCAGATGCATTAAACCGATCGTTATCTAGTAAATCCTGGTGCTACCACTGACCCGCCAGTCAGAGCAGAATGAACATTGGTGTGTAATAATTGCTAGTCAATAAATAAAAACACGTGGATCTTCCTTCATCCGGGCTCATTTAACCTGAAAACACCATAATACTGACACTTAAGCTAGGGGGATCTACCCCTAACCCTAACCTATATTTCCACAAATCCTGATAAATCTTAAATAGCCCAATTAATATGAGGTCAATATCTTGCCAAATTGCTTACGCTTTTCTAAATACTCTATATCATTTCGGGATTTTAGATGTTTTATAAAAAAAGGTTCTTATATGGTCTCAATGTTAATTATTATAGCAAATATGATAACAATAATGACTGGTTATGCCTTATCATCATCACATAGTTTACAGAACAGCCGAAATTACCTCCCATGGTTTTTGCATATTTTTTCTATTTTCATATAAAATAAAGATGGAAATATATCTGCATTTTTGCTTATGAAATATTATTATTTATTGTCAGAGTTGTTAAAGTGTTAGGAAAGTGTGCAAAATTTGGTTCAATATACTTATAAAAATGTTTCTACAATTTTACAAATTCAACTTGCATGAGTTAAACATAGTAAGGGTAGGCTATTCTAACTAATTTATATCTAAAATGTGATCGGTTAGCTCCCTTGATAAAAAAAAAAGTCTAACTTGCATCACTCAATTACAGGGTCGTGATTTTGTACAAAAATATGCTGCTATTGACTTCTTTGCATTTTTTACATAGGATATATTTTTTATTTAAAGGCATCCTTTTCGCAATAATAAAGCGAAATGTCAACAATTTGTACATTTTGAATATTTTGCAAAAAGGTGTTGGTAGAAATTATGCAGTGAACTTTGTTATCTCAAACCTTTCCCATGCAGAAAGTACATTGTACCGTCAACCCTCGATACACCGGCATTCGATACAACGGCACACTCGGGTTTCAGCACTAATTAACAACAGCAAATTTGGCTTCCGGTATACGCAGCAATTCTCGATATATCGGCGAAATCGAAATTTACAAATACTGCCGGTGTATCAAGGGTTGACAATGCCCCTGTCTATCACTAAGTCTATTTCTAAGCCATATATAGTGAAACGATTTTAGGCTTTTATATTATTATATCTATTTTATATTTTTATATCTTTTGGCTTGAATGGTGCTGGAATAATTGTTTAGATTTTTTTTATATGATATATAAGTCAGTTTTGTTATTTTAGTTTTGTCTACAAGGTGGTAATCATTAAATATTCATATTTTTTTTTAATTACCTCCCTTTAATTCATTCTTAAATACGTTAAATGTTTAGGTAAGTATTTTAGGTAAGGTTACTACTGCACCCAGAAAGCATTGCGCTATCTGGTGTGGTGTAACTTGGTAGGATTTAGAGTTTAAAGGGACTTTTTTGAATCTCAGAGTTGAAAATATAGAAAAACAAAGATAGGGCTGAATTGTTAAACTTCGTTTCGGCTACTATGATAATTTTGTGTTCAGTATCAAGTTAGGGGGTGAAATTCCGTTTGTTATTTTATCTTTGATTCTCAAATTAATTAAACGTTGATTATTTGAGACAATCAATTATTGTTACAATCATTCGTAAATAAACTTTGTATATAATTCATAGCCTAACTTTAATTTATCTAATCATACGATCAGGAGAGTCACAAGGAAAATTTAGTTTCACATATCTATAGTTTTTCAGACCTCTCGGACACGTTACAATAGCATTAGCCTCCGTTTGCGCAGTTGGTTAAGTGCTCGTCTGCTGAACTAGGGGCCCCAAGATCGAATCCCACTGAATGAACATTTTTATATTTCGCTTATCACTTATATTACAATTTTACCTCTTCTTTCTTTTTCTTTCTTTCTTTTTTTCCGCTTCCTAGTATATTACATCTCATACATTTAGCGACAATTATGTTGTATAGGATTATTTTAAAACTACAGACCATTTCAAACTTGCCAACATTATTATATTAAATTTATTATGTTGTGACACTTTTACTTTCTTTAGTCGTTTCTTATTTCTTTTTTTTTCTTTTTAAAAATATTTCTTGTTTATAATCCATTATGCCACAATAGTGTAAAACCAATATATTAATGAAGAAGTAACGAATACCTTTTCAAAACCATTAAAAATACAAATTAACATTGAATTTTTATAAAATGGTGTTCTCTTATGTTATACCAGGAAATCTTGGGCAGTGTCATTTTTGGGGGCTACGTGCACATATTTCATTGGTTTATAATTTAGTTTTCTGATACATCTTTCTTTGACACACTATATAAAAATGAGATTCCAGATAGGTATAAGATATAAATCTTATATCCACCAAAAGAACAAAGCCAAACAATCTGAAAGACAGACAGATATAAACAGTTTTATTCAGGTTTAATCTATACAGACCTCCATCTCATACAAAGTATAGACAATATTACGAAAGACAAGTAAGTTTATATAGTAGTTTTGCATTCGTTCAATTCTATATACACAATAATTTAACACCTTATTGTCGACATGCGTCATCAAAACCGCATTTTAATAATACTGAAATTAATTGTTTGAAAAATGTTTAAAATAAATTTTATATGACAGGATTTGGAGCGAGTCCTTTGAAACATCACACGTGAGCAAAATTAGCGAGACATTATATAAACATGGCTAGAACTAAAGATGATGAACAAATAAACACCTGACAAAACCTGCACCTGAAATAGGACACAGTCGAATGTTGTATACAGTACCTGATACGAAACATTGTATCAAGTTCACGTAGAATGTGAGAAGAGAAATGAAATGAAGACCTATATATGAGCTTTCTCAGGCTACTTTAGTTGGAAATCGTACACCACTGCTTTGCGCGTCAGTCATGACTTGTAGTCCTAAAGATGAGAGACAAATCAATTTTATGAAGGAATACTATTTATGTACATTAAAACCTGTTGTTAGCGGCCATATAGATGAACAAGAAAATGTTGCCGCTTAGCCCGAGTGACTTTTTTGCCCAGGTGACTGAATAGTTCAGGTTACTGTTTTGCCCAAGTCGCTGTTAAATGCAGTTAAAAAAGTACTGGTATACTGTCCCATCCCCTAACCTGCTTAACTGGTTGCCTGCTTAATACAGGTGGCCACTTATATACAGATGGTCGCTTAAAAAGGTGTCGGGAGGAAATAAAGGTTTTAGTGAAGTTTTTCGAAATCAATTTTATGTCCGTAGAGTCACCGAGGGGCAAACATTTTACCGAAATTTGAAATTCTCACCTAGTGTTTGTTTAGACTAGGTTGAATTTCCACAAAATGAATCGTACCGGAAGTATCAGAGGAGTCCAATTTCAAATCCATATGAGATTTGCCCCTATGTTACTGATTGAGAAAAATCTTAAATAATCCACCAAGGAGTTTTTTTGGTGAAGATTTTTCGAAATTATTTTGTCCTATGGCCGCTGAAAGGTGCTGTAATTTGATTTTATTTTTTCATTTTTTTTTTAAAAAAATTTGCCGAATTTTTAAAAAAAGCGGAAATTTTTTGTTAAGAATATTAAACCCGTTATAGTGTGTTTGTTTATATATCAAGAATCGCGAATCATGGCCTTAGTTTCAGGGCAAGTTTTACCTGTCATCAGATTAAATCTTTGACTATAATAGTATAATATAATTTGACACCCCTAATAAAGCCCGTGCTTTTCAACGCTTGAGTCTATATCCAGACATGGCCTTAATTTCTTGATGTTAGAAATGTCAATGTAATTCTTCTGATAATTTGCATGTCTATAATGTACACGTTTATCTAAAACAAAAATCATAAATTTGATAAATCATAACTGTTTTAAAACATTGTGTGAAGGAAAAAAAAGCATTTATTTAGTTCATGATGAATCATAAAACGTCAATACGAATTTAAGCACATACACGTTCTTATCTGTTGATTGATTGATTGATTGATTGATTGATTGATTAATTGATCTATATATAGGGCATATTTTATCCCCTATCGAAGCTTTCGTCGTCCCAGTACCAGAGTCCTGATACCTCGTCGGTATAAATTATTATTCTTAGGCAAAGTATTACAATTTCATTATAATTTCTAGGGTTGATTCAGTGGCAATCAAACGTTCAAAAACAGCCATTTTTACATACATGAGAACCTTAGTTTGATATATTGCCTTTCTCATGAAGAAAATGACATCCAAATTTGAGATTTAATCTTAATTCAACAACTGCATAACTTCTTAGTTATCACGCATCCTATTAATAAGAAATTTCGTTCGCTTAATCATGAGGGTGTCCGGCAGATTTTTTTTTATTGTACACTGTACACAGATCCGAATATTAGGTTCTTTTACCACAAGGGCTGATCAAGGAGGCATCGAGATGAACTGAAATACTGAATTGTAAATATGTGTTCATAATCGAGGGAACTAAGTTTAAAGTTAATTCTAACAGTTTAAAAATTATTCATCGGCAAAAAAAGATTTTATTTCAGTAGGAAGTAATATCCAGTTTTGTTCAGTCTGGTTGTTACTAGGACGACTACCACTCGTCGATCATATCCACTCTGCCATTTCCTTTAATAAACGGGGAGGGTGAAACCCTTTTCTTCGGGGGTGGGGATTTCTTGATCTCCTGGACAGGCGTGGTGCTATGTTTTGGACTTGACTTCGGCGTCTGGTTGTTTGTCGTGTCCGCCTGTCGGTTAGAGTGAACTTTGTAGGCTAGCCCGACCCCAGCCAGAATTAAAGCCAATATGGCCGTTGCCGCAGTTCCGTAACGGAAAATCAACTTCCAGGCTGAAAGTACAAATGAGCGGAATAGTCTGTAACAATCGAATATAGATAACAGTAATATAAAATATAAATACATGTACATGAAAACACAATGTTCTTGATTTAAACGAGAAATAGAAGATTTGTAGATATCAAGAAATGATAGACCATTAAGGCATTCCTACCAAGAACAAGTTTCTATTAATGGAGAATTAAAATAGATCCTACCCAGCTTAGAAGGCATCCTAAAAACACAGATTTTGTCGCTTAAATCGATCTATTTTGTAAATGGTAAAATAGAAAGGCGTTCTATTGAAATAAATTGCTGATAAATTTGAATTAGCGGTCACAAATACAGGGTTACTTCTAAGTAAGTAAGATTCATTAGATAACACGCTCTCTGAGTATCGAGGAAAAGATAAACATTCAGTTTAGGTTTTGAGAATGTTAACTTACGATCGTCCTCCTCATCCTGTAAAAATAAAAGAAAGAAACAAAACTTCTTGTTGACATTAAAGATAGCAATACAGTGTACTTCCCAGGACTATGCCTTATTCAAGGAATATTTTAGTCTAGGAGCGGACAGACTCGTCATGTATAATATCAGTGTATTACAGAAGGGAGTGTATTACAGAAGAGACAGAGCTCATCATGTACAATATCAGTGTATTACAGAAGAGACAGAGCTCATCATGTACAATATCAGTGTATTACAGAAGGGAAAGAGCTCACCATGTACAATATCAGTGTATTACAGAAAGGACAGAGCTCGTCATGTACAATATCAGTGTATTACAGAAGAGACAGAGCTCATCATGTACAATATCAGTGTATTACAGAAGGACAGAGCTCACCATGTACAATATCAGTGTATTACAGAAGAGACAGAGCTCATCATGTACAATATCAGTGTATTACAGAAGAGACAGAGCTCATCATGTACAATATCAGTGTATTACAGAAGAGACAGAGCTCATCATGTACAATATCAGTGTATTACAGAAAGGACAGAGCTCACCATGTACGATATCAGTGTATTACAGAGGAGACAGAGCTCATCATGTATAATATCAGTGTATTACAGAAAGGACAGAGCTCACCATGTACAATATCAGTGTATTACAGAAAGGACAGAGCTCGTCATGTACAATATCAGTGTATAACAGATAAGACAGAGCTCGTCAGGACAATATCAGTGTTTACAGAAGGACAGAGCTCGTAATGTACAATAACAGTGTTTACAGAGGGCAGAGCTCGTCATGTAAAATATCAGTGTATTACAGAAAGGGACAGAGCTCGTCATGTACAATATCAGTGTATACAGAAGGACGAGCTCGTCATGTACAATATCAGTGTATTACAGAAGGACAGAGCTCGTCATGTACAATATCAGTGTATTACAGAAAGGACAGAGCTCGTCATGTACAATATCAGTGTATTACAGAAGGACAGAGCTCGTCATGTACAATATCAGTGTATTACAGAAGTGACAGAGCTCCTCATGTACAATATCAGTGTATTACAGAAGAGACAGAGCTCGTCATGTACAATATCAGTGTATTACAGAAAGACAGAGCTCGTCATGTACAATATCAGTGTATTACAGAAGCGACAGAGCTCGTCAGTACAATATCAGTGTATTACAGAAGGGACAGAGCTCACATGTACAATATCAGTGTGTTACAGAGGGACAGAGCTCGTCATGACAAATCAGTGTGTTACAGAAAGCAGAGCTCGTCATGTACATATCAAGTGTTACAGAAGGGATCAAACCAATTCATACTCAACATACCAATCTCTCGTAAAAAAGTCCTTGAAAAATCGGCATGTTACATTACGTAAATATATATATTAAATACAGAGTCCTCATGTACAATATCAGTGTATTACAGAAGAGACAGAGCTCGTCATGTACAATATCAGTGTATTACAGAAAGACAGAGCTCGTCATGTACAATATCAGTGTATTACAGAAGGGACAGAGCTCGTCATGTACAATATCAGTGTATTACAGAAGAGACAGAGCTCGTCATGTACAATATCAGTGTATTACAGAAAGGACAGAACTCGCCATGTACAATATCAGTGTATTACAGAAGAGACAGAGCTCGTCATGTGCAATATTAGTGTATTACAGAAGAGACAGAGCTCGTCATGTGCAATATCAGTGTATTACAGAAGAGACAGAGCTCGTCACGTGCAAAATGAGTGTATTACAGAAGAGACAGAACTCGTCATGTACAATAACAGTGTATTACAGAAGAGACAGAGCTCATCATGTACAATATCAGTTTATTATAGAAGAGACAAAGCTCGTTATGTACAATATCAGTGTATTACAGAAAGGGACAGAGCTCGTCATGTACAATATCAGTGTATTACAGAAGAGACAGAGCTCGTCATGTACAATATCAATGTATTACAAAAAGGTTAGAGCTCGTCATGTACAATATCAGTGTATTACAGAGAGGACAGAGCTCGTCACGTACAATATCAGTGTATTACAGAAAGGACAGAGCTCACCATGTACAATATCAGTGTATTACAGAAAGGACAGAGCTCACCATGTACAATATCAGTGTATTACAGAAGAGACAGAGCTCGTCAAGTATAATATCAGTGTTTTACAGAAGGGACAAAGCTCGTCATGTACAATATCAGTGTATTACAGAAGAGACAGAGCTCGTCATGTACAATATCAGTGTATTACAGAAGGGACAGAGCTCGTCATGTACAATATCAGTGTATTACAGAATTGACAGAGCTCGTCATGTACAATATCAGTGTGTTACAGAAGGGACAGAGCTCGTAATGTACAATAACAGTGTGTTACAGAAGGGGCAGAGCTCGTCATGTACAATATCAGTGTATTACAGAAGTGACAGAGCTCGTCATGTACAATATCCGTGTAATACAGAAGGGACAGAGCTTGTCATGTACAATATCAGTGTATTACAGAAGGACAGAGCTCGTCATGTACAATATCAGTGTATTACAGAAGGGACAGAGCTCGTCATGTACAATATCAGTGTATTACAGAAGGGACAGAGCTCATCATGTACAATATCAGTGTGTTACAGAAGGGACAGAGCTCGTCATGCACAACATCAGTGTGTTACAGAAGAGTCAGAGCTCGTCATGTACAATATCAATGTGTTACAGAAGGGATGCAAACCAATTCATACTCAACATACCAATCTCTCGTAAAAAAAGTTCCTTGAAACATTTCGGCATTGTTACATTTACGATAAAATTAATACATATAAAATAAAAATACACTAATAAATACAATAAAAATAAAATACATGGAATGGTATTTCTCGGACAGATCTCCGAGGCTAGCGTGCTATGTACCTGGTTGGGGAAGATTATATCTTTTTTGTAGGCAATAATGGTGAGGACCTGTGTAGACAGATCTGAACAGACGGAGAACTGGTTAGTAGACCAGTAGATCATTGTAGTGCGTACATATATACTTAAGTAGATCGCATAAAACGAGCAGGTGTGATCATAAAGAAAAATAAAACATTTCACATTAAGTGGAGGGTCACATACGCACCTGTGTAATCTCTTTGAAACACCGATATTGTTTACATTCACGATACAACAGGAATGTTTCTACCAAACTATATACATATATTCCAAAATGTCTTTAGGGATCACAGAAAATTTTGGTCTGTGATTTTACAAAACTCACAGGACCGAATTAACCGGCTTCAAAGGACCAAACTCAAACAGCAAGATTTCAGTATCATTTATAATTTATTTCATCTGTTTCATTAAGTTTTTAACATTTTATTACCATTATTATCATAAATTCCTGATTTAATTAAATGAATTTTCAACACTTGGCACAGTTGTATGTGTATATAGTAAACATTGTTGCTAGAAACTCTACTGGACATTCGGATATATTGTATTGAAATATTCACAGGACCAAATTCAGGACAGACAGACAGACAGACAGATATGCACTTTTCGGAATGTCTGTCTATAGGAACATATCAAAACTATCTAAAATAACACTAAATCCTTTGTAGATTTTGATGGTGAAGGCAGAAATAGTGACATTATACGAAAGATCTCAATGTTTATATACCAGGGAACCGCTCCGTGACACAATGTCCGGACAAAGGGCTCAGCAACACTGGAACTATATATATGTTTGGATACATGTTTTGTACTCTTAGTATCACATACGTTTGTCAGGTTTCACATCTTAATATATGTTACATACCTCCGGACAAGATAATAAGGCCAGTGACCTTGAAAGGTCATACCCACTGAAGGTCGCCGGGGCAAAACATGTAGTGGCCGCGAAACCTGAAAATAGTAAGTAACATAAATTGTAACTAACAGTAACGGGTACTGAAAAATCATTAGATTTTGTTCACATTAAATTTCATGGGTACAAATATGCATGGGTGAGTGTTATAGATATGTGTATTAGAATGAAAACAATTCATGGGATTAACATTCGTGGATAAAGCCAATATTCACGAAAATTAGTTCCCCACAAAAAATAGCCCCCTGAACATTAGTCCCCGTAAAAAGATGACTAACAGAATGTACTTTTGTACATGCCAGACTTGAAACTCAACTGTTTTGCTTCCAAAGTATGCTCAAGTATGTGATATTACCGAGATGTTTATGTTGTATGAACATACCATCAACGACTTCAGTGAAATGAAACATAACCAGTATGGACCACGAATTTGTTATAATAGGGTAAACATGTCAATTTCTGGACTTCCATCGAGGTATGAATTAATCCTATTTATCTTCGGTGTTTATGCATATTGTTTTCTAACATTTCATGAACTGCAGAATAGTGTAAATCATTCCTGAATTTATCTACACTAAGCAAATAGGCTAAATTGGATAGATCGATCTAAACTAAACTAAACGCTGCAAAGCTAAACCAAAACGATATTTAGGAAATTCATAAAGAAGTATCCTTATCATTTTAATACCCCCCCCCCCCCAAAAAAAAGAGAGAAAAGCAACAACAACAACAGGAAAAAAACCCTGGAAAAAATGACATTATTATACCATTATCTGTGATGTATGTGCCAAGCCACTGAATGGAACAGTCGCACGTGAAATTGTTCAAGGCTATATCCAGGGTGGTGATGTTCAGTAGCGGTAGGAACACGTTGTCTGGTAACGTCGTGAGGCCACACTCTGACAACGTTAACGTCTTCAGGTTCCGGAGGTCATTAAACAGTCCAGACGGGAGGCTGAAATAGCATCATCAGTTGTAGTAATGATGGAAACACCAGTCATCATCATTATATCATCATCATCAGCATCATCAAGACGCTGTCAATTAAAATTCGTGGAAGTTTCAGCTTTTGTAGACTCAGACTAATACTTAATCAGGACCAGTTACCGGTAAAACGACGTCAAAATATAGACACACGGCCTGTGAAAGTGGTCACTTGTATTTAATGACCAGTCTGTTATGACTGCTAGTCATATGAATCCGGAAATTGCATTTTATGGTATATTTGACCTTTATATAATGGCCTCTGTTATAGTTCCGTTACTGACCTCTTTATCCGGTACACGTAAATAGACTTGTGTTATCATTGTTAGACATGCTTGTATCTATTATCAGTTTCAAATACAAATAGAATATCTTTTTTTCTTTTTGCAAGGCAAAGTAAAATATTGACAAAATATGAAGTAGGCTCCTCGAGAGCCATAACACAACCTTGATTCAGCAAGTGGGTTTAGTTTCCTTTGTTGTTGATATCGGTCTCAGTTTGGTGCATTAAGTTGTATTTCTCCGGGGTTTAAATTGTGTACATATATACTTAACACATGTCGTTCACATGTACGTCACTTCATTATTTAGTGGATTATGATACACATGCTTGAGTGGTCAGTGGTCCACTGGTAACGTATCCGATTACGGATCCAAAAGTTGTGGGTTCGAACCACGTTGGAGGCAAGAATTATTCATGACTTTCCCAGGCGCAAAGTACTGGTCCAACCCAGGAACCGTCGAGAGGGACTAGTATAGTTATAAAAACTTGTTTCCTAATCGACGTGAAATAAATAAATTTAAATTAATACACATGCTTAAACGGTCAATCCCTTACCTCATGAATATTCATGTACACACTTGTGATTTGATACTTTAATTTTAATTTATTGAACCTTTAACAGTATATGACAACAATTTCTTTGTCATGGAGACTGTGTAGAATCTGAGCTACAATACTATATAAGAAAACAGAGGAAACCCTGATCAGACAGTTCTGTTTGCCAAGGCGTCTTAATAAGGTAAAGATTTCAACATTAATGATAGTTTAAAATCAGGTAAGACTGTCACAGAACAATTACGTCAAAACATTATTATTAAAGAGATATTGCTTAGTTCAATCAAAGATTATTGAAAATTTTGAATCACAGCCAAGCAATTGGATTCTGACGAAAGAATAAATAGAATGACTGATACAAATATGTAACACACATATTAAGGTAATGTTAACAATAACAATAATTATGCATTAATTCATATGAAACTTGTACTATATATAATAATAGAAATTAAGACTGATACTGCTTATTGTCGTTATGATGTAAGATACAGTCGACATCTTAACTTCACAAATTAAAGAGTTCGATTCATATCATGGTGCAAACTGTTTAGATCTGAAAACAGCTTGAAGAACGAAATGGGTTGAATGAACATAAAATCATTTGCCAAATTCTCACCTGTATAGAAGTGTCCGTGACACATCGAGACTATCTAGTGCAGTCAGCCCCGTAAAAAGACCCGACGGAACACCGGAAGTAGGAAATGTGGCGTAAATGTACAGAGTAGCGAGGTTCGTGAGGCCGGCGAACGCTGTCGACGACAGAGTGGTGAAAGTACCGGAGACGATGGTTATAATGGTCAGACTTGTCATGGCGGAGAACGCCCCCGCTCCTATTACCATGTTGTCACAGTCTGGCGTGGAAAAATCAATCAATCAATCAATCAATCAATCAATCAATCAACCAGATTAAGCGATCATCGAATAACCACTCCCCAATCGATCGATCAAACAATGAATTTATCAATAACTCGATCGAATACTCATTTAAACTATTGATCCATCAATTCAATCAGTCAATCAGTTTGTACAATTATTATTCATTCCGTTTAAATTTGATATAAAATAGATTCTATTACACAATATTTGAATAAAATTTATTGATAAAACGATCAAATATATTTATTTGCGTTATAATGGTAGAAATTTTCATATTTGTTTATGGCCTCAAGGAATTTGAGATTTGAATTTGTAGGTTATAAAAGTATACATATTTAATTATATTATGTTTACTTTATTTTCGATACAATTACGCAGTGCACGGTGAATCTAACGCAGAGAACGAGGCACTGTCTTGTCGGGTCGCAAAAGGTTCAAATGTAATGTTTGCAACTTTAAAATAATATTAAAAACTGTCAAGAGTTTGTGTTCCATCATCGACACTGTAATTTTATCAGAGAAACGGACGGACGGACGGGAGGATGGAACTGACAGATGGAAGGGCGGGAGGGTAGAAAAAACGAAAGACGGACAGACAGGCAGAAGAGGGGCGTGAAAACAGATATACATGCATATAAATAGGGTAGATAGACAGACAGAAAGATGGACAGACAGGCAGACAGATAATGGTACCTTGAACGATGAGCTCCTCCACCCAGGCCAGGTTGGATGTGAAACTGTCGGAAAGGAGGGTAAGGGTATTGCCCGTCCCGAACCCACAGTCTACAGTGATCTGGGGGGTCCCCGTGTATCCTCCTGAGTTAGTCAGACCAACGAGGGCCTGCAAACAGACGGATAGACATACATATACCAGAAACAGACAGATAGACATACACATACCTGGAACAGACAGATAGACATACAAATATCAGGAACAGATGAATAGACATTCACATACTACCGGTAATCGGAATATATAAACGGACGTGTCGAAGCTGTCATGACATAGTTCCTTTTTTATAATGCTTATCTCAGTTTAGATTATAATCGAACTGATGATGATGATGATGATGATGATTGTGATGTTGATGAACATCAGGAATGATTTAATTTATATTACATCAGATTAAGTTTGCATGCACTTCTTCATTTTGGGTGCATTTTTTTTTAAACAAAATTAACCGGTGCTTTAGTTAAATAAACGGTTTTACACTAATTATTGTTCTAACTCTAACATGTAAGTTTGCTCATATTTAGATGTATTGTGCTATAAATGCAATCTAGAATTTGTTACTCATAAATATCAATAAGCACTGAAACTACAGGTACCCGTACATTTAGTCACAAGTACTCTGAAACATGATTTGTAAATTAGTGTCGCAATAAATTCTATTTAAGCTTTGGTCGCTGTTTTGTAAGTTTATAAAAACTTGTTAATTAATTAATTAAAAGGTAATTTATATTTTAAGCATGTCCTAAATATAATGTTTAACATTCAGACAAACAACCTCTCCATTAATAAACTTTTTGACCTACCTGACATCACAATTAATTTTAATGTATTACGCAAATGAAAAGCCACCTTGTGCCCAAAACATTTAGTTTAGAAAAATATCATCTTGCAAGTGACATTTTATCGATATTTCCTTTTGAATGGATTTTCAGTCGAAAAGTAACACTTGAAGACGGATTGTTTATATGTATGTATTGGCGTTTGAAACTATTCTTTGTAGCGCCTTTTCCTGGAGAACCCATGTGGTTAACTTGATAAACATATTTAGTTAGTCGGGTACACGTTTATTGTGATGAAAGTGACAGCATGCAGAGACTCTCTATTAGAAGACTGCATCGATATATTCAGTCAGAATAAGTCGGCAAATTACAGAGAAATGTTTGAACCGCAATTTCAAAACAATTGAATAGGACATACCCGTAAATGTATATGTATAGGAAACTATACTGAGACTTTAATGTGTGTGTGTGTGTGTGTGTGTGTGTGTGTGTGAGAGAGAGAGAGAGAGAGACGGGGGAGGGGCGGTTCTCGTGTATATTTTTATACCTTCCGTCGAAAAACTAAGAAGACCACACCACAAAATGTCCCTCTCTCTGTTATGTAATACTGCAATAATATACATGAAATTTGTTGACTAAAGTGTATTGTTTATTAGATATTTTACTGCGTTATTGACCTTAGGGCGGGTATTTAGAGTTCCCAACCCCGCTTAAGTGATTTATTGAAATGATTAAAAAGCCTCGGGCATTTGTTGAGAAGATGTTTCTTGTCTGCACTTTATACAACTTACATTGCTCGGAATCTCGCCATTGACGGTGTTCACGGTGACCGTGCCCGGTGACGTAGAAAAGTTGGCGTCATAAAGAGGAGGTACCCAGGCTGTGAAGTCACAGACTGCCGCGAAACCAGTCAGAGTGCACCCAGTAGGGGCCGTGGTCATCGTGAAGGTACAGGGGGGTCTTCAGTGTGTTGTATTTATGGTCTACACAGATAACTCTGAAATAAATACAAATAAAAGCTTGTAAGAAATGGCTAGTTCCCCTTTATATAAATATATAATGGAATAAATAAATGAATAAATGAAAATGGAGATAACAGGAAAAATATTCCAAAATAATGATCATGTAAAATACATCAGTGCTAATAACAATGCCAATTACTTTTATATTTTAATTATATTTTTTAAGAATAATTATAATGCTAATTTCGTCAATGTTAATAATGATAATGCTAATAACGTCAATGCTAATAATGATAATGCTAATTTCGTCAATGCTAACAATGATAATGCTAATAATGATAATGCTAATAATGATAATGCTAATTACGTCAATGCTAACAATGATAATGCTAACAATGATAATGCTAATTACGTCAATGCTAATAATGATAATGATAATAATGATAATGCTAATAACGTCAATGCTAATAATAATAATGATAATAATGATAATGCTAATTACGTCAATGCTAATAACGATAATGATAATAATGATAATGCTAATTACGTCAATGCTTATAATGATAATGTTAATAATGATAATGCTAATTTCGTCAATGCTAATAACGATAATGATAATAATGATAATACTAATTACGTCAATGCTAATAATGATAATGATAATAATGATAATGCTAATTACGTCAATGCTAATAATGATAATGATAATAATGATAATGCTAATTTCGTCAATGCTAATAACGATAAGGATAATAATGATAATGCTAATTACGTCAATGCTAAAAATGATAATGATAATAATGCTAATGCTAACAATGATAATGATAATAATGATAATGCTAATAATGATAATGCTAATAATGATAATGCTAATTACGTCAATGCTAATAATGATAATGCTAATAATGATAATGCTAATTACGTCAATGCTAATAATGATAATGCTAATTACGTCAATGCTAACAATGATAATGCTAACAATGAACATGATAACAATGGTAATGCTAACAATGATAATGCTAATAATGATAATGCTAATTTTGTTAATGGTAACAATGATAATGCTAACAATGATAATGATAATAAGGATAATGCTAATTTCGTCAATGCTATCAATGATAATGCTAATAACGTCAATGCTAATAATGATAATGCTAATTTCGTCATTGCTAACAATGATAATGCTAACAATGATAATGCTAACAATGATAATGCTAATAATGATAATGCTAATAATGATAATGCTAACAATGATAATGCTAATAACGACAATGCTAATAATGATAATGATAATTTTGTCAATGGTAACAATGATAATGCTAACAATGATAATGATAATAATGATAATGCTAATTACGTCAATGCTTACAATGATAATGGCCACATCATATAATCTTTAGATTTCTCTTGTCAAAGCATGAAAAAATGTCATAGTAATAAATAAACATTGCAAAAATATTATAAACAAGGTTTTGGAAAATAATTATCATCGGAATTGAGAGGTCATTGTTTTGAAATTTAAGTATCAATCTTTTATAAATTTATTTGATAACATCTTACAACTCGAGAGTAATAAGCCCAGTCCGGGAATTTAATGAACGGCCTTCGTCTATTTATTGCATTAGACCAAATAAACTCAAAATATATGAAACAAATATGGCGTTAAAATAAATCGCTTTGGAAAATTTGGTTTTAAAGGGAATTTTAAAATCAGTTTGTACAGAATGGAATGAATGTATAAATAATAGTCCAAAACTTGAAACTTATTGTAAATACAAAACAGAATTTAGATTTGAACCGTGTTTAGAAATAATAAAAAATGATAATCAAAGAAAGATATTGAGTAAATTTCGTTTATTTAGCCATGAACTAAATATTGAGGTAGGAAGATACAATGGAACAGATAGAAATACTAGATTATGTACTTGTTGTAACTCATTTATGATTGAATCTGTATATCATTTCTTGCTTGTGTGTCCAAAATATAGATGTATAAGACTTGAAAAAGATCAGTTGGCGCCTTCTATAATTTATACGTTTATGAAAAGTGAAAACAAAATGATAATAAAAATGTAGTACTCTGTTTGAAAGAGAGCTTCCAGATACGGAAAACAATTCATTAATGCATTATAGGACTAAGGATGATGTATGTATGTGGTATAATTTAAGATAATCACTTTGTAAAATGCAATTATGGTGAAACTTTTAAAAAAAAAATTAAATACATTTATAAATGTTTGCCACTAATTACGTTACTCTGATATCACATAACTAATATACACATGCGCCATGAATCAATAGGATTGAATAGTTCGTATACATGTATACACATACAGTCTTGCGAATGTATTTCTCGTGCATTATTTTGTAAATATTTATGTATTTGCCAAAGACAGCTATGCTGTCAAATTTGCAAATAAACTGTTTGAGTTGAGTTGGGTTGAGCTGAAACAAAATAAAATAAGAAATCGATACCTTACTGGTATGACATCAACTGTTGACCATATCCTAAAACCTGACAGATGTCTGATAAGGCCCACGATAAATGTAAAAGTTCAGTCTTCTATTTGTTCGTGTTACTCTTGTCATAAATATGAGTGTTGACATTTTCGTTTAAATCATTCTTGTTATTTGTTAATTGTATGACGTTATTATACATTTTATTGTGATATAAATGCATCTCTATCTATAACAGAAGAAACAGAAAATAAAACTTGATTGGGTAAATAAATAATTACGTGCATTGTCTATTATGCTTTTGTTATATGGATATTACCTCAGGCTAAACCTTCGATCAAAATGACGTTTATCTGATCGATAAGTAGAGGGACAAGGATTAATGATCTTTTTCTACTTGTACATAATCAAACCAAATTATCCAGTATTTATCGTTATATAAGGACTATTTTCATTGCTTTTCTTCTTTTTCTAGTGATACAAATATTTCAGTGTAAGTATAAAGTGGCGATTTTTACGGCAGGAATATGATGCATTAATGTCTATGTTATACTTATTTTCTAAAATAAAATCTCTCTTCTCATTTTCTTTCGCTTTCCCTATTCTCTCGCTCTCTTTTTTTTCTTTCTCTCTCATCTTCTCCTCCCTGTCCCTCACTTTCACTCGCTTTCTTTCTTCACTCGCTTGTTCTCCTCTCTCTCACCTTTACCCCCCCCCCCCTCTCCATCGCGGCCCGTCTCTCTTTTATTCTCTCTTCCCCCCTCTCTAAATATAAACTGTAATTAAACCTTTACGGAAATGTCCATTTATACTACACATGTAATTATACGTGTTTGTATTCTTGATTATCTTTTTCAGGTCTTTTCTCACATGGAAAAGATGCCGACTGTGTCGAACTTATTCGTGTTGTCCTCACTAAACTACAGTACCCGCTTATTGTATTGTCTTGTTGCGGTTTATACCGGCGGTATATGGCGCTGCATTCAAGATATTTGTTCATTTTGGTCCGTTGTGTAATCCATATTTCTGAATATTAAATTATACACTTGGAATGATATCTGCAATAACTCACATGTTATCAAGTTCAGGAAAGTTAAGCGGAAATGCTCTTCTAAAGTGACTGTTTTATTCCTTTAGATGTTTCGAGAATTACAGCTTCCGGTGGTCATGTGGTTTGAATGTTCACACCGCAATTGAGAAGCTTTGAGTTTAGTCCCCGGTCGTGACCTTACATCTGAGATATGTTACAGGGATGCAGGTACATCTCCCTTGTGTGTTGTTTAAGTTACAAGGGTGGTTCCAGAAATGATTGGTCGGTGACTGATTGTGGTATGATCCAATGCTACTTAATTACGACATTTTATCTTTTTGATGAAGACGAATTCACAAATTATTGTTCATGCTGACTGTTTTCTCTGATAATGGTAAAGAAAGTCTGACAATCTTAATAATACAATCGCATAAGGAGAACGTATGTTAAAATATGTTAAAATTATAAAATTAAAATAAAAATATAATCACATATATTATTTCGTAATTCTAAATATATTCGACCTATATTAATTTTTAATAATTAAATTATTCAATAAGGATATATTTACACATTTTGTCCATATAGAATTCATAAATATAAGGCATATATTTACATATTTTGTCCATATAGAATTCATAAATATAAGGTATATATTTACATATTTTGTCCATATAGAATTCATAAATATAAGGAATATATTTACATATTTTAATAACAAAGTATTCTTGAATATAAGGCATATATTTGCATAATTTGTCCATATAGTTTTATAAATATACGGTACATCTTGTGTCTAAACTATATATAATATATAACACTGCACAGATTGTTAACATTTAATATACGGCACATCTTGTGTCTAAACTATATATAATTTATAACACTGTACAGATTGTTAACATTTAATATACGGCACATCTTGTGTCTAAACTCATGTATATATAATTTATAACACTGTACAGATTGTTAACATTTAATATACGGCACATCTTGTGTCTAAACTATATATAATTTATAACACTGTACAGATTGTTAACATTTAATATACGGCACATCTTGTGTCTAAACTATATATAATTTATAAACTGACAGATTGTTAACATTTAATATACGGCACATCTTGTGTCTAAACTATATATAATTTATAACACTGTACAGATTGTTAACATTTAATATACGGCACATCTTGTGTCTAAACTATATATAATTTATAACACTGTACAGATTGTTAACATTTAATATACGGCACATCTTGTGTCTAAACTATAAATTTAATACAGATTGTTAACATTTAATATACGGCACATCTTGTGTCTAAACTATATATAATTTATAACACTGTACAGATTGTTAACATTTGTCAGAGTCTAAATATCTCATATATGTTTAGTTACTTTTTATCAATTTATGTATGTCTCTAAAAAGTATCTTAACATCATGTTATGCATTATATAATAAAAACAACAATAACAACAACAAACAGCACATAATTTTACCAATAATATATACAGGGATAGATAGATAAAGAGAAAAAAATAATAAAAAAGGAGATGGGTTTCATTTTTTAAAATAATAAAAAATCAATATATTCGACTTTACCTTCACAGAAATCAGGCGGATAAATGAATTAAGTCACTGGCACAAAAATATTTCAACCGTTCATTAACCCAATGTTCCACTAATATTGCCACATTCCCTTCAATCTATGGACAAATTTCCTAAACAATTTAAATGGGAAATACTTTTCTTTTGAATACAAAATGAGGGCAAATAATAATCTCGAACGTCAACATGAAATATAAGTCACGTGACACAAATTATTCCAAATTATGTGCTATTATAGTTGTGACTTAACTGGTTGAACGCCTTAGTAAAATGAAATGTCATGAGTCTTTCAATTAGCTGCAGATCGTCGTTATTGTCAGGTAATGAGGAGGCACTACATTGAATCTTTGAAGATCCATGGGTTCGACGACAGAATGATATTTCCAGACTTGTCTCATTTGACAATAGACTAGATATTGACGTCTTTCACCCTCTAGGAGAGTTTTAGTGAAACTTGATAAAGAATTTACACAAATATTTACTTAGCGTCTTACTGGACATGAAATACTGTTACATTACTCTTAGTTGCATTGAAGTCGAGGAAGGTATGAAGTAGCTGACGGTTTAAAGGAATCTTAAATGTAAACACTTTCTACTTACCGAACTTGTCTGAAGTGTTTTGGACGAATGGTTTGCTATCAAAAAAAAAACAAAAAAACTTTTCTCAGGGTGTGAATGCATATGCTTGAGCTAGTGGTTAACTAACTCGTTTAAACTATGATGAACAAATATTTGATGTACGCATTTTAATTGATAACTGTTTTGCAGGTAACATATGCTTGTTTTTCTTTTCCCATTGAACATTATGATACTCTTTTGAAAGGTGTAAATATTATTGGTTGACAATGGAACATAACTAGTCTTTATTAACATTGCCTTGGTCTTTAAAGCATGAACAAATGTTCTGCATGATAATAAAATTTAACAGTGTTGAATAAAGTTGAACACGTCAAAATAATGGAGAAGGACGCCGTGGTGCAGCGGTAACATTATTACCTGTGGATCTGAAGGTTGGGTTTCGAGCCCCTTGGGGGCAATGATATATCGTGACATTCCAGGCACAAAGTATACTGGTTGAAGATATAAGAACTGTTTTCTAAATTGATGTAAAAATAATACAATTCAAGTTTTTTGTATATAACATATGTATGTATATTATGTATTTTTTTTTTTTTGTTTTGTGTGTGTGGTTGTGGTATGTATGTATGTATTTTGTTTGTTTGTGTGTATAGATTATGTTTGTATGTATGTATGTATGTTATGGTATGTATGTATGTATGTATGTTTTTTTGTATGTATGGTATGTATGTATGTATGTTGTTTGTTGTATGTGTATGTTGTAGTATAGTATGTTGTTGTTGTGTATGTAGTGTATGTATGTAGTTTTTATGTATGTATGTATGTATGTGTATGCATGTTGTAGTAGTTTGTATGTATTATGATGTATGTTTAGTTTTTGTGTTGTATGTATGTATGTATGCTTAGATTATGTATGTATGTATATGTATGTGTATTTTATTGTTTGTTGTATATGTATGTTGTATGTATGTTATGTATGTATGTATGTATGTATGTATGTATGTATGTATGTTTGTTTGTTTGTTTGTTTGTTTGTTTGTTTGTTTGTTTGTGTGTGTATGTATGTATGTATGTATGTATGTTTGTACACGTACTCTTTATTTACTTGCCTCATTATACCGTTCCTCCCTGCTAAGCATTATCGCAAGAGGCCTTTTATCATACAGAGCTGTAACTTTGATTCAAGAAATTGTAATGTATGTTTGAATCCCGACCCATTTCAATTGTTTTGCCAATCATTCTTCCGTTGTTTGATGCCAAATACAAGATCTATAGGGTTAAGCTTCTCTAATACAATTCACATAATTTCGGCCGAGGTCGGTATTGTGAACTCGTTAATTTCTGTATAACATACCGGCAGATACCGTAAGCGTTCGGTTGCTGCCGTTGTGCATTTTTTTGCACGTCACATGTACTTTTTTTTCCCCCCGTATATTATTTGTTTTATATATGATTTTCACACATGCGTTTAATAGCAGTAAAGCGAAACCGACCAACCAACCAGACATCCACTCTCAAAGACACACGGACATACAGCCCTATGTGTAACTATGTCACTGAGGTATCCCATGTGTGACTCATACATCACTGGTGCGATCTGTACCTCGATATGAATCAATCGGGTTTATTATCGCTCCGCGCGATTTCTTTAAAATGACAAATCAGCCGGTTTTTTGTCTGGCGTCTTCCCGATCTTGAAATCGGAAATATCGGCCGGGCGCCGGGTTAATTGTGACCTAGGCACTAAACATGAAAGTGAAATGGATTTAAATTGTAATACACATTTAGAATGTGATTGAATTCTATTCATTAAGGTGAAAAGGTTGCTGGTTGGTCCGGTTCAATAAGGTGAAAAGATTTCTGACTGGTTCGGCTCATTCAGGCGTGAAGGTTTCTGATTGGTCCGTCTTATTCAGGTGGAAATGTTACTAATTGCACAGGGACTCGAAGTTGCATGGGGCAAAATCATTTCGTTCTTAGTGGTAACATTAAAAATAGGAAGGGAGGACACTGTTTTGAGACCAAATTTGGAAAAACGCGTTTATAACGAAATTCAACATTGAAAATGGACCAGGTTATGTTTTAAATGAATAAATTCAGAAAATCCTAAACGTAAATGTGGTAGTTTTTCTCTTGTAACGATAATATCGTTAATCTATTGTTCCAATCGAGCTTGACAACAGTCGGGGAAACCTATTTTCGGTTTCTTTAGAAGAGAATATAAAGGTAAGTTTTTATTGGTCAATCAAAATGTAAACAAAACTGCATTTCCGGAATACTCAATAGTTACAGAGTCCGAATAGCGAACAACGCATCGAAAATGGGGCGCACGTATTAGTGAAACAAAGAACGGACTAGAAGGTACAGGGAAGTCATACCTGCTTTCACAGTATTTGATTTAAATATATTGACCAATGAGCGCAATACATTTTATCCATTAGAAAAGAAACCGGAAGTAACCGGTCCCGGCTGTTGTCAAGCTCGATTGGGACATTTAAAACACTTGTTAGTCGTTTATAAGAGTAAAAACAACACGGTAAACGACACGATTCTATATTTTTATTCATTTCAAAACCATTTTATTGATCGTTATTTGCCGAAAATGCGATATTCATGATTCGCCCCATGCAACTTCGTGCCCCTGTGACTAATTGGACCGGTTCATTATATTGGGAAGGTGAGCTATTCGTTCGTTATTGATGTGTCGGGACAACAACGCTATATCCAGCCATAGAAAGTTTTAGACCTTTCCCAAAAGCATATTGAATAGCGCGGTTTCTTTCAGCTAGTGGTCGTCGAGGAACGTTTCCAGTGGAAAAAACCAAGCCTTTGATCGAACGGCAACCGATATAAGTATATTAGCAGAGTCAGCACAAAGAGCGAACAGTGGACTTGTTCCATCCCTGTGGTCTTTGTTGCTGATCTTGAAAAGTGACCAGAAAGCGTAATTTACCGTGGCTGAGGGTTAGTGTCCTAAAGCTGGTGGCTATCTGACCGGTTGATGCACGGTGATCAGTGCGAGACTTTCTAGTAAAGTTGCTCATCTGTAGGTTCTTGCTGGTAAAAGTAAGGGATACGGTACAGATAGGACACCGATCTGGTCATATATGGTCGGTTAATGATAGGGTTCGGCAACGTTATCTGTCGTTATACCACAATAATTGTGTGTGTGTATATATATATTTTATTTTGTCTCATGATCATAGGACAGGTTCGTCCCCAATGAAAATTCAAATACGTATCAGCTTAATTTTTCTTGATTCATTGTCCATCCAAATCATTTGATAATTATTTTGAATCAAACGGTCGAGGTAGACACGAGAAGAATTACATATGCAGACGACCCCACAAAATAACGTGAGTACACCGACTTCGTACACACCATTTGGTATGCAAAACATAAATAGCCCCATAAGTCCTGTGATCTCTTTGTATCAATATCTAGTTTACCAACTACCGATCATGCATGACCTTACCTGGTGGCCTAGTGGTTAGAGTGTCCGCCTCGGGAGCGGGAGGTCGTGGGTTCAATCCCCGGCCGCAACATACCAAAGTCGTAAAAAATGGTACTGGTATAGCTGTCTTGTTTGGCGCTCAGCATATATAATGGTAGTTGCAGGACTGGTTGACCCGGTGTCAGGATAATGTGACTGTGTGTGGTATCATGCCACATGTCTACGGCGTGATACTGCAGTGTGGCAGCACTATATCTGTCTCACGTAGACATCGTCTCTATATGACTGAAATACTCTCGGTGGGAAGTTAAACCCAACACACAAATAAATAAACGATCTTGCCTGGCTTTCCACAGGTGGCACCTTATACTCCAGATTCGATTGCTAAGAGCCAGTAGCCTTTTTCAGCACCCGCTGCGTCTTCAGTAAAATAATGTAAATGATGACTAGAAGTCACAACATGATGACTAGAAGTCACAACATGATGACTAGAAGTCACAACATGATGACTAGAAGTCACAACATGATGACTAGAAGTCACAACATGATGACTAGAAGTCACAACATGATGACTAGAAGTCACAACATGATGACTAGAAGTCACAACATAATGACTAGAAGTCACAACATGATGACTAGAAGTCACAACATGATGACTAGAAGTCACAACATAATGACTAGAAGTCACAACATAATGACTAGAAGTCACAACATAATGACTAGAAGTCACAACATGATGACTAGAAGTCACAACATGATGACTAGAAGTCACAACATGATGACTAGAAGTCACAACATAATGACTAGAAGTCACAACATGATGACTAGAAGTCACAACATGATGACTAGAAGTCACAACATGATGACTAGAAGTCACAACATAATGACTAGAAGTCACAACATAATGACTAGAATTCACAACATGATGACTAGAAGTCACAACATGATGACTAGAAGTCACAACATGATGACTAGAATTCACAACATGATGACTAGAAGTCACAACATGATGACTAGAAGTCACAACATGATGACAAACTTGGTCAGTTATGTATATGACTCAGTTTCTAGTGTGCTGATTAAAAAAAAGTATTTCGTTTCTGTCAGTCTGTGTTACCCATTGATAATCCAGGGAGTGTAATACATAATGACAAGGCACACAGACTATGTCATCTCACTCACAACAAAACTCCACCTATTGTAGTCAAATTTAAAGACACGGATTCCAAGCCCCGGGTGAAGGACAAACTTCGGAACGTCGTTTTTCATAAAACGCCGTTTAATGTTGTCGATCAATACCCAACAGGGGTATTCGAAAGGCGCAAGGCGCTCGTGGAACAATATATATATATTTTTTCAGCATTTCTATATTTATTTTAAGTTCATATCCATAGTAAGACAAGAAATTATACCATACTTTTCTGTTTATTTTCCGTGTTGTATACTCTATTTTTTTCGCCGCCATTTTTGTATTTATTTGTGTATTCCTGCCGATTGTGCCAAGAATTTTTTTGACTTTTTATACATGTATACTGACTCTGAATCAAAGGGAACCGACAAACAAACCGAAACAATTTATACATTTTCCGTTTGTTTATTTTTTTTCAGACGATGAAATCGCTCTTTTTTCTGTCCACATTCAAAAAAATATTGCGAAGTGTCGTATTTTGTCCAGGATAGGTGAAATAAAAAATATGTTTTTAACGAATATGTGAGCCGCGTGCTATTACCGCCGACTTCAAAAAGGTGCGCTTGGGTTTAATTCCATATTATCATATTATCAAAAAAAAGTAATTGATACAAAATATAGAAATAGTTTGCAGGCTCGGATCCAGCGGGGGGCGACCCCCCCCCCCCCCAGCTGCCCTGGTCATACATTTCCTAGGCTACAAAATCCCTTGATTACATCATAGTAGTGTTGTCTAGAGGAAATCCCCATCGTGGGCCCCCATACTGAACCACCCGCGCATAACCACCTGACCAGCCAGACTCCTATTGTCTTATGGCCCCCTGCTGTTAATGTGTAGGTAATCCGAATAGGCAGTCGTCCATGACTGTGTGATAAGCATGTGTTTAGGGTACTGCAGACACGTTCACTGATTGAGAGAAATTTACATGTCGTCTGCCGAGCGATCTAACAATTGGGAAAAATAGGCAAGTACCAAAAGTTTGTATCAGTTACAACTATAAACTATTCTAGACAAACGCAGTTAAAAAAATAGCATAAAATAGTTAAGCATAAAATTAGCCTCTAAAAATAACAACTAAGCTGGACATTAAAATGTAATAAGCATCGAAACAATTTCACTAGAGCCCAAAGGAATTAATGAAAAAAAAAATACTTTGACTAAATCTACTCAACAAAAATTTTAAATTCACTTTTCTCTACATGTATAAAGTTTTAAATCTTGAATTAAAGGCGGGCTAATTAGCTGTCGGCAGATTGATGAACTTTCAGGAACGAAAAATTGCCGATTTCGTTTTTGAAAAAGTTAAAAAGGTAATGATTTTTTTCTACTGTAGCAAAAAAAATCTGAGTATTCTGCAGAGTAAATGCATACCTATCGCTAGCCATGCAAATTAAACTTAATCAGAAATGGGTTGTGTTTCTAAATGTCATCAGCTTTACTATTTTTACATAACTTTTTAAATATCATTTTTATGAAACTAACTCCTTAAAATATTTTTCCTGAAAAGAATAAATACAAACAGTAGGCCGATACATCATCATGTTCGCTTTTTTAATATTTACGAATATAACAAACTACATGTATGTGTATTCACGGTCTCTTAATATAGACACCCTGGTGTATTTTAAATTTATAAAAAAAAAATGAAAAAGAAATGAAAGAAATTGAAATTTCAATCTGCAACAGTTTAGGACAATCCATATTTTGGGACAATGTATAATTATGTAGATTAAGCATGATCACTAATTCAAATCAAATCCAGGTAATCAGTCATTTAACAGTGTTACTGATAAGTAGATGAATACGATTTATGTGCGAAATAAAACGGATTTTTAAGATTTTATATTAAATATCAACATCTTTTATTACTGAAAATTGTTTGTTTTGTCACTGATTTAACATTTAGAAAAAAATAATGTACAAAAATCGACACGCAGAAGGGGCCCAAACCTTCTGCAACCGTCCGACCCTAAAACGTGCGCCTGATTTTTTTCTTGGAAGTCTGTGTGTGAAGACTGCTTCCAGATCGACAATTAGACAGTCAAGATTACCAAGTTCGAGAACTTTATTGCTTGCATTGATTTTTTTCCCTATATGTTCGCGAAGTTTTATTGGGAGAAACAGGCCGGGGAAACATACGCATAGCCTCCCAGAAGCTCATGGTAAACATTCACGGACCTTCCGCGAAATATTTTTTCCTCCGAGGAATCTCCTAGGATTCGGTTATGTCTCGAAGGTTCGGCGACCTTTCTGTGACACATTCCAGATCTTGTGATAGAATCTCAGAATATTCGCAAAAATTCGACATGCGCTCTCTAAAATTTGTTGCTTTTTTGTCAACCTTACACTGAGACGGTCAAAAGACCATGTGACATTGATGGGGGCATCCTCATAAACCCCCAAAAGTCTTCCCTTGATTTTGTCTCTTAATTCCATCACCAAATTCTCATAACCTCCATAATCTTCCCCGAGGCACCTAGGATGGTTCAACACAACGATACATTCCCTAATCTACGGAGATATTCCCCCGATGATGTTTCAAATTCGGTGAACCTCCGGGGCACCTTCCCCGATCATCGGAGAAATGTCCCGAGCATCGGAAGCCATCCCCGATAATACAAGGCCATTGTACCATAGCCGAAACATCAGTGAACGTTTCAACGGACCAATCCCAAAGTTTCTCATGGATGCCATCGGGAGAAAACTTGTGTATTTCCACATTCTCTAGTGGGAGCTAGGCATTAGATCCCTAGTCTTCAAGTTTTAAAAAAAAAACCCAAAAAAAACAAACACCTTCACTTTTATCCCCAGATACCCTTCAGATTACATCTCCGTCACATTAAAAACATTTTTTTCCGGAACACCCCTAGCACTCACATCACATTCAGATTTTGGCTCCCCAGCGGAAAAATCTGGATCCAGGCCTGGTATGACCTTGAATAAGTTATGTTTGTTGGGTGTAACTTCCCTTCGACAGTATTTCAGTCATTTGGAGACGATGTCTACTGGAGACAGATATAGTGCTACCACACTGCAGTATCACGCTGTAGACATGTGGCATGAATCCACACCCAGTCACATTATCCTGACACCGGTCCAACTAGCCCTGCAACTACCCTTATATGCTGAGCGCCAAGCAAGGGAGCTATACCAGTACCATTTTTAGTTGTGTGTGACGTCAGTCACACCAACTATAGCACTACGTTTTCAACTCCCGTTCTCCTAGTTTTTAAAACCGAATAACCTCTGAACAGTGTAAATATGATCGAACAATTGTATATATCTCTACAACACAAGTACATTAGAATAAAGCAAAATGCTGAAAAATCAATGCTTTGTCAAATATAAATACTTACAGACTACAAAAATCGCCTGTGACACGAAAACATTATAGGACTTATTTTTCTATGCTGATGTAACTGCAATCGAATGATGTAACCGTTTTATCACATGATAAATTTACCACGCGCACGAATATAGTTTGTTTCGATGCAAAGGTGGCTCGAAAATAAATTTGATAGTAAATGTGCAGCGTTCGGTCATTTTAGGCTGTTACAATAACCCACGTGAAGTCCAAAACAAATAATTGTAACATACTAATAGTCACATCAATCTATCGACCCCAGATATCTCCAAGGATTTATTTCTTACACTAAAATGACCGAAACCTGTATATCTACTATCCGAAATGAGTTCGGAGCCTCTGACCTGTGAAGAAAATTTGCATAATTACTTCAATGTATAAATAGAGTCTGTTGTAGATAAGGTACTGCATTAACACAAATAAAAGCTCTGATAGCGCCGAGAGAACAAAAATGCCGCATTTCTTTTGTTTATCAAAGTGAATTTAATTATTTGTGATCGACTTGCAGCTCTTCAAACATTCTTTCATTTGAGACACAAACAACTTCCTGCCAGTAATACCCGAAAGGGGAGTTTGTGCAGTATATATAGATAGATAGACTTCAGTGCCTTCAGCGCTTTGATTATGACTTGGGTACGTCGACCGGGGATCTTCATGACAGAGTGTTTTTCACGATACACGCGAGTTCTTCTTTCGGTTTATTTCCCTGTGAGTTGTATTTTATGTCGACAAGAGCTGCAAGACAGTACATTGATGGGACAATATTGATAGAATTTCTATTCAAAATAAGAATACCCGACTGCATTTTCTCCTTTTTGAAAGGATATCTAATAGTATTACTACATTGTATGGTATTCCACTAATTACGTCAGGTTTATTTTTAGAAAATTTTTACCACTTTTCTTGGCCAGTCGTTGCAATATTCTGAAGTAAAATTTATTAATTATAATAAGATAAATTTTCGTCTTTTTTAAACTTAATTCTTCATTATTTTCAACGAGAACGAAAAGAAAAAAGGGGAAAATATGTCGTAACATACATCACGTGGTCTGTTTATCACTGGGTGTTGCTGTTGGCATCAGCCAGATGTGTTTATGTGTTGTGGTTTCATAGTTTTCTCTGACCCATAACAATGAAAATATGCTGTGAGTATATCAAATAGTATAATCAAGATGACTTACGTTTAATAATTGTAAAATAACAGTAGAATTGTAAGTCGAAATAGTGTGTCTTGTGATTAAATATTTTAAACTTCCTGGTCCTCAGTTTTGGCGAACTCCGTCATTTCTAAGATAATTTGTGGGCAGCGTTTAAGGGTCCATTTTAAAACAATCCCATTATTTAAGATGCTTTTTAGCTCGACTATTCGAAGAATATGAGAGCTATTGTAGTCGCCCTTGCGTCGGCGTCGGCGTAGAAGTAATGTTACTACCTTGTGTCTCGCTAGCGCTCGACACGGTAGTAAATCCGTCCCTATATACTCTATGGAGCAGAGCGGTCGTGATTCACAACCGCTGATTTTTCAAGAAGATGAAGCAAAAATATGCAACTAAAAACACATTGGGCTATCTTTTGACAATTAATCTCCTACCACAAAGCGAGAAAAGTATCGTCAATGTCATTTTCGAAGTTTGTAAGCACTTTTTCTGAAACCGACGTGTGTTATTGTGTTCTAATCTGATCTTCCGGTATCATTCAACTCGGAAACGAAATCCGATGATTTTGAAAATGTTTGTGTATTGAAGGGTTGCAAAGGGTTTTCTTTTGAAAATACGACCAAAATCGGTAACACTTTCATAAGATACACCGATTTATAGTTGCAAAATCCGCTGTCAAGCCGTATTTACGAAAATCAATTTTGCTCCAATAAATTATGAACATGGAATCGTAACGTCGGTGGCCCGAAGGATTCCCCACAAGACGTTTCGACATCGTAACTAGCGTCGGCGCTGCAGCTTTTGGTTAAAAGTTGTGCATGCAAGATACTATCAACCTAAAATCTCAAAAACCATTTATGGTATTGACTTGAAAGTTTATGAATATGTTCAGGGGCATCAGAAAACCAAGGTAGATAACTCTTGACTGAATTTAATGTAAATTATGGTCCCTTTTTAACTTAGAAATTTTGGTTAAAGTTTTGCATGCAATGGAAAATTTGGTTAAAGTTTTGCATGCAAGCTACTATACAGCTTGTATCTCAATAACCATTTATGGTATTGACTTTAAAGTTTATAAATATGTTTAGGGCATCAGGCAACCAAGGTAGATAACTCTTGATTGAATATATTACAGATTATGGCCCCTTTTTAACTTAGAAATTTTGGTTGAAGTTTTGCATGCAAGATACTCTCATGCTTATATCTCAGTATCCAGGCATGCGATTGAGTTGAAACATCTTTAATATGTTTAGGGGTATCATACTTTCAAGGTAGATTACTCTTGATGGAATATATTACAAATTATGCCCCCTTTTTAACTTGGAAATTTTGGTACTTTTATGTTTATATCTCAGTATCCAGACATGTGATTGATTTGAAACATCTTTAATACATTTAGGGGTGTAATACTATCAAGGTAGATAACTTTTGATGGAATATATTAGAAGTTATGGCTCCTTTTTTAACGTAGAAATTTTGGTTAAAGTTTTGCATGCAAGGTTCTTTCATGTTATATCTCATAAATTGTTTATGGTATTGACTAGAAAGTTAAGGAGTGTATTCAGGTGCATCACAAAACCAAGGAGGATAATTTTGGACTGAATTTTATACAAATTATGGCCCTTTTTTAACTTGGATACTTGGTTAAAGATTTGATTGCACAGCGTTATTATGCTTATGTCTCAGTAACTAGGCATGCTATTGATTTTAGACTTCATAAAAATATTAAGGGGTATCAGACTATCAAGGTATATAATTTTTGACTATTATTATATACAGGGTATATGAAGGGCAAGAATTGAAATAGATTTTTTTTTATT
>CM037793.1:10626486-10664079 GCA_021229015.1 Solen grandis | reverse complement strand
GCGTCCTACTTTTTGAGTTATCTGCCACTGAATGTGATACTTTAGCACTTTGAGGCCATATTCAAGGGCAGATAAAATGCCAACCCCCATCATTTCTTCCATGTTTCTTTTATGATTCTCTATAATCATGCAAAGTTTTAAAAAATTCTATGAGACAGTTTTCATTCTTTGTCTATATAGAAAATGTAGAAAACTTTAGCAAACATCCTTAACCTGTTTTCCACAGGAACTATAAAGTTATTTGTTTGGAAAAAATGGTTGGTGGGAGGGGTCAACTTTCTTTGTTCTGACCATAACTTTGTCAAACATTATGATATTTTAAGATAAATTGGATGTTCAACATGACCTAGATCTGTAGCTCTAAAGCCAAGGTCATGTTGTGAGGTTTAAGGTAAAACAGTAGGTCTTGTCCTGGTTCTAACTTCCTTATGAATTGAAGGATTTTAAAATGAATTGCAGCTTCTAAATGATGAAACTGGCCCATAAAGGAGATCCCTAGCTCAAATGTCATGGTAACACTTTTAGACTGAAGGCTATAAATGGGTAAAATGTTAAATTAAAACTTTAAATGATCTGATTCAATTGTTAATAGGAAGCCACTGTTGCCAAATGGTTTGAGTGTCTGCCCAGAAAACAGGAGGTCACAGGTACGATACCAGTCTGGCATAAAAATGGTACTGGTAAAGTACCTTGTATTTGGCGCTCATTTTATAAAAGTCAGTGTTGCCATGTGCCAGGGAAAATGCAAGGAAATTGATTTTTTCTCAAGGTCAGGGATATGTCGGGAAATTTTGAAATTGTCTATGAAATTTGAAAATACTGGTAATGGCAATTGTCAGGAAAATTTGAAATAAAAAACTGAGATTCAAGGGCTAATATTTAATTAATTCAGCACCAAAAACTTACGAAAATTAAAGGCAGTTACTTAAATGTTCACCATCACGAGACGATGTGTTGCGTGCAATCCCAAGATCTGTTGCTCCAAGGACAATGTCACACTAAGAGTTCAAGGTCAGAAATGGAGTCTATATTTTGTGTCTTCTCCATAACTTTGACATACATGTACCTCGATGCCTTTTTGGCAAAAATGTTAACCATCATGAAGCAATATGTCATGCAATTTCATGTCTGTAGCTCCAAGGTCAAGGTCACACTTAGAGTTCAAAGGGTTTGTGTTTTGTGTCCGCTCCCTATCTTTGCCACTCTTCAACATATCTTGATTTTTTTTCATAAATGCACCGTAATGATGTGTTGTGTACAATACCCTGGTGCATAGCTGAAAGCCCTGATTGTGCTTTGGTTTGCCCTCCCTCCAGCTGTCCAGAAATTGGGATGCTGTGATAACTTAAAACCCATATTATAAGCTGACTCAGTCAAACTTGATATATGGAAGCAATTTGGAGATAATGCACCACACTTTGATATTTTTCTACGGTTCAATTATGAATATGATTATAGCTTTTATGTATTTCTTACATGCATAATGCTGTAGTAACACTGTTAAAAATGTCAGGGAAAAGTCAAAATATATGGCAGGAAATTATTCATAAACCCATGAATATGCACTTCGGGGGCATTTGTCACATCCTGTGACATACCTTGTTCTAAACTGCAAGGCCTAGAACTTAGATATTTGGTGTGTAGCATTGTCTAATCGACCACTACCAAGTTTTTCCTATCATAGCTCTGGGGTTAAAAATTGGTCCCACCCTAGGAGTCACTTGCACGTATAGCTATGACCATCAAAATTTGGAAATCAGATGAGTGATTTCAGGGCCATCTTGGCTCTCTTGTTTACAAAAAAAGCCTTAACAGACAAGCGTTGGCATCTGGATGCGGTGCTCTTGTTTATCAATATCTCATTTATTTGGAAACGATTGCCTTACAGCAGGTGAACATCTAAAGCAATTTTCTATAAATCACATTAGAAAACAACACAGATGATTATACCCCCAAAAACAAAGTTTTAGAGGGGGTATATAGGAGTCAGTCTGTCGGTTTTTTGGTCCGTTGGTTTTTCGGTTTTTCCGTCAATCCCAAAAACTTGTGACGCAAACTACTTCTACATTTCCTAACAAATTCAGTACAAATTTTGTATGTGCATTGATAATCAGGTGGAGAGGTGCATGACATATTTCACTTGAGTTGTCTCAAGGATGGCAGAGTTATTGCCCTGTTCCCATTTTTGAATTATTTCCCTTTGCTTAATTCTTTTTTTCTTGTCCTGAACATAACTCGAAAAATATACAAGGTATTGACTTGAAACTTAAAATGTAAACAGATGGCGACTAGGAAAAGTGCAGTGTCCAAGAACTATATCTGGTCCTTTTTAATCCCCCGCCGCGAAGCGGGAGGGGGGTTATAGGAATGCCCTTCGTCCGTCCGTCCGTCCGTCAGTCCGTCCGTCCGTCAGTCCGTCAGTGTGTCCGAAACATTTTCGTGTCCGCTCCATATCTCATGAACGCTTGGACACATTTTCTTCAAACTCGGCTAAAGTGTTAACCTCATTGAGCTGATGTGCAGAAGGCATGTGGCAGTCACGCTGGCTCAAGGTCAAGGTCATACCTGAAGGTCAAATGTTATTTTCGTGTCCGCTCCATATCTCATGAACGCTTGGACACATTTTCTTCAAACTCGGCTACCTCATTGAGCTGATGTGCAGAAGGCATGAGGCGGTCACGCTGGCTCAAGGTCAAGGTCATACTTGAAGGTCAAATGTTATTTTCGTGTCCGCTCCATATCTCATGAACGCTTGGACACATTTTCTTCAAACTCGGCTAAAATGTTAACCTCATTGAGTGATGTGCAGAAGGCATGAGGCGGTCACGCTGGCTCAAGGTCATACTTGCAGGTCAAATGTTATTTTCGTGTCAGCTCCATATCTCATGAACGCTTGGACACATTTTCTTCAAACTCGGCTAAAATGTTAACCTCATTGAGATGATGTGCAGAAGGCATGAGGCGGTCATGCTGGCTCAAGGTCATACTTGCAGGTCAAATGTTATTTTCGTGTCAGCTCCATATCTCATGAACGCTTGGACACATTTTCGTCATGAATAAAACACATGTGTTTTGTGGTTACCTAACACATCCTATACTTCATTGATGTTCACTTTTTGTACTGTTTCCCATGTAAAACTTGTCAGTAAACTTTTAATATATGTGCCTCCGAATTCTGAGATTCATACATAACTCCGGAAAGTTAAATTGTCTTAAACTGATCTTCTATGTCTGCTACAACCATGCCAGGTTAAGGTGAACATAATCCTATGACCAAACAAATTCTAATATTTGGCCAGCGGCGGGGGATATAGCTGTCCTTTGGACTGCCTTGTTTTAATTATCTCCCTTTGTTATTTTTCTTTTTGTGCTTGTTCCAAAAATATCTATAATATTATGCATGGTATTTTCTTGAAACTTGAAATGTAAACAGATGGCGAATAGGAGAAGTGCAATGTCTAAGAACTGTAACTCTACACTTTTAAACTACTTTACTTACTTATTACTTACTATCATAACCATTATACTATGTATACAGGTTCTAATCTATGCTTGACCTGGAGTCTGGCTTCTCCTGTATCAAAGCATTTGGCAGGGGTATTAATCACCTACAGTGATAGTTTTAGTTTTTTCAGGTATATCCACATTATTGTAGGTGTAATTTTGCTGAAAAAGAAGAAATATTATCTGAGGTAACATAAATCATGAAATAGATAATTTTTCCATACAAGATATATCAATATCATTTGTTTTGTTGGTGCTTTCATACATAGTAACCATACTGACATGGCTCAGTAAATCTGTACTGAGTTGTTGTTTGGTTTCCATATCACCCAACTGATATGGACATTTTGGCATCCATGCTATATCATGTCAACTTTCAGTGGCTATTGCATACCCAAGTCATTAAAATGGTACTGGTTTATCTTCCTTGCTTGGTGTTCAGCGAATAAGGGAGTTCCAGAAAGGGTCATTGCTGTTTCAGATAACATGTCTTGGCATGGTACCATACCACCTTTCTACACTGTGGTATCGCAGCAAGGCAGCACTATATCTGTCTTATGTAGACAGAGTCCCAAATGATTGAAATGCTGTTGGTGGGACACTAAAACCAGGCATACTGCATGTGTATATCATGCCATAGGCAAGTGAAATACTGGGCAATGGTTATATCACAAAATATTTTTAAATTAATACCAATTAAGAACATTTATGTTTTCGGTTCAAGAGATTTTGTAGGTGTGAATTGGAAATATAGAGTGTGTTGTAAATTAAGTCATATTCATTTTCAGGCATGCAGTTTTACAAAGCTGTCTTGATCTTCAAACTTGAGATGTAAAATCAGGACACTGCAAACATGGCATGAATGACACAAACAACACTGCCCGGAACAGGTGAGAAGACAGGTGTTTGGTTGACTTGTGAATTCATCTCTACAGTACCAGGATTCATTGTCTGAACGGGATTCAGTGTCTGTACAAGGACTGCAGTGGAATTTGACACCCTTGATCATGAGTCATCCTTTGGTTAGCCGGTCACCATGGAAATGTGCAGCTGTGAAATAAGCCCTCTTGATGTTGTCTTCAAAACTTTGCACTGTGTCTTATATCACAGATATCAACTTATATCATAATGTCTGGATTGACCTTGTTACTGTCATTTTCTTGACGGCACTCAGTACTATACGAGGCTTGTTTGGAAATTACTGAGACAACTTGAATAGAAAAAGATCTTGAAGGAATATAAATTAAAGAATTATACCCCAATACAGCCAAACGTTATTACTATCTGTATGAAAAATAACTATTTTTAATGACTCCCATATAGTTTTAGTACCCGTTTAAATTACGATTCCCATTCAAATAAAAGTTTTTATGATAGTTGCTTTTTCGCCTTAATGTCAATCTAAACTGACGCTGTGATTTCGTGTACACAATCTCCTGATAAAGACATAAAGCTTGTGTGTGTATATATATATATATATATATATATATATATATAGTGAATGATTTCAAACTTTACTAGGGTGATGTCAACATCACATGTTACCATGGCGTCAGCTAAATCCATATGTTTCTGCTATTGTAGCACATATGCACCGCAGATGTGCTTCAGGTAACCCAACCTAACCGTGTCTAAATTTCAGTTGTAGTTGTACTGCCAATATTTCGTTATAATTATTCCATTTGCATGATCCATCAGAGATTAAAATTTATTGAAAATTTAACTCTTCACATTATTTTTTTTTAAATACCATGTCTTACATATTTTCCTAACAAGCCTTGTTTATATATAGTATATAACTGTTTAGTGTTAATAAGTCATCAGTATATAATAATATGTCCAATTTAAATGGATATTAACTTCTGTTTGTGCATGTGCACACTGGTATATAGTCTTGATGGAGACACTATCCAGTTTGTGATCTATTTTTATGGGATTCCTTGAGGTTATTAATTTGTGCTTTGTATTTGTTGTAAGAAGTTTTGCATGTGATTTGTAATGTTTTATAAAGAATTAGTAAAAAGATGTTTCTATTTAAGTGATTTAGTTTGTGACCCACTTAACGTCCAGTTTGTTGGTCTGGACACTGGACATTATGTTTATGTCTAGTTAACTATTGATAGTACCTGACTTTTTTGTTATATGATGTGTAGGATAAGTAATGTGTAAGGTTTACCTTACTGGTATGTAACTGTAAGATGAATGTCTGGTTTTTAGTCCCCTACATGTGTTCACACCGGAGGGGACTATAGGTTTGCCCTCCGTCTGTCCGTCCGTCTGTCTGTCCGCTCAAATCTGGATCCCGCGATAACTTATTAACTAAGCAAGCTAACTTGATGAAACTTTGTTTATGACTAGATGCCAATGTGTAGATTATGCACGTCGTTTTATTTTTGTTCTTCGACTAAAATTGTGGTTGCTATGGTAACGGAAATAGTGAAAATATGGCAAAAAATGGGATCCTGCGAGAACTAAGCAAGCTAACTTGATGAAACTTGGTATATGACTAGATGGCAATGTGTAGATTATGCACGTCATTTTATTTTTGTTCTTCGACTACAATTGTGGTTGCTATGGTAACGGAAATAGTGAAAATATGGCAAAAAATGTGATTGATTACCATATTGAGTCAAGGTGGAGCCGGTAGGGGACTTTATGTGTTGCATACAACACCAGTTACTTGTTGATTTAGTTAATACAGTTAGTTCAATGAAATGTGAAATGCTGAACTGTGAAGTGCTGGTGCTGTTACAGCTAATTAGCTGTAATCACATCATTTGAACATAAGTTTATCAATAAAGCTGGCCGCATCTTTTTAAACAGGGGCCCTGTGTTTAAGTCCAGCTCAATCCATTTTGTGTTGCTTTCTTTTTTATTATTATTATTGTTATTATTATTATTATTATCATTATAATAATCTTAATATGATTTCTTTAACAGAATAAGTAATGAAAAATATAAATAAATATCATACATTAATAAAAAAAGGAAAGTAATTGATTAGGTTATTTTTACTTTAACACAGTTCAACAATAAAGTATTTTATGATTTTTTTTGGTTTGGGGTGTCTCTATTTAAAGGTGTGTTTAGTATTTTTGTAATACTTCTTATTAAATGCCTTTATAAAGCCATTATTTTGCGTTAGTTAATTTATATTTGCCTCCTTTCAATTTAGATACATATATTTATGTATTGAATGTTTATGTATTTTTATCTATAAAGATATTGGTTTAGTCAGTAATAAACAGCTGCCCTTAATTGTTAAACACACACACACACACATGTATCTGTACTTAACAAGTAATTACTTTTGTCATATGCATAGCATGACAGATACATTTGGATATCAATTTGTCAACCTTGTTACCAGCGTCTGATTTGTTTGTCCAATCTCAACCTCCAGATAACATAAACTTAACTTCATTAAACATGGGATATAACGTAAATGGTAACTATCTCAGATAAGTTTGATTTTCAGCAAACCTCGTCCCCCATCTTGATTCTAATGTTGATATAGCACACGCAGCTCATACAACTTTCCAACTTCTATCTGACCAGTTTTGATGAATGTCATTTATAATTGATAGTAGGTAAAGATAACATTGTAGTTTGAGAGATCTTTCAGACTGATCAAGTTTTGTTGTGGCTATTGAAAATGAATCATGTAAATCAAATTTATTGTATTATTGACTTCTTTTGGTACATATTTTTCAGTTTCCTTATATTTCAGTCAATATTTACATGTAGAAAATTAAGCAGGATTACATTTTGTATCATGAAATCAGTTTCTCAAGTATGCTATTAATAGTTGACAAATCTAAAAATTTTCTACTGGTACTTTAAAAATATAGGAGTTACCTCCCTTTCACCAGTCATTCATTTTAAGACTCAATGGTAAGCGGTCCTGATCTCATGACTAATCATTATAAATATATATATATATATACTATGTTGAAATCAAAACCTTTTTTTAAGACTTTCAACACTTTGGAAGCTGTTAAGGATGTTTCAGCAGGTTATCACTGATTTGGCTGCTAAAAGGCAGCTGAGTTATATATTACTTTTCAAATGTCTTGTGTGTACTGCTGTCCTAACAACAACGTCTCTGCTTTTAAAAATCACTTTTGTAGACATTTTACAGCATATTGTCAAAAATAAAAAAATACTCTAACTTACAATGAAAATTTAAAAAGAATGAATTTTCTGTTATCTTAAATTTATATCAAATCATTGTATTACTTTTTCTTTTAAGCGTACATTAAGTGTTGTAAACCCATGGATCTTAAAATTACCTAAATACTGGACCAGGCATCGCAATTAATTATAATACAAATTAAACTGAAACTTACAGCACTTATAAATTTGATTTTTCATACATCATTCAATTGTTATACAAGCTTTTGTTTATTAAAATCTATCCTTTAATGCAAAATTAAGATTATGATACATGTATATTATTTCATTTATCCAATGTTTATCTTGGAAAAAGAACATATGAATGGAACAAGTCAATAATGATAATGGATTGTCATATAATGTATGGAATATGTAATATATATCAAAAAGACAACAATATTATCAAAAAATTTATGCATGGGAATGAATGGGGGGGGGGGGGAGGAAGAAAGAATAAGAAGGTTTGTCAAATATATTTTTAAAGATGCATTTTTACACAATCGTGTCATAAATCATGTGATACAACACAACGGAATAACTCTTGTGTTACCTATATATATATATATATATATATATAGCCCTCACTTCACTTTTTGAAGGGCCACCGTGGCCGAGCGGTTACAGTCTTGGACTACAAATCTCTCAGCCCCTCACCGCTGTGGGTTTGAATCCCGGTAGGGACTTCGGATTTTTCATGTGAGGAAGCCTTCCAGCTGGCTTGCGGTAGGTCGGTGGTTCTACCTGGATACCTCTGTGTACTCGGGGTCTTCCTCCACCTGTAATTAGCTGGACGTCGCTATATGATTGAAATACTACCGCAGCGACAGTAAACCCCAATACAACAATCACTTTGAAAGTTGATTAAATTGGGTGTCATGCTGTAGATCAGTGGCATGATACCACCCTTGTGTGCCTGTATCACTTAGTTATAACATGCTTCACTTCTCACCAATATGTCCCGGGTTAAATTCCTGCCCAGTATTCAGTTGCTCTTAAAAATTCATCATGTTAGCATTTGTATCCGTTGTATCATAGTGTTTAGTGTGTAAGCTGGAAACCAAATCCTAACAGTTGTGAGTGTTATGGATAACTGAACGCACCCATTGTCTCAAACATGAGAGGGTACAGTGATTGCCCATCCAAACATTATGGTTCTCTCCCACAAACCACCCTGATATCAGTGCTAAATTTTATAACTTAGACATATTGCTGCCAGTGATTGAACCCACATCCTCCTTGTACCAAGGGCAGCTGTACTAGATGGTTCCTAATGATCTGGGACCTTGGTTCTTTGATACCAGCAGACACACTTCATCAAGATGTGTCATCATTAACTTCCCGGTAATTGAATGAAAACTAGTCTATTCATAAAATGTATTTACATAAATGATATTTAGTAATTTAGACATTCTATTTGTATGCTTGAAAAGCTATCCTGGAAATATATTTTTAAGCATTGATTATTTGTTGCTGTTGATGTTTTTTTTTGCATTTAAAATATGAAAGCCTGTTTCAAACGGACTCTCAGGTTAAAGTCAGGTTAACTTGCAAAAAATATTGAGAGACAATATTTCCCCCATGTGTAAAAAAATCTGGTTAAGATTCTAATGTATTTTTTGATACAGAAATATCTGCTATTTTTGTGTGTTTGTTAGATCAAACTTTCACCAATACATTTACAGTTTGTCCTAGTTAATCATCCAATGAAATGCTTGTATTTCGCTCAAAATTTCAAAAATATTTTGCATAAAGAAAACCATGAGGTTTTTATATAGAGAACATATAATTTTATTGTGTCTATGTGATCCAAACAAATTATGGGCAGAGCTAGTTGTGGCGGTGACTGCTTTACATCATGTTTTGTTAGCTTAAAATATTACTGAACCGTACTTAAAATATCACGTGAAACTTCCAATCAAACGAGAAGCGGTTCCAAAATGAAAGGTCAAAGGCAAAGCTGTATGGGGTACGTGACAAACTGTAAATATGTTATTGTTTATATTTAAAATTTTATGAATTTTGTAAAATTTGAAATATAAATGATAATTAATACATACATGTGCTTTAATTTTCTTTAAAAGAATTTTTTAATCAAATAAAAGGAAAGAATAAATTTGCGCTATTAATTAAAGATGATTTATATCCTGGCAACACTGCCTTGACTCCACGATATGATGAGATTCATGTATTGACTGTTTATCAAGCTAAGATGGTACGTGGCATCAGACATTATCATTATCATATAGCCCACTCACTTTGTGAAACTGGGGTATAAAACCCAACCAGTCGCTATCCTGCAAAGTACTTCCAAACCACAGGTGTTCAGCAAAAAGCACACGTCCAGCCCTAAGCCCCATATGAAAAAATGCTAACTGATGTTCAATACCATAGGGGATAGGGGTGGTATAGTATTGAACATCAATTGACATTTTTCCATATGGGGCTTAGGGCTGGACGTGTGCTTTGTGCCAACACCTGTGTTCCAAACCAGAACTTGAAATACCAGTGTTTTATTACGATTATCACACAAAAAACTGTAAATAAAAACTCAATACATTCCTTCCAAGAAACTGGCAAACATTTTGATGAAAGATAAATATGCATAAAATTCTGTTTATTTCTGCTCCTAAATAATTCAAAAAGAATGATCTATAGTTTCGCATTGTTTATTTCAGCCATATACAAATGTGTTAACACTGATGTCCACTATATTGAACTAATGCATAATTTAAGTAGTCTTAAAGAAATTAGAGTTACCTCCCTTTAATCACAAAAACATGGATCTTGTTAGTAATTTAAGTCCCTATGTCTAGGTCAAAATCAAACTGGTCTGATTGAATAGTTTGTTACAGATATCTGTCAGCTAAGAAGGTACAGATGATAGACCTACTCCAACTGGGGTTTATTTTCTTCAAACAAATATAAAAAAGATCTGATGATAATCAGTCTGGTGAGAGAGGGGACTGTACACTGTATAATCACTGATCTTTGCTCAGCAGAAACTTGTGTGTGGTGTCTACAAGAAAATAGTGCTTCGGCTGAATACACATTTAGAGTTTGCCGGCTATTTCCATCCAATCGGTGAGTCCGAAATTTTAAACTCCTGGTCAATTTAATTTGTTAAGAGTTGGGAGATTTTGCAAGACTTGTCTTCTTAATGGAGATTTAGCTGTTATGAGTATACGGCAAACTGCGCATGTCATTATTTTAAAATATACATCGCTCTATCCACATGATTGTCATATATGGCTGTATCCCTACACAAGGCCTAAAATTAACGTAACGAGAAGCTTCGGAAATATTTTCACAAGGTGATGATTGCCAGCTCAATCCAAACAGACACTAAAGGGAAGAATTAGATGCTGAAATAAATATTAAGATACAAGGATTGTTTTTTTGTTCATTGGGTTTAACATCTTACTGACAGTATTTCAGAGGCTGTCTATTTGAGACAGATATAGTGCTGCCAAACTGTAGTATCACACCGTAGACATGTTGCATGATACCACACCCAGTCCTGGCTCTACCCTTATATGCTGAAAGCCAAGCAAGAGAGCTATACCAGTACCAATTTTATGACTAGTAATTACAAGGATTTAAATTTATATTACAATCATGAATTAACTTTTAGAATTTGTTTGTCTTGTTGTCTTTGGTATTTCCAGGGTATTCCTAGCCTTGATATCTTTTGCTGACAGTGGCTTTACTAAATGATCCTTGAAATCATATGGGCCTATTAGATATATCCAATTCACAGAGCAATTATATCCCTTGAAATCATATGGGCCTATTAGATATATCCAATTCACAGAGCAATTATATCCCTTGAAATCATATGGGCCTATTAGATATATCCAATTCACAGAGCAATTATATCCCACTGACAAATTATGAAGTGACTGATACATCTGAAAGCAATATCAAAACTTAACTATTAATTATTTTTAGTAATTCAAGGCAGTTGAAGGATCATCGTGGAGAAGTAAGACATGGTCAGCTCTGGGTGACTTTGTGTAATATTTAAAAGTGCAGGTTTCATTTCTTGGTCTCCTGGGAGTCGAACCCAGAACTCTCGATTTCAAAACCAAGAGTTATCCACAAAACCAATTCAGGTAAGAACCTGTCATTTAGTGTAATAAAAGAAGTTGATGTTGAAGGTACTGACTTAAAATGTTTGAGACATTGGGACTTGTGTGTACGGTCAAAGTTTTAAGTAAGACTTGTTGCATCAACTTTTGATCCTAAACGTGATTTTATACAAATGTGCATGTATTGCTGTATATGAAGTGGATATTCCAGTGTTTTCAGGCGTGTCCAAAATAAAACATTTTTCTATGAAAACAAATTTATTTATTAATAAGATATGCTAACAAAACAAAACATTGCTGACGTAATTCAAATATAAGATGGGTATTGAGTAGAGTTAATAATAAATTGTTTGATATCCAGATGTCAGGGCATGTCATGATTAGCAGAAGTATCCATGATAGAAACAAAGTCAAACGATATCACAGGAGTTAAAATTCAAATGACATGGCACCTAGAGTGATTACACTGAAAGCATTGTTTTTCTCACACAGGAAAAGCCAAATAGGTAAACCAGGTAAAATCATAAATTTCATCGCAGCCAAGGCAGCTGTAAAGGTGTTAAAATATTAGTTTAGTTAGTGTAAACTTATATGTTTTAAGTCGATTGGGAAACAAGTTCTTACAACTTATACTAATCTTCTCGACGGTTCCTGGGTTGGACCAGTGCGCCCGGGAAGATCATGAACAGTTCTTGCCTCCAGTGGGGTTCATACCCACAACCTCCTGATCGGTAATCGGATACGTTACCACTGGACCACGGCGTCCTCGTAAAAAATATTAATCCATAGTTGAAAAAAATGGGCTTTTCTAATGAATATATTGAGGAAAATGTCGGGACTTTCATTTTACTTAACACAGTAAGAAATATGACTTGTCAAAGTTTGAAACATAGAAGTTATACTCTATTTCAATATATTTGGGAATGGATTTTAATTAAAACTTAAATTTAAGTCTGTATCGTTTCCTCGTAAATGTCACATACATTAAAGGTAAAAATTTTGCTAGATATACATGTATAATGATCAGAGAATAAGCCATTTCTATGTACCATTTGGCCAGTGGTAAGAAGAGGCTTAATCTGGTATGTCTCATTATCCACTGACTGCTTTATGACTTATCTGACCTTGATTTCACAAGGTTTGTGAAGTCCATAATAACTTAGGCTTGTATTTTACAACCCCCACCCCACCTCTTTTCAAGACTTTCTCAGTAAAAAGCTCATATTTTCATAGTGAAAATCAAACATTTTGGTAAACCTACATACAAGAACAAACATGATTTTCGACTCATAAAGCATCTGAGAACAATAGTTCCTTGAACTTCAGACGTGAATGATTTTATGGCAGATTGCTCATGGTAGAATGATCTTATGATTTAATACCTTGCATGTATCAAAGACAGTATATGTTGACAACTGTCTGGCATTGCACCAATCCAGTAATAAACAGTTGGATTGAAAAGTAAGCTAAAAATACTTTTAACCTTCTATCCTTGACTGTGTGTATATTGAGAGATTACTAGAACAGTGTACTCCACAAAACTCCACCTAAACCTTTAATATAAAAATAGAAGTTTCATCACACTTCTGTTCAGGAAATCTAATACAAAACATAAAACAATATAACTGAAGTTTCAAAGATACAATTCATGGTAAGAAAAAAAGAAAAAACACTCAAATTACTTCTGTTTATTATATCCTTTTTTCATAGGAAAATAGATTTTCATGCTATTTATCCCATAGAATGCAACAGTAGACCCAGAACACACTGACATCATTTAGTTAGGACAGTGACTCTCCTATCCACAATGTATAAAGAAATCATATTCATTTAATCTAGAATCATGAAATGTTGTATTTTCTGAACACTGTAATTGTGAGTATCAAAAAGAAAATTGAGTTAACACAAGAAGCAATAGATAAACATGTATTTCTCAGCTGCCACAATCAAAATATGTGATACTACAAAGACAATAAAAACTAGATTTCATTCGTTGATACGAGTGATAGGACTTTCTGCTAACATTGAAAAATATAAAGATTAATTCCGTTAGGAAGAATATATATTAAATTCCCTACCTTTTACTCTTTTTTTTCGTATGGACTTCTCATGCATGAACTTTTTGAAATAAGCCATATTCCAAAAATAAACAAGTAACTGGTGTTGCAAGCAACACATGAGTCCCCTACCGGTGAGGTGCATAATTTTTCCATTACCACACCAACCAGAATTTTGGTCCAAAAAAAAGCAAAACTTTGGTAAAAGTAAATGTAAGGGAATATTTAAGTTATGACCATTTAAGCAAGACTTACATGTAGAGTTGTTGTCTCTGCTGTGCCCACTATACAATTCATGCAAGCAAGACAGATGCAAGAAATAGAATTAATAATAGAATTAATAATAGTTACCTTGCCTGATCCAAAATGTTTTTCTTTAGTGTTTAGTCTTGTTGATGAGAAATGAGAACTTTCACTCTGCATCACCACCCTGACTATATACATGCCTTACATGCGGTCGCGGGATCCTATTTTTTGCCATATTTTCACTATTTCCGTTACCATAGCAACCAAAATTTTAGTCAAAGAACAAAAATAAAATGATGTGCATAATCTACATATTGCCATCTAGTCATATACCAAGTTTCATCAAGTTAGCTTGCTTAGTTATAAAGTAATCGCGGGATCCCATTTTTTTGCCATATTATCACTATTTCCGTTACCATAGCAACCACAAATTTAGTCGAATAAAAAAAATAAAATGACGTGCATAATCTGCACATTGGCATCTAGTCATAAACTAAGTTTCATCAAGTTAGCTTGCTTAGTTATTAAGTTATCGCGGGATCCAGATTTGAGCGGACAGACAGACGGACGGACAGACGGACAGACGGAGGGCAAACCTATAGTCCCCTCCGGTGTGAACTCCGGTAGGGGACTAATAAATCTTTATTTTGATATCGCTTTCTTATAACTTGACCAATTTTACTATTCTAGGTACCAAAATAAATGGCCTGAAATTCCATTGTAGCATATTTGGTTCTAGTTTTATAGGTATTCAAAATATAAACAATTAAACTTAAACCTCTTAATTCTGCATATCAAAATTCTTTTTTTATTTTCGTGTACAGTCGCGGGAATGAAATAGTAAATGCTACCATGCAATAGAATCGTCGACGCGTGTAGCCTCGTGAGTAAAATTCAAATAACGCTTGTACATACGATCGAGACGACTGTATTACACAAAGTTACTAAATTTTGCGCTTTTAGCTAATGCCTTGGTCACACATTCAGGATTTTTACTGCCGTCCTTGATAGGACCATTCCCGATTAAAATGTGTCAAAAGTCTGATCAAGATCCTGTGATTCGTGGCTGGAAATTCAAACTTATTAAAATTTGTAAAAACATTTATTTAATCACGACAACAATCAGATATTGTTCAGGAGGCGTCCCGATCCAGCCGTTTCCAGCAGAATTCGTCCCGATTATCCCGTTCTCAATCCGATTCTGATCCGATACAGCAGAATCTGTCACGACATAGTCACGATTGTAATCCGACTAGACAAAATCGGCTGAGTTTCCCGAATGTTACGGGACGCACCTAACTGTCAGGAGTGCTTGGCCGACCTCTCCGGACCATTCCCGATCCGTAGGACTCTGTTACGAACATATACGACTGCGTTCAGACAATGATAGGACATTGAGGATAGTAATCCGACTTTTTCGCTTTTCGTGTCGTAGCGCTGTCTGATCTCAAACGGGAGCCATAATCGGCACTGTGTGAACGCCGCATTACAGACAAATTAGCTTGCAGCGTCTTGAACGGATGACATGTGTTGATCATTTTGTTTCAAACGTCTACACTTATACACGCTCATGGTATCTCAAGCTGGCAATTAAATTACATTGTATTACATATATTTTCACTTAGGTTATCATTTATCATAAATTTGGAATATAGCTTGTACAACATTTATCGATAGATGCAACAATAAAGTCGGGAAATTGCAATGTTTCAACAACGGTCTAAATGACATGTGTCAAAACGCTCAAAGGATTATGGGTAACGCAATGCTGCAACTGATATTCATAAGTAACGTAAATAAAATGATTTGACAAAACATTAAATCATTGTCAACACTTGCTTAGTTTGTTTGTTTGTTTGTTTGTTTGTTGGGTTTAACGTCCCACCAACAGTATTTCAGTCATTTGGAGACGATGTCTACTTAATGCAGTTATAGTGCTGCCACACTGCAGTATCACGTCGTAGACATGTGGCATGATACCACACCCAGTCACATTATCCTGATACCGGGCCAACCAGTCCTGCAACTACCCTTATATGCTAAGTGTCAAGCAAGGGAGCTATAACAGTACCATTTTTTACGACTTTGGTATCGAACCCACGACCTCCCGCTCCCGAGGCGGACGCTCTAAACACTCGGCCACCGGGAACGGTACACCTGTTTAACTAGTAATATCAATATGATATAAGTAAAAAGTTGTTGTTGTTTTTCCAATTTATATGACTAAAACATATCTGTAAACTTACATTTTCCGAAAATGCTTCAATTAAGGTGAAAGCGAAAGTAGGATATTTTATGAAAATTTTTACAATTGGCTTTAAATTCGTATTTTTTATGTTACTTCCTTATTTCTTGATCAATTTCAAAACTCTAGGTGCCAAAATAATCGTCTTAAAATTCTCTACATCTCACTTGCTTAATGTAAGCACATATTTCTAATGATTCTTAAGATATAAGCCGGAAAACTCTGACATGACGGCAGAATCGCAGAAATTCTATATGTTTAAATTCTTATTTTTGATGTAACTTCCTTATACTTTGATCAATTTTAAAACTCAAGGTACCAAAATAATCGTCTTAAAATTCTCTACATCTCATTCGCTTAATATGTTGACTTATTTAATATCGGTTTTAAGATATAAGCCGTGAAACTCTTACATAACGAAAAAGTCGCTGAAATTCTACATGTTTAAATTCTTATTTTTGATGTAACTTCCTTATACTTGGATCAATTTCAAAACTTTAGGTGCCAAAATAATTGTCTTAAAATTCTCTACATTTCACACGCTTTATCTATAGGAATATTTTTAATATTTTTTGAGATACAAGCTCTTAAACCTCTTGAAAAATGAAAAAATCACCAAAGCTATATGCACGAATTTCGTTTTTTTCCCCATTCCTCCATGAATCTTAGGTCAATCATTAAACTTTAAGCATCAAAAGAACGGCCAAACATTGCTCTACAAATAATATTCATCATCATATTTTCAAAAATCAAAGAATTTCGAGATATAAACTGTTAAACACACTGAGGGTTACCGAATTTTTGTTTTTCCGCCATAACTCAACCGATTCAATCCCGATCATCAAAAACGAAATATCATCTGAAAGGTCTTTCTAAGCACTACAAATTATACGCATAGTGTCTCGATAGATTTTTTTCCGTTTTTGAGATATTTAAGGCCGAAGAAAAACCCGATAATTGATATATGACCTTGACCTTTGGGATTTTCCGGAAACGGAAGTGACATGGCTCCATAGAATCTAATATTACATCTTCAGACAAAATTTCAAGCAAATCATACAAAAAATAAAGCCTACAGGGATTAAAAATTTTAAAAATTTTAATAGCATTATGACGTCATGTGACGTTATATGGCTTCACTTTTCAAATGTAAAGAAGACTATAGATAACAATCCAAATCTCAGCTTTCTAGCTTTTCTGGAAGCGATTTTATACGCATCTGAAATTTGACGTCATTAGTTCGAATCTTGGATTCGCCATAAAACATTTACCTTTTCAAATTTGGAAAAACGGACACCGGGATGCACAACTAGAGTCTAACATACACATTCTGTGAAATTTTGATAATAATCGATCCAGAAATAATGGCTGTACACCGCGTACAAACTTTTTCACCCGACGTCAAATCTGACGTTATATGACGTCGTATGAATATAAAATTCATTGCATCCGAAAGCTCATGGTTTGAAATATATGCCATAAAATTTTCATTGTTCTGAGTCAATGGCAACACCTCGAAATTAACACAAACATAAGAGGAAGAAAAAAAAATAATAATAAGAAGAAAAGAAAATAATAAAAAAAACATAAACCAAATATTTTTTAAAGAGGATGATCCTTAAATAGAAACTTTGAAAGACACTGTAAAGTCACGAATTGCATCAAACTATAGTTTTAATGAAGATTTATGATGGGAGAAGTGATATACTACTCAATAAAATGATTCTATGTTTATGTACTTTAATATGACTGTTGAGTTCATATTGGCTATAGTCACATTTTAACAAAATATGTTGAAATAAATATTTGTGAAAAATGTGAATTCCAAATGTCACATTGAAACATGATTTTATATTCCAAGTCACTTACCAAGATTCATTTTCATTTCCTACATACCAGACCAAAATTTTATTGAATATCAAAATGTTTTGTAGTTTTTCATAATACAAGATTTAATATACCAGGTAGACATCAGAAAACTGTAAACTGTAATTATGTGTTGTCTAATTCTAATCTATTTTTCTTCTGATCAAAATAATAAGCAGATGATACGCATAAAAATGTTTTCAAAATGCAAAATAAATGCAGTCATGAATTATTATATCTTGAGGCTTGATCTGACAAATATTCATAAAATGCAGGTATGAGAATAACAAACATTTAATTTGAGTTACCTCCCATTAATCACTTTCTAAATATAATCAGATCTACTTGGTTATGGACAAAATTTCTTTACTCAAAAGTTATATTTGAAATTCAGGAAGCATTGTGGAAAAAGAAAGTGATGCATTTTAATTTTGTCTACAAACTTAACCTGACCAATCTGATTAAACTTCTTAAAAATTAATTTGCCAAAGTGTTGACTGATATAAACAACTGAATAAAGATTTGTAAAAAAAATATCAGAATAAAAAGGAACATCTATACCAGTTGGTCACATTCTTATAGACTGAAACTCCCCCTCAGTACAGATGTTCATGTCCATACTATATACATGTTAAGTGTTTACTGCTCAACTTTATTTTTTATTAATTTTACTACTAAAAAAATTTTTTTTTTCTTAGTTTCTTCTACTTTCTAAACAATATCATCATGTATCTCACATACAATATAAGACATTTTAACATGAATTAACATGTACACAAGAAAAGCAATCATATGGAAAACAATCACAAAGGAGCTTTGGTGTGTTTGTATCATTCATAGATTGTGACATTAGGTCACTGATTTTGTGAAAATAGAGGAGTGATTTTATCAATATGAGGTTCTTAAGTTGATATTATATAATTCTGCGCGGGTTTTTGTTGTTCTCTCCAGATTTCTTCCAGGACAAGGACGAAGATCCGAGATCGTCTCTGAATTGCTTAGACGGTGCAGGTGTAGAAAAGAGGGAGATCATGTGTCGTTGATTCATTATCATTCCGAATTTTTTAAGTTTGTATCCTATGAGTGAAACATGAATTAGGCATATTTTGCTATAATATATCAAACAGACATGGAAAAACTGCAAAGTAAAAAAAACAAAAGATTGAAATGTTGTAAATGTATACTTTATAATTAAATATATATCTGCAGGCACCCAAGCTGGTGCAGGGATCCAGTCATAAATCTACTGAGTCTAAGATTCAGGCTCAAGAAATGCCAAATTTTCAAAGTTATGTTTCAATAACCAGTAAATATTTCAGTGGCTGCCACTTTATTTCTATACTTATTAGAGAAATACCTTTGAGACAATTTAAATACATGTATTGTGTTTTTGTTAATTCATATAAAACAATATAGGACATTTTCTTGGAATCATATGTCTAAAATTTATACTCTTTAAATTCAATTATATATCCAACGTTGAGTGAGCAGATCTGAACACATTAACTCCTCTTGTTAAATAACCAACAAAACTGAGGTACAATACTCCTTACCATGATCCAGATATGTTGAACATTTCTTGAGGAGCATAGATTTGTTATATTTCATACTGAAAAATAAAACAAATAAATAAATTTCTGGAGTTAGACATTTCTTTGAGACTATACACAATGTGACAGTTTATTAAAAATCTTGTGTTCAGAAATTTGAATTCTGGACTACATATATCAGAGTTTAATTATGTGTCCTGGATTTGTTTCTGTTCGAAGTTCCATCAACAATATTTCAGTCATTTGTGGACTTTGTTTACATGAGACTAATGTATTGCTTCACTGGCAGATCACATCATAGACAAACTAGAGATTTGTTTTCGAAGAAAACTGATGTCTCCCCCCCCCACCCTCTTCCCCTCACACACACATATACACTAAGGCACACAGTGACATATGCAAATAGTTAAAGTTAAAGAGCTGACTATATTGTTAAAGCCCTGTACAGAGTTATGGACCTTGTGCATGACACTTTCTCTTATTAATTTCTTTCCATAAATGAAATTTAATTTCAATAGCATGAGTTAAACTGGAGTTATCTTAAGGAAAAAAATTAAGAACTAAAAAAGCTTCAAGGTTATATGTCTCAAAGTGAATGAGTTATGTTCCAGACAAAACTTAATTGCAAATGAAATTAAACACTGGGCAATAACTCCAAAAATATGATTTGCAGAATAAAGGTTCTTGTGCAATTCTCCTTTGTGAGGAATATTCACTTGTGCATAATTTAAAAAAAAGAAATTGAACAAATTGAACAAAATGCAGTAACTCCAAAAATATTATGTGCAGAGTTATGGTTCTTGTGCACTGCACTTCTCCTCCATGTGTTCTATCCATCTATTTAGTTTCAAGGTGCTCTTAAAAAAAAATTAAACAAAGGGCAATAACTCCATAAATATGATGTGCAGAGTTATGGTTTTTGTGAATGACACTTTTCCATCATGAGGTCTATCCACCTGTGGAGTTTCAAATTAATAGCTTTTATAATTTTTGAGTTATGCTCCAGACAAAAAGTGTGACAGACAGACAACTCCGACAAAAACTGTATGTGCCCCCCATATAAACAAATGTGGAATACTTGGGGTAAAATAATGGGTCAGTCGGGTAACCAGAAACAAACCTTTTTTTTACGCCTTTGGTACAATACTGCTCAAAGACAGGGGAATTTATTATTTCAACTTCTTGTACTGTGTTGAAACCTGGGCCTAGACTTCATCTTTCGTTGGTTTTCTTTTGGTACTTGTCAATGGAGCAGGAGTTGTGACAGAGTTCACATTTCCACCTGAAGGTGCTCCACATAACCAAATGTCATATTTAACACTCCTCCTTTTTCTTGTACTTGGGATAGAACAATTTCACTTGTTCTTTCCAATCTTGTCCAAGTTGCTTACATCTCCCCACGTTTTCATTAAAATGTAAGGCAGAGATAAATTGCCTGCACATCTATCTATGGAAGGATAATCTTGACATTTCTGGTGCAAACTGGTTTAGCAGGCTGTGGAAAGCTTCTAGTGTCGAAGTCTGAAATCCAGTTGAGAGTTCTGACACATCCTTACACAGGCACTTACTCCAGTGTGACTGATGCACTTGAATCTTGAAAAAGAAAAATATTTCAAACTTAATTGTAACTGAAATAACCCAGAAATGTTATGATAGTTAACAAAAAAAGAAGATGCATCATTATTAAGGTTGTTTTTTTTTTGTCTTGATGTACTATACTGAAATAATACTGAAATAATCCTAAAAAGCATGATTTGTTTTAATGAGTTAATGTTTGTTTTTTTGCTTTTGTGAGATTGTGTTTTTTTGGGGGGTGGGGTTGGGGGGCATGTTGTGTTTGTAATTTTTATCTGTTGCTATGAAGAACAACCTAAAACCATCTTGAACTTATCTAAAACACATTTAGAATATGTGAGAGGACTTACTAACAAGGGGTGGGGATCTGAACAGGTTTTGAGATATAAGGTCATAAGTAAAATTGAGGGGGTGGGGCCTGACCCCTTGGCGACCCATGTGAACATAAAAGAAGTAGCATCCAATATGTCTCACCATGAGGAACAGGAATATATATATGGTTTAGGGGTGGGGGTCTGAAAAGTTTTGGAGATGTAAGGCCACATGTAAATTTGAGGGGGCAGGGTCTGCCCCTGGGTGACCTCGGGGGACACCAAAGTAGTACTATTCAATATTTTCATTTTTAGGAACAAAAAAATAATTGGTTCAGGGTTGGAAATTTGAAATATTTAAGCAAAATATTTATTTTTCATGCAAAAATCCATCTTTGAGGGGGCGGGACCTGGCCCCCAGGGACCCCCATTCACAAAAATCAGGGAGGCCCCACTACTTACTGAGGACTATAAGATAGGTTGAGTGGCCTCTGAGATATGGCCCGTACAAAGTTGCTGGCGTGAGAAAGAAGAAGAATAAGAATAATAATAAGAAGAAATCAAACTTTGTTTGGCAAACTTAATAATAATCAAACGATGTTCCCTAAATAAAAAAGTAAGGCAATATAACTGAGAAATATTTTGGTTGTGGTTGGTCATGTTTTAAGGGCAGAAGACCACACATCATGATGATGTAGACAAACAGGTAGATGGTAACATATGAAAGACAGAAGGTCATATTCTTACAACTCATGGGTAATCGCAACATGCTAGACAGATATCAAATGAATAAGAACATTTGCAAGATTGTCAAGCTGATTCTAGTACATGTCTATAAACTGATTTCAGGGAGTGATTTGATTTGTTGTTGTGTTGGAGGCTACTAACAGAGCACAGTATTTCAGTAACTACAGGGGAAGAAAGGCTCTGAAAGCAAAGAGAATCACAGACCTACTGCAACATGAATTCAAACCTCAGTATTGTGAGGTAAAATAATGTTAGAAAATTATAATGTTAATGAGGCCTCTAATTGGAAATTATGATTTTTATTACATTAAGTTACCTTTTGCAACATGCCAGACATCAAAGGAGTGGACAGTGCCTGGCAGATGTTCCTTTATCCATGTTTGGATGTGCAGGTGTCTATCTGTTATGATCTCTGCCAGTGATAGCCCATTCTTCTGCAGACGATCCGGAATTCTTTTCAGGCCTTTTAACTCCATGTGGTAACTTGATTTCACTTCATGTGACTGAAAAATACAAGCATATATAATTTCGAACAATTAACAAAAATCCCAACAAATGCATGTGAAGCTCCTAAGAATCCTGTCTGATTATTTTGAAAGTGGGACGTTCATGTAACAGGAAAGATGAGATTGATTTTTTGTTACAGAAATATGTAATTTCTTTTGAAATGAATCTGGTGTATGAAATAGATCTTCATGATACTGTGGATATACAATCGAACTTCGGTGACTCGAACACTGAAAACTGGAACACCATACTTTACTCGAACACATTTCACGGTACCGGCATAAAATGTTCTTAATTCTATATTGTTCGACCTGGGATGCGTCGAAAAAACACTGATGGCTGGAACTCTCTTACTAAATTTCCGGCCCAAGATTAAAAGTGCTATGTATTTCACACCTATCTGTCGAACCTCCCTACCCGTGATGTTCGCCAACCAATGTTCGCTGGAGGGCTTAATTGCAACCTGCGGCACAGCATGTTTTTCACACATTGTGATATTGGCACAATCAGCGGTTGAATAATTAACACATCAAAGTGTTTGAAGATGATATAAGTAAACGTTGATCATGTTGCAAATTAAAGAAGGAATTTGTGTAATTGATTTAATGGAATATTAATTGATTGGTTTTCAGCTATATGCGTAGATTATTTACAATACATTTTTCTGTTTTCATCGTTTTATGCAAAATAAAATGTATGCAGGAAATGATACGACTTACACGTAGGCCGATGTATGTGTCCATGTACGTTTAAAAAGTAAATGTCATCATTGATGTTTGTGCTTTTATCTTGATAGCTGCTGTTTTATTAATTTATATTTGTTTTAAAAGAATAACAAAGATAAGTTTTTTTTATTTAATGTTACCTCTATAATTATTTTGCTGACTGATATCTACTTTAATCAATCAATTCTAAAGGACGTCCTGATAATTAATTAAAGTTTTTAATACATGTACATATGTAAATTATTATAAACATGGTTGGGCCAAACCACCGTTGACTAGAACAAATTACTGTTCCCCCAGCCTGTTCGAGTCACCAAAGTTCGACTGTAATGTGTCATTTTTTTTGCTAAGATCTCTCAATCGAAACAAATTTATAAGCTTGAACAAAATTATCCTTTATGCACCCCCACCCCACCCTGCACCAGATCCCAGTGGACAGTGGATATGTATTAAATTAAAGTTTTACTCATTTTATGTGTCAAAGACAATTCATACAACCATTGATGACACACAAATAACATTAAAGGAATTTTACAAACCTGCACAAGCTCCAATGCAATAACTTTTCCAGTGTACATGTCTATCATAGAGAAGACCCCATATTTTGCACAGTGCCCAGGACTGTCTGAACGTCCATCACCAGCAACAATCACCTCCTTCGTATAACCAAAGAACTATTGAACTGAACCTTATAAAGATCAAGTCCTTTATGTATATAATTTTCTACTGACAGTTCCTTGGTAAGAGCAGTACTTTGCACCTGTGAAGATCATGTTTGTTTGTTTGATTGTTGGGTTCAAAGTCCCAGTGAGAGTATTTCATTGATTTGGAGACGATGTCTATTTGAGACAGAATAGTGCTGCCACACTGCAGTATCACGTCATAGACATGTGGCATGATACAACTCCCAGTCATATTATTCTGATGCCAGCCCAGTCCTGGAACTATCCTCATATGCTGAGCCACAAGCATGGGAGGTATATAAGAACTTTTTTTAACAACTTCGATATGTTGTGACCATGGATCGAACCATCAACCTCCCTCTCCTGAGGCAGATGCTCTTACCACTCGACCACGGGGATGATGTGTGACGGTCATGATTAATTCTTAAACCACAATCTTCGGATCCAAACTAGACACTCTTAAGAATAAATGGTTTTAGAATTGCATACTTACTGTTTTTGCTCCTCGGCATCAGACTCACTCATGAATGTCTGGCACAAAGTCTGGATCCATGTCTGCATCGTCAAACGCATGCTTCGATGTGGACATGGAAGACTTGTTCAGTGGTGAGTTGGTGACCATTGCATGATTCGTCCTCTTACTGGGTGTTGACAGGACAGAAGGCCTGTGAAAACAGCAGGATGTGCCACATCTACAGTTCCACTGACATCATTCTCGTCATACTGTGTGGTGTTTCTGCAGAGTCTCTGTACCTGAAAATGTCTCCAGTGTGTTAGGGCAGTTGGTAGAAAGGATACCTACCAATACAGTGTGCTGTGATTTGAACTCTTGACAAATATTACTTACTGTAAGTCTAAAGCTGAATAAATATCTGAATTAGTATTGTCCAGTGGGCACCAAGTATTGCAGGTTAGGCCTATTACTGATTACAGAATGTGTTGGTGAAAATGTTAGCTATTTTATATCAGAATCAGTGAACATATTATAGTCTTTTAACATTGTATTTTAACATTCAGACATTTTTTTCATATTTTTCATCCAATATTGAGTCAGAAGATGCAATGAAACAGCCCTATTTTTTTTTTCTTCAAATTGCACGGACTATGAAGAAATCTACCACTACTTACCTCTAGACTTGTGTGCACAGTCATGTCTGTTTCATATTCACTTGTGTGCCCGTTCCCTTCGTCTTTACTGTACATTTGACACATCTGCATTGTTCAGCTGGCTGTAGAACTAACAATCTCATTATCTGGATGAACATTTTGATTTTTGAATTACTAATAGACTAAAAATATGAGATAAAATGCAAAATGTCAGACTGATTCACAATGAGTAACAATTAGCAGGTGCTTTATGGATGTTTGATCTGACACTTAGGTAATTATGCGACTGAATAATAGTGCATAGCTGAAAATGTGAGTGGGGCCTCCGTAGCCGAGAGGGTAAAGTCGCTGACTTTAGCACTCACTTAACTTCTCACCGCATGGGTTTGAATCCCAGCAGGGTCATTCGGATTTTCATGTGAGGAAGCCTTCCTGCTGGCTTGCAGTAGGTCGATAGTTCTACCCAGATTCCTCCATGCATTTGGGGTCTTCCTCCACCTGTAATTAGCTGGATGTTGCTATATGACTGAAATACTGTCGAAGTGATGGTAAACTCAAATAGTCAAGTGTTAAAGAAGTTTAGCTTTGGTCTAGTCAGTAATCAGACTCGATACATGATATAAACACCTTATTTTTTCATCCTTCGATCCTGATACATTCATAATCAGCTGTTTAAGCTATTTTTCACAAAAGTATACAAGAGTGTTCACTGGAACATGTGTGTCACCTGCTGAATCGTGACGAAAAAGTTTGACGGACAGTGTACAGATGGACAGACAGACAAATGACGGAAAAGTGATTCCTGTGTGTCACCTCTGAAAAACGCAGATACATAAAAGACTTCATGTTCCCCCTCAGCAGTTTAATCTGCAAATATACTGCTCTAACATAGTGTTTCATAAATTACAGATAGAATGCCTGTTTCTGTATCATACCTTTGATTGCTACTTGTTGGATTTGCATGGCATAAGTTGGATGAAGCTGCTGATTAGACTGGGATAACAAACCTTCTTCCTGAAGGGGACAAAGGGAATATAAAATTTCTTACAGAGATACCACAAATTAAGCAAACAAAATGTGTGCTAAAGTCACTGACAATAAATATTTTAATTCATACAGAGCATGAACATTTGTCTAAATATAGTTTACACATATCATCATATTTCAGCATCATATAACCAACACTGCACAAATAGTACAGATATAACTCCTTGTTAAACATTACAGATATAACTCCTTGTTAAACAGTACAGATATAACTCCTTGTTAAACAGTACAGATATAACTCCTTGTTTTCAGGACAAATTTTTTATGTCATGGCCAGGGATAGAACAATACTTTTGCTGGGGCAGACACTCTAACCACACAGACACCAGGATTAATTACAAAGTTTGTTTTCTACTTTCAATGAATTACTTATATTAACTGGCACCAGCTCTTCAGTAATGATTGGTTGCTGTTCAGGAACTGCTCTCTGGATGCAGAGGTCACTGTCCATCTCCTGGCCATTAGTTTCTGTCTGAACATCATGAGTGAGACTTGCTGGTTCTACTTCATCAGCAGATGCCTCAAAACAGTCTGAAAATAAATGGAAATTTAAATAAAGCAAGTGACAAACATTTCCACTGAATAAGAATAGTGTTTTAGGAAGGGGGGAAAAGTATGCAAATGAGCTAGGAAGGGAATTTTTCTACTATGTATAATGTAGGTTTTATTGCATTTTACTCTCATTTATTTGTTTTATTGCATAAATGAATAATTAGGACAATAATATAACATGTCTGAACAGTTTTATTAAGAATATAACATTTTACAAGAGGGCCAAGATGGTCCTGAATTGCTCACCTGAGAAATATTGCTTTCATTGCCTTTTACAACATAGTCATACTGAATACAAAATCCATGCAGAAGAACAGCAATATATTATCTTAACTCCACACAAAAAGTTTACATGTGGTCCATAAAACCAAGTTCACCCTACACTGGACCAATTTTGACCCCAGGGCCATGATTTGAAAACATATTCCAAGTCCACAAGGCTATGTTACATACCAAATATCTAAACCCATGATCTTGTGGTTTCTAACAAGGGTATTTTTTAAAAATCTTTCCTATGTAAGTCTATGCAAAATCAAGTGACCCCTGGGGTGGGGCCAATTTTGACTCCAGGGCCATGATTTGAACAAACTTGGTAGTTGTCCATAATGCAATGTCACACACCAAAGATCTTAACTCCAGGCCTTGTGGTTTCTGAGAAGAAGTCATTTTTCTATTTTTTATTAGTGATATTCCCATTGTCGCTAGTCACCGACAAACAGTTACAGTTAAAAACGATAAACAAGAGGGCCATGATGGCCCTTAATCACTCACCTGAGAAATATTGCTTTCAATGGTTTATAATATGGACATACTTAAAGTGGGACCAATTTTGACACAGGGCCATGATTTGTAAAAAAAACTTGATAGAGATGTACTAAACAATGCTACACACTAAATATCTTAACTCTTGACCTTGTGGTTTCTGAGAAGAAGATTTTCCTTTCTTCCTCTATATAAGCCTATGTAAAATCAAGTGACACCTGGGGCGGACCCAATTTGGACCCAAGGGCCATGATTTGAACAACTTTGGTAGAGATCCACTAGACAATGGTACATACCCAATATCTTAACACCAGGCCATGTGGTTTCTGATGAGAAGATTTTTCTAGGTTTTCCCTATATAAGCCTATGTAAAATAAAGTCACCCTGGGGCAGGGCAAATTTTGACCCTAGGGCCATGATTTGAACAATTTTTGTAAAGGTTTGTAAGACAATTCTACATGCTGTACATGCTACATGCTTACAGTTTTGCAGGAGAAGATTTTCTAAGATTGCATTTTAAAATCTATTTTTAGCTCCTGTGACCTACTTTTTCAACCAATCATAATAATTTGTACAATTTTGTTAGAGGACATCATAAGGATGATTCCTGTGAAATTTTGTCAAAATCCCTTCAGTGGATTAGGAGGATTAGGAGGAGATGTTGTTTAATGGAAAAAGTTGACGCAAGACGCACGCACGCACGGACGGACAGATGGACGGACGACAGACGCCGGACAAAAGGCAATCATAAAATCTCACCATGAGCACGTTGTGCTCAGGTGAGCTAATTATCTAAGCTCTAGGCCTTATGGATTCATAAAAGAAGATTTTTAAGATTTTCCTATATAACTCTATGTAAAACAAGTAACCCCTGGTGCGGGGTCATTTATCACCATAGGGCTATGATTTGAACAGTCTTGGTAATGAACCATTAGATGATGCTACATATCAAATATCTTAGTTCTAGGCCTTATGGTTTCATAGGAGAAGATTTTTAAAGTTTTTCCTATACAAGTCTATGTAAAACAAGTGACCCCCGGGACAGGGCCAATTAACCCCTTAGACAATGCTACATGCCAAATATCTTCTTATTGTTTCATAGAAGAAGATTTTTAAAGTTTTTCACTATATAAACCTATGAAAAATAAAATGACCCCTGGGTCGGGGCCAATTTTGACACAGGTAATTAATAAGGCTATGTATAGGTAATTAATAAGGCTATGTATAGGTAATTAATAAGGCTATGTATAGGAAATTAATAAGGCTATGTACAGGTAATTAATAAGGCTATGTATAGGTAATTAATAAAGCTATGTACAGGTAATTAATAAGGCTATGTACAGGTAATTAATAAGGCTATGTATAGGTAATTAATAAGGCTATGTATAGGAAATTAATAAGGCTATGTACAGGTAATTAATAAGGCTATGTATAGGTAATTAATAAGGCTATGTACAGGTAATTAATAAGGCTATGTACAGGTAATTAATGTATCAAAACAGCAGCACTACAAAGACAATTTTATGGGCCCCATATGGGCTACCCACATGGGACCCATGTCGAAAGTGCAACCTGTATTGGCCTGGGTCCCATATGGGCAGCCCACCAAGATCCAATATGGGCCCCTAAGGGTCCCATATGGGCAGCCCCTAGATTCTACATAGGCCCCATATGGGCTACCCACATGGGACCCATGTCGAAAGTGCAACCTGTTTTGGCCTGGGTCCCATATGGGCAGCCACCAAGATCCAATATGGCCCCTTAAGGGTCCCATATGGGCGGCAGTCCACCAAGATCCAATATGGGCCCCTTAAAGGTCCCATACTTGCACCCCATTTGCATGTAATATGGCTCCATACCACTGCACTGTCTGAATGTGCAGTCAAATGTGGAAAACTGGTACCAACAGCCTCTGAAAATCTGTCGCTCCAAAAAATATTACTGAAAATCAGAAAATTGGTCCCTCAAATACAACATACAGTTTTATTTTTCTTCTTAATTTAATTAAAACTTCAATTTAATCACATGCTGAGAAAATACAATTCGAAAAGTCATAATTCATTCAAATACAATTTGAAAACAAATGGATATTTTTCATTTTCAAATTTAAAGTTTAAAATTTATTTCCTAGCCATAAGACAATTTCTTATGCAACAAAAACAAACACTTAAAGATTGCATATCTTTAACACTACATAAACTCAACAACTATTTAAAAAATATTGAATAAAAAAACTAGACTAATAAATGCATCACAATCACACACATAACAACTATTATTTCGTCTTAAGTTCTTAACCTTAAAGTACTTGAAATATGAAATGACATTAAAATTCAAAATAAAAAGGCTAACTGTAATGATGGATTACTTCAGCAGTACTATTAAAATTAAACAACAACATGGTGAAAATATAATTATACAGACTAAGCAGACTATCTTGTTCAGCCAAGTGATACATGGATATGTAAAAATATAATTTATATAAAACATAGATTGTTGGCATAGCATGTTTAACAATGTGAAAAAATAATCTGAATTAATCTTATCAACAATTCTCATGCACATACTAGTAGTCCAATCTCCACAAAACTGTTAGTTACAGAACAGATTCTTTTAAAGCTTAATAAAAGAAAAAAATAGTATAGTATACTTAATTCAAAGTTTGGCGTGTCTGAAAAATAATGGACTGATATTCAACTATTTAAAACTATATTCTAAACTATTCACTATGAATCTGTCCCTCCACTTATTGAGAGTGTCTCCTGTTGGAATTCCTACATTGAAGACTTGTCTGATTTTTGTTGCACTGTTTTCTTCCCCCTTCCCTGTTCAGTACCACCTGCCAGTCATTTATAGACCTCTTACTCAGCGTTCTCAGTGGTGTGGTTCTGAAAGTTCAAAAGGTATAAAAAATATTAAGGAAGCAAACCAAACAATGTTGGGACTGTTAAACTTGGCATTGAAACTAAAAAATATAACTGATGAGAATAAAGTATCATTTTTTTTCATATGTGTTCCACTGAATAATGCATTTTATAAATAAATCATAATGTAGGTGATGTGTGTTATCAGCTCAAGCCTCTGGGTTCTATTTAGTCTTAACATAGCTTTCTTGTAAATGATATAAAAATTGAATAATTCCAAGGCATTGACTATGACTTCATTACATTTAAGACTTGGCTAGAGTTTATTGCAGCAAATCTTACTGTAAAATTCATCCATGATATGCAGTTTGGTAAATGGCAGCGTCCCCTTCAGTCCATGGAAGTTGTAGTTTACATCCAGCTCATTTCCATTCAGAAAACTCCTCACAACGTCCCAGAGATTTGAATTAAACAGGTTGACAGGTATTCTGGTATTCTATCTACAATTACACAAAGCGTATACATTATGAATCATCTAGTTCTATATGTCAGAGATGTGAATACCTTAATGTAGCTTCATGTATATCTGTAGCAAGTTTAAATAGCAAGGTATACTTTGATCGGAATACAAGTGATAATAGTAAACACAGATTTGTTGCAGGATTTGTTATCTTGTAGGAATACCATATGGAATGCATACCAGAAAATTGCCAATGACAGTACGTAACGTTATCATTATTATTCAACAATACAGTAAATAATGCGAAAAGTAACAATAAAATTTATCTAACTTTTGATCGAAATTATTGATCCTTTGGTCCGCAAACTAAAATTTATAGCAGATAAAAGTAAATTCTAGACTTAGACACCTTGAATTTGAACTACTGGTACATACAATATACGATAAACCAGTCGAACTCAACTCGCGAAAATACGTTACAAACCAATTCCTCATTCATAATCAGAATTATTTTCAAAAAAAGCAAGACTTAATTATTAGAAAGGCATCTTAATCAATGTTATACATACGTATTTCACGTTTTGAATGGGCTAACAATGTTCGTCTGGCCGTCACTCTGAAGAAAAGCTAAGTAGGTTAACATCGCATTGTGTTGTTGACCGTTGGTTTGAATATTGCGGTTAACCGGAAATGTAGAGTGCGGCTGCGCATGTGTAAAATAGTAATATGGGACCCATATGGGTCCCACATAGTCGAACCCATATAGGCATATCCAGATACAGCCCATGTGGGTCCAGTAAATCTCTATATATGGGACCCATATGGGTCCCACACTGTTGAACCCATATAGGCATACCCAGATACAGCCCATATATATCCCTTATGGGGAAAAACTATATATATATGGGACCCATATGGGTCCCACATAGTTTAGCCCATATTGGCATACCCAGATACAGCCCATATGGGTCCCTTATGGGTGAAAAACTCTATATGTGGGACCCACATGGGTCCCACATAGTTTAGCCCATATTGGCATACCCAGATACAGCCCAATGCCCATAGGAAACCATATGGAATAACAAGGGCCCCTTTCCATATACCCTTGCTATCTGGGCTACACCAAGCATTCTTTATATTAAGGTTACATATTAACAAGATAAACATTACACATTACTTATCCCACCCATCATGTAATAATTAAACTACTATGTATAATTACAAGCTCAATAAAGAGGACATGAAATGTGCAATGTCCAGACTGACGAGTGAAGTGATAAGTAGGTCATGACCTATATGTATAAAAACATCATTAAAATACAAACATCTACTGACTAATAACTTATTGAATATGATCAATTAATGGAACTATTTAAAACAAAAAAATACCCCAAAACAATCACATAGAAAAATATCGGTCACTCAAAACTATTACTATCACAACTTTACATTCGACTGCAATACCAATTTGCACATGTGCTAATGGAAGTGAAAACTCTTTTTAATTTGACATATTAATATATATACAGTACTTCATAACAGTAATATATATTCAGTCAGGGTTTAATATATACATTTTCATTTTGGGGACATGTGTCCCCTCGAATATTTGATTTAGGGGTCATTTGAAATTTTAGGGGGGCATGCTTGCAGCTAGGTAATAATAATTATAAAGCTTAACTGTTTAGTTCAACAATTTATGATCTGGTTTATCATCTTACAGTAAACTTGAATGACAAATGTCAATTTAATATTATATACATGTACCACTAACCATGATCAGGTTAAATGGACTAACAAATGATACATTTGTTTTGCATCAATGCATGGCTTGCATTTCATAGTCCCGTCTGTTTTGTCAAGAAATACCCAGGTAAATCGTTTCAACCATTCGTCACAAAAGCCTCGTGGAACGTCTTTATTCTCTTAGCTGATGGACTATCAGGCTCAGCAACAGTAACTTCGCTTGATGACAAATCTGGGTAATTAGATGGATCAGGACAACCGGCATTGTCCGTTTCCGAGTTCTCTTTTGAAAAGAAAAACTTAAGATTCCGCTGCGTCATTGTTGCAGCATTTGCGATGATCCGAATGACGTACGTTGCTATGCAACAACTCACCATCATTGGTTGGGACTAAGTTGTACAGAACGTATCGGAACATCAGACTAAAGGGAGATTTTTTCTGTGATAAAATTTATCCAAATACATAAAAGAGCGATATATAGTGAGAAAAAATCAAAGTAAGTCTAGTTTGCATAAATAAAAACATGCTTCCATGCACGTAAACAAACAGCGTAATATTCGGGACGACAACGACATGAGATCATTGTTTAATGCAATGCCGGCAGTCCGGGTTCTATTTTAAGAAACGGAAAGTCCCATATCTTGATCTTGTTTTTCAGAGCGAAGCAGAAAAATAAAATGAACACGCATCTGGAATGTCACGTTGTTTCCAGAATTAAGAAAACACATATAGTAGGTTTAAACTGACAGCTATTTGATATCAATAGAATGTGTCTTATAATTATTTAGAACCTTGTTTTGAAAATGCGTCATTGACGGCGCACCAGCATTCAACATGGGGGTCATTTTAGATTATTTTGCGTCAAAACGCACACTTTTGTGCGTCATCGAAAACTCTGTTCAGTACTAAATACCGTCCAGAAAAACACCCTTTGACTGTATGCTGTGTTAACAGCTTAAAAAATTGTCAATACTTGTGTAAACGTATCAAATTACAAATGATGATGGAGTATATTTAGTCTTATATTTAGATCATTTCCCTAATCACATAACAGAATTCACTGCATATCACATTTGTGAGCTAATTTACAATTGATGAATGATTTTATTTTGTAAATATATCATAAACAAGGCAAAAAAATAACAAAAAAAACTTCAGATTAAAAATATGAATGTACCTGTAAAATAGCAAAATATGCGAGGAGAAATGGCCCTTGAATTATCGAAAAATGCCACATTCCACTTTGTTTGCACTAAAGCATCCACATTTTTGTATCAATCCTAATCAGACTTATATACATGTACAGCGATTCAATGTGTATGCTTAAATATGCGTCTTGTTAAATGCATAAGTAAATTAAGGCTTTCCCGTTGTATGTTTTAATACAATTATTATACTTTTAAGAACCTATAGATGTATGAGAAATCTTCATCAATTTATTTGAGTCAAAATGTTATTTTGTTCAGCGGCTGTAGAAGAATGAATGTATATCGTTTTTATTTCTCCTTTGAGTAATTTGTGGTTATAGGCAAGTCCCACACGGATCCTCTATTAAAATACTCCCAATGCGACAGTATCTACAAACTGAAAGAGCTTTTATGCAACAGCGTAATTGTTATACAAACGTTACCATCACATAATTTGGTAAATGGAACCCACAGAACGTGGGAACGTTTATATAAGGCCATACATTTGAAACTTGATGGCCAGCAACATAAAATCAAGACTATCCCAAGACAATTGGATATAAAGGAACAGGACACACAAATGTTCGTTAGGTATCGATTAGATACTAACATATCAAGGTCAACAACTTCCGCACATTACACCGAATTATCCTGCAAATGATAAGCACAATACGATATTTAGAACAATAATTTCGGTTGTTTTTATCGATACCACAAATATTTAGTAAACTGTTCATTGCGAGGTACATCCATATATGGTTAGACTTTGTGAGGTTAGAACACAATTTGCACAAAGTACACATACCTCAGAGAGATAGACATTTTTTTGTAATAGAAACCCCCCCCCCATCTTTGACACAGGATGTATTCACATGACACATAAAACGAATGTTCACACATAGGATTTGGGCTTATAAGCATACCAAAAAAAAATATTATCACTAAAGGTGATCAATACCCACACCGGAAGTCTGTCATGTGTAGGAATACAGTTTCAAAAGTTTGCGTGAGTGAAAGACTACATGTATGTAAGGTTTAAAGTTAGTGTGAGCAATGGTTCAAAAGTTTTGGACAATGCTAAAAAGTTTTGACAGACAGACAGATAGACAGAGAGACACACATACAGACACACAGAAGAAAACAATTTGCCCCCAAGATCTGTAGCTGAGGAGAATAAAAATGCAGTCTAATTATGGTTCACATCCATATTTATTGTTTGCAAAAACCTGTCTTTAAGAATTTACATTGTGGTTTTCTTATGCACTGCACTTCCTCTCATCAAGATCAATCTACATAATTATGAAGTTTCATCAACCTAGCTACTTTAGTATTGGAGTTATGGTCCGGACAAAATCAAAAGATTAAAAATGACAAAGGGCAATAACTCCTTTCAAAATACATGCAGAGTTATGGTTCTTATGCACTGCACTTCCTCTCATCAAGGTCTATCTACCTATGAAGTTTCATCAACATAGGTAAAGTAGTTTTGGAGAAATGCTCCGGACAAATATTTGTAGACTAACCGCCGGTCCGACCGACGGACCGACAGGATGACTCCTATATACCCCCCCAAATTTCATTTGTGGGGGTATAATCAGGTGACTTGAGTTCGATTCCTGAAAGTGCCTTTAACTTGTGATTTTTAAAGCTTGACACATTTGAAAATATATGTCAATATGTCTCTTAAAATAATAAGTTAACATGTATGCAATAAACATGCAGATATTCAAAGTTTAGGGCACTGTTTTTTTTCTCATGTATGCAAAGTCTTACTATGAACATGTGTTAATTTCATTTTGTAGTAAAGTAAATGATAAAACATACAGGTTTTATTTAACTTTTATTAATCATATATTGATATAATACATTGTATAACCATGCCCTGATATAATACAATGTATAATAATAAACTATAAAATAAAGTAACATTGAGTCTCTGCAAAATGTTAAAATGTTGGGAGATTATTTCTCTAGTGTGGAGTAAAAACAAGGTAAATGTATTTCAATTTATGTTTAAAAACAAACAGAACTGCACTTAATAGTACATGTCCTAAAAAGTTTTCTGTTACCTTTAACACGAACCAATACAAGACTGATGTAGTGTTTTTTTCATTGTTGTAGATATTACCAATCAACTTTATTTTTTGTCACTTTTTATGGAAACATATCAATCATGGCTTAAAAACACATATAACAAAAAAAAAATAATGAAAAATAATTTTCTGTACATTTTTTATAATAATAAAGTCATTTATCTTATGTTTTTGACTTGCTTGGCACATAAAAAGATCATGAAGAGTAAACATTGTATTAAAACAAGATGTGTGATCATGTCAAAAAGGTAACTGCATGAAAGCAACATTACCACACAACCAAATCTGCATCAATACCACACTATCAGATACGGGTCGATTATAAACATGATCGAGCTATCTTTACAGGATGGTCATAGATATTTCAAACCAAAATTCCCTAAAAATTAACTGTTTTTTCCCTGTACAAAAATCATTTTCCCTGAAAACTTTTACTGACAAAATCTTGTCTTAATGCCTCCATCTGCCCTAAAATTTACAACTTTAGTAATATTAGAACAATATCATATCACAAAAATGATATAATCTTTACTTTATTTTCATGGCACAACTTCTGTTTGAGTGAAAGTCTAAGGGCAAACTATGAATAAGCGATACATGCACTTATCCCTACTCAACATTATAACACATTTACTCATAATTATTGATACATATTTGCAAAACCAAAATATTTGTTTTTTGTCTTTTAATCTGGAGTAATGATCAAATTAGCCAAGCAAAAGTTGTCGGAACAACACATATGCCCCCAACGCTCCACCACTCCCACCGAGGTCACTGTGACCTTGACCTTTAAAAGTGACCAAAAAATAAAAAGGGTTCATCTATAGAATGACCAATATGAAGTGGTCTACCGATGGACCGACAACAGACCATCCGACATTTTCAAAACAGTATGCCCTCTCTTCTTCGAAGGTGGGCATAACAATGATGGGGGTTTTCACGTTTCATTAACTGGCGTGCATTCAGTATGGCAAACCATATGCAATCTGTTACTTACAGTCAGCTATGGAGTTGTCTTAGGACCATATAGCATGCTGTTCACGTGCTCCCTTATGCTGTACATGGGTTTACGTCAACATCGTGGTTTATGACACTGAGACAGTTTCATAGCTAACTGAAAGCGTACGGTTGCATACGGTTTGTCATACTGAAAGCATTCACTTTTATCTTACTAAAATCTAAGTCAAGCTTTTTCTAGCTTATTCAAATTACAGCTATTATATGGAACATGTTTAATTTATTTATATGTCATATATCTTACTGATGAAATAAGAGAAAAGTTCTTGATTAAATTATATATCAACAGTAAATAAATTAGGTATAGTCACTTTGCCAAACCAAACTGCTATGTTAATGCCTATAAATTTACTGAAATTTACAAATAATTATATCGTCATCCTAAAACAGTAGTCTACATCAGTTCAAAGTAAAAAAAAATAACCTAAAACAAAAATTCATTTAGCAATATCTGAAAAAAATTAAATTAAACTGAAAA
>CM037793.1:10576386-10626386 GCA_021229015.1 Solen grandis | reverse complement strand
TGTTATTGGCATATTGCTCCCATCCCAGTACTGCTCTAAGAATCAAACAAGATTAAGAAAATACCATAATGATAAAGGTAAGTAAAACACTTTTGTTTTTCCTTAGCTATCTCTCTGTATTGAATAACTGATAATGATTTGAGAAATTATGTTTTAATATTAATATACCTGGATATTCATCTATGTAATGAATGATATTGGTCAGATCCAATTTTTTTTTTTTTTTTTTTTTTTTTATTAAAATATTTTTGTTTTATACTTTATGCATAAATAAAATAGGTAGCTCTAGTCTCAATAAGAATACTGCAGCTGTCATTTTCTTTCCACATTTAGGGAATAATTTTTTCACCATTTTTTAAAGTATAACATAGATATTCTAGCGGTTACTCGTTTTACCGGAATCCCTCTATTTACCGGAACCTACTGGAATCCATTTAGATTTTACCAGAATCCACCTTATTTTCATGTCAAATAAAGCATATTTTGACCTATGTTATTGAAAGTACCAAAGAAAATGTGATCACATAAAATCCAACTGCATTTTGCATTTTTGTTCTTTTCCTAACGGACATTTAACGTATTTGACTCAGCGGTACCGACTAAGTGGATTCCAGCATGAAGTCATCCTCGTGGTTTTGAATGACTATTTCATCTGATCTTCGTAATAATACTAATAAAAACTGTCATACCCTTTTCATCTTTTAGTTTTCAGTGGTTGGTACGCAGAGCTTTGTAAAAGTTAAGTATAAATAATGTACACACCTAAATCGTCTTTTGAGTCACCGGTAACTTTTTATTTTAAATTAGATTACACAATCAAAATTTACAGTTTGCAGAGCTAAAGGAATACCTTGCGACTATGCGGTCTTTGATTACCACCAATTAACAACGAAGAATTTAACGCGAGTAATGAGCGTGTGATTTCTAAATTAAAAGATTAAGACGTAATTAAGTAGCGTTTGAACAAGTTCTTGTTAAAACACACACACACACACACCCTCATTGAAAAAAAGATTTGTACATAAGATGTTATGCCGACTTTTATTCTCTAACGGTACTTTATTTGAAGATCAAAGAAAAATTTGCCGACAACAGTATAGTATAAGCTCGACTATTCAAAATGCTTGTTGGTAAATCAAATGAAATCTATTTCAATTCTTGCCCTTCATATACTATGAAATCTGAAATCAATCCCATGCCTAGTTACTGAGACAGAAGCATAATAATACTGTGAATGCAAAGCTTTAACCAAGTATCCAAGTTAGAAAAGGGCCATAATTTGTATAAACTTCAGTCCAAAGGTTATCCTCCTTGGTTTTCTGATGCCCCTGAAGACACTCCTAAACTTTCTAGTCAATTCCATAAACAATTTCTGAGATACAGGTATAAGCTGGATAGAAGCTTGCATGCAAAACTTTAACCAAAAAGTCTAAGTCAAAAGTGGCCCTAATCTGCATTATATTCAATCAAAAACTATCTGCCACTATAGTATGATACCATTGAACGTATCAAAGATGTTTCAAATCAAATCCATGCCTGGATACTGAGATATAAGCATGATAGTACCTTGCATGCAAAACTTAAACCAAATTTTCTAAGTTAAAAAGGGGCCATAATTTATATTCAATTCAGTCGAGTTATCTACCTTGGTTGTCTGATGCCCCTGAACATATTCATAAACTTTCAAGTAAATACCATGAACGGTAATTGAGATATAAGGTTGATAGTAACTTGCATGCAAACCAAAAGCTGCTCATATTCTTTGAATAGTCGAGCTAAAAAGTCAACTTAAGATGAAAACCTTACCATTTCTGGCTGTCCAGTGCTTTTCAAAAATTCTGAATGTGTATTTTCCAACCATGGATTACTGTGATATTTGTGTACGGTCTTGTTTCAAAGTTGAATTCATGCAATGTCATTATTGCAAGTGTTTTATTCATGGTGAATGCAATGGTTTCTCGATGGACATAGTTCTGTCATGGGCTCCGTCCCATTTGAAATTTGTGTGAAGGTCATGTGGATTTGAGGGAAATATGTACGATGTGAGTGCCGCCAGGTATGTAACCCTCCTTATACATGTTATTATAATTAGTTAATATACTTTTTGTTCATTTACATTTTTCATTTAGACTGTATTTATTGGCTATTAACATGTGTTATGATAAATTTACAGAAATAAGAAACTGACCTTTTTTTAAAGTAATTAATACAATTAATACAGCATTGAGGTAAAGAAACATAATTATGTGAATCTTTTTATGTTAAACCAGTAGGTATTGAACAATTGAAAAGTTTAGCCTAAATGAAATAATTTGAAGGGTAAAGTTTTCATATTATGCATGCATTGTTTACAGGTTGACCATTGAACGTATCAGCCGTCGCAGAAACTCACTGTACGACGTATGGCGTAGAAGTACCAGTTTGTTATGCTTTTTCTTCCCAGTTGTTAATGACCTTATAATTATTGAACCGAAATTGTTATAAAGATATTTATGATTATAATTAGTTTTAAATTGTATATTTACGGTTGTTTTTGTTCATGAAAGTATAAATATATATCTCTCTCTCCGCCCATTTTGTGTTTTGTTGTTATTCCGTTTGTAAATTTGTAAATTATCCTATTCACATATAAAATTGACAACAGTATATCATGATGACTTGGACTATTCCATGATAAAAATGCAGCTTCCCAATGTGACTGCACTTCTAAGTTATGGAACAGATTAAAATTCTTATTTTCATTTGTTATTTCTTGGCTTACTATTTTCAGAAGGTCCAGCTACATACTTAGTGTTAAATTTTGAAGAATATAAACCTGTCAATTGTCATTGATGGTCCAGAATGAATCAATCACCATTCAGCAGGAGAAAGGGGGCTATCTCCCTAGAGGACAAATCATCAGCATACACCATTGTCCGAATATTTATTATATTGTGTTTTGTAAGGTATGCTTTTTTGAGATAAATTTAATGATGATAAAATTCATGATTACAAACAAATTGTGACTGACCTTGTGATAGTGCTGGGAAGTCCAGGAACTGACCTATCTGGTATATTTCCATGGCTTCATCAACTACGGTCATTTGTCCTTTTCCAGCTACAATAGCCTGAACCTCACTGAGGCTACACATGCTTGCACTTCCCCGCATGATTAATGACAAGTCAACTGTATCTAGATAGAGTGCATGCAACAGCACTCTTGCATATCTCCTTGGAATCACAGATTCATCTAGCACTATTCTTGAGGGTGTGTTTAATGTCCAGTCTGTAATGTCTTCACCAGATCTTGCCCTACGCATTAACAAGCTCCGGAAAAAAGGGGATCTGGACGCAAGTATTGCTTTATGACAAGGCAGCTCGTGCTTAGTTCTATTTAATGCTTCAGAGGACCCAGCCTCTGAAGAAAAACTCTCATTTAGATCTGGTTCATTTGTGAAAACAAGCACTGCATCACAGTAATCTCCGGTTTCTAACAAAGTCCGTAAATCCTGATGAAGAGGATTTGGCATTCCAAGCTCCGCAGCCACTTTGATTAGAATATCTTGATTTTCTAGGTGGAGTTCATCTGTATTGATCGAGTCTGTATACAGGTATCGCAATAAGGCAGAGAAAAGAACTACATCTACACCCGGTGTGCGAAGCTTTATGGGGATTTGTGGATATGAGTCATGATGTCTGGACAGAATATCTCTGAAGAATGGACTACGCATTGACAACAAAGCACGGTGAGCGGGGAAACATATACCTCTATATATCAAATCCACATCAGTGCAAAATTTATAATCATATAAATTGGAAAGATCCTGCCTGAATACATTTGCTGGAGGTCTTGCCAGATTTGTCGAAACTGCTACATCTTTCAAAGCAATTAAGCCTTCATACTCATGAACCAAATTACTAAGATCTCTAGTACTCCATGATGAAACCAACTCCCTCAAGGCTCTACCATAATCAAATGATCTGCTATGCCTCCTGACACGTATCAGTTTTTTTCTAAGTGTTGCAAATTTTGATGCTTTCTTTTTCTTGTCTTTAGCTGACAGATCTGTATCCGATACTGCGTAAGAATGAGCAAGTCTTGAAAATGTTTGGGGTTTTGACGGGGACCCAGTGCAAGAATGGGTTCCCTCCTGCATTGAAGAGTTTGCCCCCATCCTTACAGTTGGTCAAGTTGATTATCACACTGTGTTTACATCTTGTACTCTTCCACTTTATTTCTGCAAGTTTCTGGAAAAAGATTACAGCACTGTTAATAAAATATTTGATAACATCTTAATTAGTAAAATACTAATGTATAATAACAAAATAAACACATATACTTGGGCCATTTTTGTTTTCATTTTTTTTCATTTTATGTAACTCTATCTAAAAAACAAGAAGCCCATGATGGCCCTAAATCGCTCACCTGAGATAAATAGGTTGACCCAAGGAACATCTGTACCAATTTATTTTAAAATCTGGCCAGTAGTTTTAAAGAAGATGATTTTTAAAGTTTTCATATTTTTTTCTTTTTGTTGCCATGGCAACCAGAGTTCTATATGGATCAAGTTTATTTTAGCAACTTTTGTGAAGGTTGACCCAAGGACCATTCCTGCCAAGTTTAATCAAATTCTGTCCAGTGGTTTCAGAGGAAATGTTGATTAAAGTTTTCCCTATATACATATAAGGCAAATAAGCCCCGCCCCTGGCGGCCATGTTTTTTACGGATCGGAATAATTTTAGCAACTTTGGTAGAGGTTGACCCAAGGAACATCTGTACCAATTTATTTTAAAATCTGGCCAGTAGTTTTGAAGAAGATGATTTTTAAAGTTTTCATTTTTTATTTTTTTTTTTTGTTACCATGGCAACCAGAGTTCTACATGGATCAAGTTATTTTAGCAACTTTTGTGAAGGTTGACCTAAGGATCATCCCTGCCAAGTTTAATCAAATTCTGTTCAGTGGTTTCAGAGGAGATGTTGTTTAAAGGTTTCTCTATATACATATAAGGCAAATAAGCCCCGCCCCTGGCGGCCATGTTTTTTTTACGGATCAGAATAATTTTAGCAACTTTGGTAGAGGTTGACCCAAGGAACATCTGTATTAATTTATTTTAAAATCTGGCCAGTACTTTTGAAGAAGATGATTTTTAAAGTTTTCATTTTTTTTTTTTTTTGTTGCCATGGCAACCAGAGTTCTACATGGATCAAGTTTATTTTAACAACTTTTATAAGGTTGACCCAAGGATCATCCCTGCCAAGTTTAATCAAATTCTGTCCATTGGTTTCAGAGGAGATGTTGTTTAAAGGTTTCTCTATATACATATATGGCAAATAAGCCCTGCCCCTGGCGGCCATGTTTTTATACGGATCGGAATAATTTTAGCAACTTTGGTAGAGGTTGACCCACGGAACATCTGTACCAATTTATTTTAAAATCTGGCCAGTAGTTTTGAAGAAGATGATTTTTAAAGTTTTCATTTTTTTTGGATCAAGTTTATTTTAGCAACTTTTGTGAAGGTTATCCCTGCCAAGTTTAATCAAATTCTGTCCAGTGGTTTCAGAGGAGATGTTGTTTAAAGGTTTCTCTATATACATATAAGGCAAATAAGCCCCGCCCCTGGCGGCCATGTTTTTTTACGGATCGGAATAATTTTAGCAACTTTGGTAGAGGTTGACCCAAGGAACATCTGTACTATTTTATTTTAAAATCTGGCCAGTAGTTTTGAAGAAGATGATTTTTAAAGTTTTCATTTTTTTTTCCTTTTTGCTGCCATGGCAACCAGAGTTCTACATGGATCAAGTTTATTTTAGCAACTTTTGTGAAGAATGACCCAAGGATCATCCCTGCCAAGTTTAATCAAATTCTGTCCAGTGGTTTCAGAGGAGATGTTGTTTAAAGGTTTCTCTATATACATATAAGGCAAATAAGCCCCGCCCCTTGCGGCCATGTTTTTTTACGGATCGGAATAATTTTAGAAACTTTGGTAGAGGTTGACCCAAGGAACATCTGTACCAAATTATTTTGAAATCTGGCCAGTAGTTTTGGATAAGAAGATTTTTTAGTTTTCACTATAGACATATAAGGAAAACTAGCCACGCCCCTGGCGGCCATGTTTTTTTACGGATCCAAATAATTTGAACAATCTTGGTAGACACTTACCAAAGGAACATCTGTGCCAAAACATTTTGAAATTCAGTTGGTTGTTTTGGAGAAGAAGACATTTTAAGTTTTTTCTTTCCGTTGCCATGGCAACCAGAATTCCAAATGGAATTCAATTCTTTGAACAACTTTGAAAGGGGACCACCCAAGGAACATCCCTGTAAAGTTTTATCAAAATTGACCAAGCGGTTAAGGAGGAGATGTCGTTTGAAGCAAAATGTTGACGGACGACGGACGGACGAAGACCGGTCACAATAGCTCACCTTGAGCCTCTGGCTCAGGTGAGCTAAAAAATCATTTATTTTCTCTTCTTCTATAAAAAGTTAGCAATAATATCAATTTTAGCTCACTCAGCCCCTCAACGCATGGGTTCGAATCCTGGCAGGGTCATTAGGATTTTCATGTATGGAAGCCTTCCAGCTGGCTTGTGGTAGGTTGGTGGTTCTACCCAGATGCCTCCGTAGATTCGGGGTCTTCCTCCACCTATAATTAGCTGGACGTTGCTATATGACTGAAATACTGTTGAAGCGACGGTAAACTCAAATAGTCTATTCAAATCAATTTTAGCAAGTTAATATCGGCCCCATTCCCAATGCTATCTAGGTACATTTTTTCCCAATCAAGAAAAAAAATCCCAAAGCCAAGAAATATATATTTTTTTACAAATATTTCCCAAGTAAATTGGTTTTGTTTACATTAACAATTCTTGTAGGTAAAATAATTGCACGCACTGCCTGAGGCACAGTATAATAGCGTTAAGGTTCTTGATGAAAAAGTTTGTTTTTATGATGTATAAAGTGAACTATTGTATGTTTTTCAATGGGTCAAATTTCCCTATTTTATCGAATCCACAATTATTTTTTCCCTAATTTTCCAGAAGAAAAAAAAAATCCCAAATTTGGCAGGGGCCTTTTTCCCCAAAAGACTGAAAAAAGCCCTGAAGATGGGGTGAAATGTCTTGATCATTCAATTCATTGAATACTGGGGGTTAAAAGACTGATTAGCTGAATAAACAACAAATATTCCTATAAGGAATACTGCAAATGCTCTGAAATCGACTATGCTGCATTTCTTAAATTGTTTAGAATTTATCCCGACATGGATTTCAACCCTACATTTCATTCTTATTTGCATGACAGCGACTGCTTTTAACGTTTACATGAACCTTTGACTTAAGATGCAAAAAAAATGCTCAGCCTGCAGCAATGAAACTGCATAAAATATAGGCAATTTTGCATCAAGTTACAATATTGACTTAACTTAGCATGATTAACACAATATACACAGTATACCACAATAGTGGCTACTGCCGCCCCTCTCAAGTGTAAGTCAAAAATGTGCTCGTCTGAATTATTGTTACTTTATAATGAGAGAAGTAAAACCTGGCAAAGAACAGTATCAAGTAAAGTGAGAGTTCAAGAAAGTGTGTAGTCTAACATTGTTTTTATTAATAACCAATAATTACATAATGATCAGGTATGGAATTTCATTAAATCACAAGTTATTCTGAGTTCTACGACACATAAAATAGAGATACAAGTGTTTCGATTTATTCAAAGATTCAGATGTTTTTGATCCTAAAACAAACTTGTTACTCAACGTACGTGTTATCTAATTCAGTAATGTCCTGAGGTTTTGCTTTAATGGTTTCAAGTCAGATGAGACAGTAAAAGAGCATTTAGAAGATAAATAACGTTTGTGTAAAGGAATGATTGTATTTCATTAACCAATATTTGATCTGAGTATCTCGTTTGAACAATTTGGAAGGGCCAACTAGTGCACCGAACCTAACAGAACCGAATATATTGATTCTTTCGCTAAAAATATGGTAATATCTTAAACATTCTGAACCAGAACATTATCTGAATAAGAAAACTATCAATTTTCTAAATACTTCACCTTCTTAATACTTGAACATATCAGTATTAATCATAATTGTTGATATTTTAACATTTTTCTGAATATCTTACAGGAAATTGTTCCGCAGTAAATAATAGATATATAAATGTAAATATGCACTACTTTTGGCAGATATATTTATACAGCAGGTTTTAACATTTAAATTCCCTAATTTTTGTTGATTAGAATTTTTATACGGATCGGTAATAACCAGAGACTTATTTTTGACCGATCAGATTTATCTCGAGTTTTACTCTCTCCGCCCGTATTTGTCAAATGTGACGTCACGAGGTCTGAAATGAAAAGTTAGGGTGAAAGAAGATGAGTTTTAGTACAGAAAATCGACCTCCTGGTACGTTTTGTGTCAAGAGTGCTGTTTCTAAGTAGAATTAAATATTCAAATTGTACTATGATTTAGATCATTGTAATACAAAATTAGCATCAACATTTTTAACCTTGATAATTCCAGGCATAAATGATCAAAGTTCATGAATGATGGAATGACCCACACTGACTGATCACTAACAGCATCTCTCTAAATCAAATAACTACTATGGCGTAGTGTGTCGTTAATGTGAACAGTATTTTGTTAAAACGTTGAAACTATTTTGAAATTTCCAATGATCATTGTCAGATACAACCGGAAATGTTAAAAAGGTTTATGTTTTCTTAGATAATTTTATATCACTGAGTTGCAGCAGACCTGATGTAAACAATTTCGGTCAAAACAACCCCGCATTGACCAATAAAAAAAACAATAGCATATTCAGGTATGAAAATGTGTTTGATGACAATTGTTAAAAATAGATTTGTTTGAGATACATCATTTGACACATAACATTTTAGCCAGGTATCCTGATGGAACACCTGCTTTGAAATCTTGAGTCCCATCTGAAAGTTAGGAGTCCCTGTTATGTCATTCTGACATATGATGGCTTTATTCACATAACAATTGGTTAAAAAGTTATAAATGGTCAAGAGACTTGCTAACAATAAAATTTTATGAAGATGATTACATAGGTTTCAACAAATGTGGCAGCTCAATTTACTTTAAATCAGAAAAGTAAGTGTCCTAACAGAACACTGGCATGTCAGTTCTGGGAGTCCCTTCCCAATTTTTGGTGTCCTCTGGATCCCGGGACACTGTTAGTGTCAACCCCTGAGATAGATTTTTGTAAGAGCCTGTGAATGAATGGTTTCAACCCTCTGCAGGGTAGAAACATTTTTTGGGTTTTCAGTTTGTCCTTTGAGAAATATGTCTAGCTGGCTTGTGGTAGGTTAGTGGTTATACTGTGGAATCCTTTCATCATGAAATAATATATTTGCGTTACTTGAACCTAGGAGTCGCTCTCCATCTGTGCTGGACATTGCGATATGTCTGATAATGATATGTTGCTATATATCCTAATGTATACATGTACTAAGCAATAAAAAATTCATTGATTGTGTTGCAATTGTATTATACTATTGTACAGCAAATTATGCCTCCAAAGTCATAGATCAGGGCAGGGGGGATATTGTTTTTGTCCTGTTTTCTGTTATTAGCTCTCTTTTTTTTTCATTAGGTTAGTTTTGAAATTATTATTTTGACTGATTTTATTGTCTGTTTACAATAGCCCTGTCTTGAATATTGATCCAGTTTGTTTTTACCATCTTAATTCATCTTTGCACTCTGCAATTTCAAATTCCAAGTAATTAAGCCTTTGGATGCTTGTTAATTTTACTCTATTAAACTGGTAGGTCAGTCATCACGTCTAGACAGATGACATGCAACATCCCACAGTCCCTGGCGGCCAAATGGTTGGAGCATCTGCCTTTGGAGTGGGAGGTCATTGGTTCGATTCCTGGCCACAACATACCAAAGTACTTGCTTGTATAGCTTCCTTGCTCGGTGCTCAGCATATAACTGTTATAAGGCTAGTTCCAGGACTGTTGGCCCGATGTCAGGATAATGCGACTGGGTATGGTATCATGTCACATGTCTATGGCGTGATACTGCAGTGTGGCAGCACCATATCTGTCTCAAGTAGACATAGTCTCCAAATGACTGACATATTGTCGGTTGGGACGTTAAACTCAACAAACAACAACATGCAACAGTCTAGTACCCTACCTTTCTGTTTTGAGTACATGTATCTCTTGGCATGTGTCTGTCAGTAAGTGTAAGTAAGGAGCAAGTCCTCAAATTGCATGAATGACCCCCAAACATTTCTAAATTTGTTTCTTTATCTATATAACAAAGGGTCATTTGTCCCCCATTTGAAAATATCTAGGGAAAACTCTGCATTTTCTAAACCCAAACAAATTCTTGATACACATGGACTGAGTAGCATCACAGTTGTCACTTTTGGCATACAAAAGAATTAAAGGATGTCCCTTGTACTTCCTGTGTTAAAAGTTTGAGCATGCACAGCCAATTTCTGGACAATTGTATACCCATTGTAATACTACTGGTTCTGTACTTTCTATATTAACTGGTTTATTTAATGTTTCAAATGTGCACTTATGCCAGTTTTATGTTGTTTTTTGAGGGGTTTTTTTCCTTTTGATTTTTTTAATATCTACAAGGGGTGTCTCAAAATATTGCAAAGTTTTGCTTTAAAAAAAATCAATGTTTTTAATTTTTTTAAAGTTTATATAAAAATTATTTGTTGATGTAGATGAGCATTTTCAAAGCTTTTGATGATTGTACAATAATTAATAATGTACAGTAGTTGTCATATATTCTGTAGTTTTTTTTTAAAAAACAATTCTGATGCTCATTAATTCACCGAAGAATTAAAATTGTTTTAAGATATATTACTATTGTCAAAATCATCAAAAGTGACATAACCATGCTATACAACTTAACCTAAGATCATTTAAAACTAAATATATAAATGTGATAACCTCTATTACCTCAGAATCACTCATAATGAAGACAAAGGGATGACGAAAATGCCATATAGTTCTACCTACAACTTGAAATGACACCAATACATACTTGCCATTTCTCCCGGCGGGAGATTAAATCTCTCGGGATTTCGACTTGTCTCCCGATCTCCCGCCGGGAGGTGAAAATCTCCCGGTCTGTCTTAAATCAAACTGGATTCCCTTTGAACTCAGTATAATCCATTTTATTACCGAGCTATGATACAGCATCAGGAAGATTACGTAAGAACATGTGTTAGTATCAATTCATTCCCCTGTACACAGCAATACATACAAAAAGGATACATTAGACAATAGAAACAAAAAACAGAAAAATAATCTCACCTGCGCATTTTTGCAGCGGCTTTAACAGATTCACAATAAGCTAGTGCATTTGAACACTGGACAGTTTCTGGTAACTTGATAATTTTTCTAAGCAATTTCACTTCAATTTTCACATACACTGATTGATTTTAAATAAAGATTTGTTGAAAGGTTCATGCTTTTACAGACAACAAAATTATAATGACCCGGCCGCGACATACCAAATTCGTAAAAAATGGTACTGTTATAGCTCTCTTGCTTGGCGCTTAGCATATATGGGTAGTTGCAGGACTGGTTGGCCCAGTGTCAGGATAATGTGACTGGGTGTGGTATTATGCCACATGTCTACGGGGTGATACTGCATTGTGGCAGCACTATATCTGTCTCAAGTAGATATCGTCTCCAAATGACTGAAATACTGTCGGTGGGACTTTAAACCCAGCAAACAAACAATCAAATTATAACAACTGCATGTGGTACTTTGGGAAACCCCTCATACTTTTATTATATATCCTAGAAAGTATAAAAACTTTACTTCATGAAATAACATGGAAGAAGAAATAAAGAAAAAAAATGCACTTGACTGCATTTTGTTTTCTGAATTTTATTGCAAAGTTTTGAATTTGTTCAACATTAAAAATATTCAGAATGGACCAACACTTATAATGTGAAAGAATATTGAATACAGATTTCTAGAGAAATATTATAATATCTATTTTTCGGTTTCAGAGGAAATTGAGCTAAATCTATAAACATTTGTTTCAAAGAAGAATATCGTAACAGTGAGTCATTATTTACTGTTTTCCTTTTGCTATGCTTTTGTTTTATACACTGTCTTTCCTCAGTTATTTTTTATCACTTGCAGGGGTGTAGAATGAAAATTTGAAAATATTGGAACTATCAGGCATACTCATTGTCAATTAATATGAAAATGTACAATACATTACAAGTTTTTAAAAAATGAATGTTAATCTTTAACCTCATATAGACTCATTTTGATGCATTGACAAACAGAGCAGACCCAGATCAGACAGCTCCAAGCTCCAATCAGGTCTACTCTATTTGCTTATACAATAATGTAGCTTAGCTTCTTACACAGTCTGCATGGCAAAAAAAACAACAATGGTTTTTGTTAGCTCACCTGAGCATAGCTCAGGGTGAGCTTTTGGGATACTTGATTGTCCGTCGGCCGACGTCCGTCGTCCATCAACAATTTGATGTTTACACACTAGAGGCCACAATTTTGATCCAATCTTCCTCAACTTGGTCAGAATGTTTGTCTTGATGATATCTTGAACCCTTTCGAAAATGGGCTGGGCCGGACCGAAAAGTAGGTCAATAGGTCAAATCTTAGAAAAATCTTGTTTACACACTAAAGGCCACAGTTTTGATGCAATCTTCCTCAAACTTGGTCAGATTGTTTGTCATGATGATATCTGAACCTTTGAAAATGGGTGGGGCGGATAGAAATGTAGGTCAGTAGGTCAAATCTTAGAAAAATCTTGTTTATACTCTGAGGGCAACATTTTTGGTCCAATCATCCTCAAACTTTGGCAGAATGTTTGTCATGATGATATCTTTTGTGGATGGGGTCAGAAAATTCCTGAACATTGTTTCACCTCATCATCTTAATTCTAAAGCAATCTGTTTTGTACAGGCAATGAATGATACTTTTCTCAGGTGAGCGATCTAGGGCCATTGTTTCATTTATAGTTCTGTAAATTAATTTTCATCAGTCTTAAATGAGGTAAAGGATTAAGCTAGCAATTTGGTGTACTAAAAAGTTTTTTATCTGAACTGCAGTTTAAATGAAAAAAAAAATCATGAAATGGCAACAAATGCTATAGTATTTATCACATGACAAGAACAAAAAAAACACACTTTGTTTGATATTTTAATAATCTACACAACAATGGTACAATTATCTTCCATATGCAAGAAGGATATACATGTAATATTATTCATAAAAAAATATACTGATTTTTAAGGAAGGAGGAAAACTATAAGAAAAAATCATCAGATTACAGGATATGAATTTAACAGTAGCCGGTCTGAGTGTAATTTATAACAATTGCATTCAAAATTCAATGTTTTGATGTTCAACATTTACTTGATAAATTAAGTTTTGATGTCAAAACAGCATCACTGTTCTTGTTATCACAACATCACTTTATCTTTATAGATATTTAAAAGTAATTGACAGACAGATTGGTACAAATAATATTATTAACATCGTTTGGCTTGAGATATTACACATGACATAATACAGAAATATGGGATGGTCATAACAGATAAGCAGGGTATTTGAGTATTTACCATTTTGGTAGAAAAGCAATACCGTATACACCGGCAGGTAAGGGGCACTTTTTTTCCAGATAATTCAGGTTTATAGAGGGGGTGCGCCTTATATGATGATATACGGCTTTTTTCAATCGCCAAGAAGTGTAGTTCTACGAGAAGTGAAATTTACCAGTATACAATCTCTGAAAATGGATATACTGAAAGCCAATGAATACGATAATATGCCACAAAGTCTATACAAAACCATGATAAACAATATCAGGTTATTGCTTTTGCTCTTATTAGTTATCCTACTGGTATATTTCATGATAAAATGATGGTGAGAAACTGAAACCACTTGATGGAAGCCATTTTCAATATAAACAAACAAGTTTACGGGACCTCATGATGTATAGGAGAAACTTGACAGGTGACAATTGTTACGTAATGTTTGTTAGTTGGGAGAATTTTGACAGGTGACAATGGTCCCCAGTGTTAGAATGTGGGGACACAGTTGAGTAATGTCTGTCAAAATGTACGACAGCACAAATTGCAAAACAAGATTTCGCCGCTTACAATACGATAAGTGATTTTTTTTTTAAATAAGTTACCCTGAAAATTAGGATGCGCCTTATACCTAGCTGCGCCTAATCTGACCGTGTGTACGGTAGTTTTCAGAATCATAAGGTGACAGAATGAGAAAGTAAAGTAAAAAAACAACAACAAAAAAACCCCCCTGAAAACTCAATTAAAATGTCATCAGTATACAAAATATACAGAAACCCGAATATATATTTGTCAAAAAAAAATGTGCACAAAAAGTCATAGGGTAAATACCAATTTCATGAAGAACAAAAAAGTTACCTATAGGCTATAGCTCTGCATGTGATAAATTGTTCCTAACACCGTGCAGCTGAAAGTATTATCATATGTTTGTGTGCATGGTCATCTGATGCAGCTGTAGTCAGTGATTCTAGGACATTTGCCCCCCCGGACATTTGCCCCCTCGGACAAATGCCCCCTTTTTTGACTAGGGCGGACATTTGCCCCCTCAGTTTTTCGGATAGGGCGGACATTTGCCCCCTCACTTAGTTTGATGGGGCGGACATTTGCCCCCTTCACACATATCATTTAAGCTGGTTAAGTTCAAAGTAAATCACCAGTCACTATCAATTATTTCTTTTGTCTATAAACCGCCTTTAATTAGTTCACACATAACGCCTTTTAATTCGTAGTTTGCTTATTGTATGAATGTCCTGTTAGTTTCAGCTCATTATTGCATGTTTCTAATGATATTCAATATAAAGAAAAAAACTAGCAATACAAAATATTGATAAAAAAAAATTTTATTTCGAATATATAAGAAAATACATAAACATTATTACTTTTAAACATTTCGGTAATTAAATAGACGTTCGCACAATTTTGAAAACATAGCGATCTATTTGGCTCTGGTCAAAAAATGTTTTAGGAATTAAATGTTATACATAAATTGTCAGATATTATTATAAGTAAGTATAATCTTTATTAAAACACTGTTAAACATAGCATTCTATTTATTTATGTGGTCGTTAGGGAAGGGAGCTACGTCCGAGGGGGCAAATGTCCGCCTTAACAAACTAAGTGAGGGGGCAAATGTCCGCCCTGTCCGAAACACTGAGGGGGCAAATGTCCGCCCTAGTCAAAAAAGGGGGCATTTGTCCGAGGGGGCAAATGTCCGGGGGGGCAAATGTCCGGATACCGTAGTCAGTTTGTGTGAACACTGAGCATTTTACACCCTTGCACCAAGATTTGTTCATACTATTTTACTTTATTACCTGGGTATCAGTGATATGTGGTATCCTGGTTCCTGGTCCTATGATATTATATCTTCTGCTTTTCTTTTCTGTTTTGGTATAGCTTTCTTACCTCTTTTTTGTCCTTTTTATGGATGATGATGCAAGATAGGACCATATGAAATGATTTTTATGGGTAGAATGTTACATATTTATTAAATTTTAATGAAGTATCCTGACTGAATAGCAGTTTCTTTGTGAAATATATACATTCATAGTTGTTTTATCAAATCACTTCTTTTAGATGCACATTGAGTAGAACTGAAGCTAGTCCTTTTTGTGTCACCTGCTGTAAGCAGAGGTGACTTTTCCTTCATCTGACTGTCCGTCTGTCTGTCCACACTTTTCCCATCATGCTGTCCGTCACACTTTTTACGTCACGCTCCAGCAGGTGACACATGTGTTTCAAAGGACACTTTTGTTTGTTACCAGGGTACCTTTCATACTATTATCCGCGGGTACTCATGCAGATGTAGTTAGTTATTGCAGAAGATATTTTCTTAACAAAGTGTAGAATTATGATAAACGATATCATTACAGATTGGCCACTGACGTGATGATATGTAGAAAAGCTTTAAGATAAAGATCTGTAACTTAGAAAAATTAATAAAATAAATATATGCCTAGTCAGAGAGGTGCTAAATTTATAAATAGATTTTTACAAAGTTATAGTTTTCATCTGATTGCAATGGAAAGAATAATTGTGAAATTTTCCACCTAATAAAGATTGTTTTCCATTGCCAAAAATGATCCATTTTCCAAATAAAGCCACAAAAAAAATCAAAAATCAAATTGACACAAGGTTGTGATGTCATGTTTACGCTTTAAGGAATACACTTGGCTCATTTTAATCTATGTCACTATATAGACCTACATTATTGCACCATTTTGACATAATAAATTATGTTTGAATAATGAAGATGTGTCTTATTAAGTAAGTGTTTTGATGTAGGTATCGATCGTCAATGATTGTCAGCATCTTTGTTTACATTTACCATTGTGTGATGTCATTAACATCCTTTTCTTAGTCACCATTTGAACTACATGACCTCCATCACCTTCAGGAAAAAATAATGTTGTCCACAACAGAAACAAATACTCATATTAAAGTAAAGAATTAAACAATGAATGTATTCCTCATATCTATATGGGGCCTCCGTGGCCGAGAGGGTAAAGTCACTGACTTTAACACTCACTCAGCCCCTCACCGCGTGGGTTCGAATCCCGGCAGGGTCATTAGGATTTTCATGAGAGGAAGCCTTCGAGCTGGCTTGCGATAGGTCGGTGGTTTTACCAGGATGCCTCCGTGCATACGGGGTCTTCCTCCACCTGTAATTAGCTGGACGTCGCAATATGACTGAAATACTGTCTAAGTGACTGTAAACTCAAATATTACTTAAAATAGTCAAGTCAAGACCTCATATCAATATAAAAAAAATTTACTTAAACTAGTCAAGACCTCATATCAAAATAGTTTCACTGATTTTGCCTTCCCAATGTAATTATGAAGCTTAAGAAAGATCAACCACAACGATTTCATTTTCGTTATAATCAGATCTATTAATTTATAACAATAAATGTATCGAATACTGAAAGCTGCGTAAAGGTAGCAGGGGTCCAATTAATATACACTGTCAGTTATGTTTATAATTAAACAGTCATAATTCATGTGCATTAGATCGGTGAATTTATTAATTCTGGAGAATATTAGGGCATTATTAGTACGAAAATTATATATTAAAGCATGTTTTGTTTTTACATTATTACTCAACACAAAACAAAACAATTTGGGGGGGGGGGGGTGTTACAGTCGTCGACTACAAATCTCTCAGCCCCTCACCGCTGTGGGTTTGAATCCCGGTAGGGACTTCGGATTTTTCATGTGAGGAAGCCTTCCAGCTGGCTTGCGGTTGGTTTGTGGTTCTACCCATGTACCTCTTGTGTACTCAGGGTCTTCCTCCACCAGTAATTAGCTGGACGTCGCTTTATGATTGAAATACTATTGCAGCGACTGTAAACCACAATATAACAACAAAACAATTTGATTTTATTGTTAAAAGTTTGCAGGGTACAACAAGAAGAAGGCTATATGCATGTAACAAAACAATTTGATTGTATTGTTAAAAGTTTGCAGCGTACGACAAGAAGAAAGCTATATACATGTAACAGGGAACAGGGACCTTACATAAAATGTTGTCATAGAACTCTGTAGTGTATATATGATTCTGATTATCTAATGTATTATTGTCCCAAATTAATCAATGAAGCATGCTATTTTTTGTAATGTGCATTTGGAGTCAGTACATGAAAGAGAGAGTAAAAAAAGAGAAATAACAATCTCTGTAGGCATACACCAAGTCTTAACAGTTAAAATTAAATGATAGAGAGAGACGGTAAGTGGAACACACAACCAAACATCGGTATAATGGACAAATTTTATTAATCGGCTAGTTTCGACCAGTATCTGGTCTTCATCAGGATAAAATTAAATTATGATAATGTCAAGTTGTCAACTTCCATATACCTGGAAACCAATGCTTATCTCTGAATTCAACTCTTAATTTCTTATCTATCTTATTTTTGTAATCATAAGTTTACTGGTTAACTTAAAAAAGAAAAAGTAAATAAAAAAAAAAATACTTTCTCCAAACCCCCAAAATACATATATTTATGAGTTGACATATTGAATTATGACTTCTATATGAAATAAAGATGTGTAAACCCAGTATTGAGATCCACAACATACCATGTCAGATTCAGAGATGAAGGCAATTGAAAGTTGCTTTGTCTATCAACATTTAACATACTTTTAAGTGATTTATTTGGCAAAAGTAATTACCAGTATGTTCATGATTTAGTTTATCAAAATGGATGCAATAGGAAGGTTCTAGGGAATGTAAAATTTTGTATTTGGTTAACCATTTATTTGTGCTTATCACCAATATCTACTTTTGAATGGCAGAGGGTAAGTGACGTCACAATTCCTTTCAGGAAGTCTTGCGAGATAGCGAGATGCATGTGAACAATGCCTCCTCTGATGCTGGGGCACTTAACATTGTATATAGTCAACTTTTAGTTGTAATTTCTTGATTATTACTTGTATTACTGAATTTCTTTTTGAATATATAAGGTTGTTCAAACCGATATTTTTCAGTTCAAAGTATGTTGTTATCAGCCGAGCATGTTCCTTTAAATATTGCAACATAAATGTTCTGATCAGTGTAATGGATATTCTAACAGTTCTAACATTTTATTGTCATAATCTTATATTTTCCAATATGGGACTACAGCATCATTCCTTTCCCCTGTCATGAAGCCACATGTGGTAGCCCCAACCCAGGAAAATCACTGGAATGGCAGACTTCAAAGTCTTCAGATTTTATTCAAGTTTAGATTGGTGCAATTTACCCTCTTTGGCATGCCCAAGGAATATTGTGGTGTCTTCATTTTCTTGCATAAAATGATCATTTTTGCACTGATTAATGGTAGTTCCCATTTCAAATGATTTGCCATCAAGATTTGATTGCAAGGTATTTAAAGTTCTGTTTGATCCAGGAACAATATCTGGCTGGCATTTACAAAGGTATGATAATAATCAGTTTCTGTGAGGGTTCTGTTTTATATTTAAGATTGATAAAGTTTGCTGCTGAGTTTAGATGATCAAGCATAGAATAAGCACAACCAGTCAGTATGATTTAATATGGAAATTTCTTGATTTGACTTATCCATTCTTCTTTTTGGACTGTATTATTTGTTGTTATTATTGGGATGCTTGCTGAAAATTTGTTGACTGAATAGCAAACCATATTGACCATGATCAGACTACGTGGGTATGCAGACTGATGTTGGTCTTTACTAGTAGCATGCCCACAGCATAAGGAATAATATGATATGAGTTCTAGCATCTCTTGTCATATTCACATATTTATTTAGAAGTCTGGAAGGAAGAAACCTGTGATAGAATCTCTGTGGGACTTGCAGCCTTATTTCCATGCAGAAACTAAGCTGTATAGCTATTCTTTGACAATAATGAGGTCTTTTGTGTTGATTAGGAAGTTAACTCTGCACTTTGTATGCAGCGATTCACATTCTGTGTTGTGTGATCAACTGTGTTGCACCAAATACATGATTTAAATTGAAGCATGGTGAAATATGCTTCTTCAGGTATGTCCAAAGTTAATTGTTTTCTTTTTGCTTTTTTCTTATATATATCTTTCATGCATTTTATTTGCTCATTCTGTTTTTCATAGAAAAAAGTTGAGGTATTGTCATCATAAGTTTGTAACTCAGGTGTCGGCGTCAGCGTGAAAAACTTTAACCTTGGCCATATCTCCTAAACCATTAAAGCTTTGTCATCAAAGTTTATATACCTGTTCACTATTACAAATGCTACACTTATCTCATCAAGGGCCATAATAAATGTGGATATATATATATATATATACCTTACATGTGGACTATTGTTACAATGTATATCCTTATATGTTGTGAAAATATAACCCCAATATTTTGTTTATCTTGCAAATTCTAAAGATCATTGATCATGCCATTACAAATTGTGTTGGAATAACCTCATTTATCTGTATTACATTCTCTGGTATGAATAATGCCTGGACAAAGCTTACTTCAGTATTCTGGTCAGAAGGGATTTCTCATTTATAATCAATAATATTGCCAAAGGTTTCATTTATAATAAGAAATTCCCCACAGTAAGTTTCAGGAGGTACCAGTATATATTGCTATTGGTGATTAAATGTGGTATACTGTGCACTATGTGCTTTTTTTCCATCTAGCTATTGACATCCTGGATACACATTTTTTACTGTTTTGAAAAAAAAGTTGAGCTAATACAGTGACTTTTTTACCTCTCCATCCTGCATCCTGGATGCAATGTTTTCACTGTGGATGCAATATTTTTATTTCAGTGCATCCACTGAATGCATAAAATATATGAATACTGCTATTGAAATTAAAGTAGGATGTATACTTTCCATTTTGGGGCTCATAATTTTTTACTCTAGCGAGTCCTTGGACTCGGTCAGCAGAAATTGTAGAAAAATCACTGTATTAAGATCACTGGGTCGTCATTGTGCAAAAACTTTAATGTAGCTTATTAATTAGACACCTTTAATAGATGAACGTTTGCATCCACATGTGTGCTCTTGTTTTTAGCTCACCTGAGCACGAAGTGCTCAAGGTGAGCTATTGTGATCACCTTTTGTCCGTCGTCCGTGCGTGCGTCCGTCCGTCGTCAACAATTTGCTTTAAACAACATCTCCTCCTGAACCGCTGAAGGGATTTTGACCAAACTTCACAGGAATCATCCTTATGATGCCCTCTATCAAAGTTGTACAAATTATTCAGATTGGTTGAATAAGTAGGTCACAGGAGCTAAAAATAGATTTTAAAAACTCAAACTTCGAAAATCTTCTTCTGCAAAACTGCAAGGCCTAGAGCTTAGATATTTGGTATGTAGCATCATCTTATGGGCCATTACCAAGATTGTACAAATCAAAGCCCTATGGTGATAAATGCCCCCGCACCAGGGGTCACTTGTTTTACATAGAGTTATATAGGAAAATCTTTAAAAATCTTCTTCTATAAATCCATAAGGCCTAGAGCTTAGATATTTGGTATGTAGCATCATCTAATGGTTCATTACCAAGATTGTTCAAATCATAGCCCTATGGTGATAAATGCCCCCGCACCAGGGGTCACTTGTTTTACATAGAGTTATATAGGAAAATCTTAAAAAAATCTTCTTCTGTGAATCCATAAGGCCCAGAGCTTAGATATTTGGTATGTAGCATCATCTAATGGTTCATTACCAAGATTGTTCAAATCATAGCCCTATGGTGATAAATGCCCCCGCACCAGGGGTCACTTGTTTTACATAGAGTTATATAGGAAAATCTTAAAAAATCTTCTTCTGTAAATCCATAAGGCCCAGAGCTTAGATATTTGGTATGTAGCATCAATTTATGGTTCATTACCAAGATTGTTCAAAGCACAGTCCTATGGTGATAAATGCCCCCGCACCAGGGGTCACTTGTTTTACATAGAGTTATATAGGAAAATCTTAAAAAATCTTCTTCTTAAATCCATAAGGCCAGAGCTTAGATATTTGGTATGTAGCATCATCTAATGGTTCATTACCAAGATTGTTCAAATCATAGCCCTATGGTGATAAATGCCCCCGCACCAGGGGTCACTTGTTTTACATAGAGTTATATAGGAAAATCTTAAAAAATCTTCTTCTGTGAATCCATAAGGCCCAGAGCTTAGATATTTGGTATGTAGCATCATCTAATTGTTCATTACCAAGATTGTTCAAATCATAGCCCTATGGTGATAAATGCCCCCGCACCAGGGGTCACTTGTTTTACATAGAGTTATATAGGAAAATCTTAAAAAATCTTCTTCTGTAAATCCATAAGGCCCAGAGCTTAGATATTTGGTATGTAGCATCAATTTATGGTTCATTACCAAGATTGTTCAAAGCATAGCCCTATGGTGATAAATGCCCCCGCACCAGGGGTCACTTGTTTTACATTGATTTAAATAGGAAAATCATTAAAAATCTTCTTCTATAAATCCAGAAGGCCTAGAGCTTAGATTTTTGGTATGTAGCATCATATAATGGTTCATTACCTCAGTTGTTCAAATCATAGCCTTACAGTGATAAATGACCCCGCACCAGTGGTCACTTGTTTCACATAGAGTTACATAGGAAAAGACCAGCTAGAGCTTAATCTATAGATTTGATGTGAAATATTGTCTAGTGGTCCGTACCCACATAATTCATATAGACCAATCATAAAAAAAATATTTTGCAATATTACTAGTTTGAGAGATTATGACTAGATAATGGTTAAAATTTTGCCCTTGATTGAATCACTTTTTACTTTAAATTACATACTTGATATATGTTTTTAGCTCACCTGAGCACAACGTGCTCATGGTGAGCTATTGTGATCGCCTTTTGTCCGTCGTCCGTCGTCCGTGCGTGCGTGCGTGCGTCCGTCGTCAACAATTTGCTTTAAACAACATCTCCTCATGAACCGCTGAAGGGATTTTGACCAAACTTCACAGGAATCATCCTTATGATGCCCTCTATCAAAGTTGTACAAATTATTCAGATTAGTTAAAAAAGTAGGTCACAGGAGCTAAAAATAGATTTTAAAAATGCAAACTTTGAAAATCTTCTTCTGCAAAACTGCAAGGCCTAGAGCTTAGATATTTGGTATGTAGCATCATCTTATGGGCCATTACCAAGATTGTACAAATCATAGCCCTACGGTGATAAATGACCCCGCACCAGGGTCACTTGTTTTAATAGATTTTAAAAATGCAAACTTTGAAAATCTTCTTCTGCAAAACTGCATTAGGCCTAGAGCTTAGATATTTGGTATGTAGCATCATCTAATGGGTTCATTACCAAGATTGTTCAAATCATAGCCCTACGGTGATAAATGACCCCGCACCAGGGGTCACTTGTTTTACATAGAGTTATATAGGAAAATCTTTAAAAATCTTCTTCTATGAATCCATAAGGCCTAGAGATTAGATATTTGGTATGAAGCATCATCTTATGGTTCATTACCAAGATTGTACAAATCATGACCCTATGGTGATAAATGACCCCGCACCATGGGTCACTTGTTTTACATAGAGTTATATAGGAAAATCTTTAAAAATCTTCTTATGAATCCATAAGGCCTAGAGATTAGATATTTGGTATGAGCATCATCTTATGGTTCATTACCAAGATTGTACAAATCATAGCCCTACGATGATAAATGACCCCGCACCAGGGTCACTTGTTTTACATAGAGTTATATAGGAAAATGTTTAAAAATCTTCTTCTATGAATCCATTAGGCCAAGAGCTTAGATATTTGGTATGTAGCATCATCTTATGGTTCATTACCAAGATTGTACAAATCATAGCCCTACGGTGATAAATGACCCCTCACCATGGGTCACTTGTTTTACATAGAGTTATATAGGAAAATCTTTAAAAATCTTCTTCTATGAATCCATTAGGCCTAGACCTTAGATATTTGGTATGTAGCATCATCTTATGGTTCATTACCAAGATTGTACAAATCATAGCCCTATGGTGATAAATGACCCCGCACCATGGTCACTTGTTTTACATAGAGTTATAAGGAAAATCTTTAAAAATCTTCTTCTATGAATCCATAGGCCTAGATTAGATATTTGGTATGAAGCATCATCTTATGGTTTATTACCAAGATTGTACAAATCATTACCCTATGGTGATAAATGCCCCCGCACCAGGGGTCACTTGTTTAACATAGAGTTATATAGGAAAATCTTTAAAAATCTTCTTCTATGAATCCATTAGGCCTAGAGCTTAGATATTTGGTATGTAGCATCATCTAATGGTTCATTATCAAGATTTTCAAAATGGTGGCCCTTTGGAGATAAATGACCCCGCACTAAGTCTTCTCCTCTGAAACCATAAGGCCCAGTGCTTATATATTTGGTGTGTAGTATTGTCAGGGCTAAAATGCTTAAGATTGAGTTATATAAGAATTCTTGTCTGTTTAAAAACCTTGTAATCAGTTGTAGCAATGGTACTCAGGTGAGCGATCCAGGGCCATCATGGCCCTCTTGTATATTAAAATCAGTATCTACGATTAAATAAAATGATAAAAAGACTAAGAGAATATATTGTGTCAATTGTATATTAAATAAAAGTTTTCTTTAAGAAAGATATGAAAGTACAGATAATCGTATTGTTGGTAATAAAAACAAATTCGGTCGTTTTAGGTTATAATATTATTAACCAATGAAAAATTAGGAAACTATTCAGCCCTCCATTTCCGGTTTCAGTTTGGTAGGTATACGATTCTCTTCAGAAGTTTCAACGAATTATCGAAGATCATTAATCTAATAGACCTAAAAAGCGATTGAAAAGTAGGTCAGTAGGTCAAATCTTAGAAAAATCTTGTTTACACATTAGAGGCTACAATTTTGATTCAATCTTCCTCAAACTTGGTCAGAATGTTTGTCTTGGTGATATCTTGAACCAGTTCTAAAATGGGTCAGGTTGGATCCAAAAGTAGGTCAGTAGGTCAAATCTTAGAAAAACCTTGTTTACACACTGTCCTCAGGTGAGCGTCTTTAGGGCCATCTTGGCCCTCTTGTTTTTTCAACCATTTCAAATCCAGAACTTAAATATTTTATAAATAATTTGCATAGGAGTAACCAACAGTCTAATCTGGTTTTATACTGGTCACATGTCATTGTTAACATTCTATGCTGACACACATAAAACAAATCATGATATCATATACACAGAGGAACAGATAAGAAATGGTTTAAATTGAGTGATCACTCCCTGTTTTTGTACTATTTGAGTGAAACCCGTTTCTTATGAGTACTTTTTACTGTAAATATTTTAACTTTTTGAGTGAAACTTTTTCTTACCTTAAAAGGGTGGCTTCATCTACAATACCTGAGAATGATAGTTTGGTTACTTGTAAGGGATGGTTTCCTAGAACTTGATTTTCTACCTCAAAGTGACATTTTGTTTTTCTCGCCAGAAGGTAAAGATAACAAGACAAATGTGGCATAATTGAAAACAAAGCAAATCTTTTTCTATGAAAAAAAAAATAAAATATTCGCATGTTATAATTATTTTATTCTTTGCTTTGCATATAATTAATTTCTAAGTTGCATAAACATCTTAATGTTAAGAAAAGATAATCCAACAAAGATGATATTGTGCATTTTAGCTGGGGTACTATCAACAACCCTGTTCAGTCATTAAGGAGGGCCAGGTGCTCTTGAAATTTTAAATGTACAAACGTCAATGATCAATGGATCTTGAAGGCAATCCACTTTAAAGCAGGAATTGACAATCAGCTTTTTAGCTCACATGAGCACAACGTGCTCAAGGTGAGCTTTTCTGATCGCCTTTTGTCCGGCGTCCGTCGTCCGTGCGTCCGTGCGTCCGTGCGTGCGTGCGTCCGGCGTCAACAATTGCTTCAAACAACATCTCCTCCTAAACGGCTTGGCCAATTTGAAAAATATTTTGCAGGAATGTTCCTTGGATGAAGCTCTACTATAGTTGTATAAATGGTTCTGGTCCATCGCATAATTAGGTCACAGGAGCTAAAAATAGATTTTAAAAATGAAAATTTAAAAAATCTTCTTCTCTGAAACCACAAGGCCTAGCCTTTTGATTTTTGGTATGTAGCATGATCTTATGACTGTCTACCAGGATTGTACAAATTATGACCCTGGGGTCAAAATTGGCCCCGCCCCAGGGGTCACTTGATCTCACATAGGCTAATATAGGAAAAAATCTTCTTCTCCGAAACCACAAGGCCTAGCCTTTTGATTTTTGGTATGTAGCATCATCTTATGGGCCACTACCAAGATTGTACAAATCATAGCCCTATGGTGATAAATGACCCCGCACCAGGGGTCACTTGTTTTACATAGAGTTATATAGGAAAATCTTAAAAAATCTTCTTCCATGAATGCATAAGGCCTAGAGCTTAGATATTTGGTATGAAGCATCATCTTATGGGCCACTACCAAGATTGTACAAATCATAGCCCTATGGTGATAAATGACCCCGCACCAGGGGTCACTTGTTTTACATAGAGTTATATAGGAAAATCTTAAAAAATCTTCTTCCATGAATCCATAAGGCCTAGAGCTTAGATATTTGGTATGTAGCATCATCTTATGGGCCACTACCAAGATTGTACAAATCATAGCCCTATGGTGATAAATGACCCCCCACCAGGGGTCACTTGTTTTTATACAGAGTTATATAGGAAAATCTTAAAAAATCTTCTTCTATGAATCCATAAGGCCTAGAGCTTAGATATTTAGTATGTAGCATCATCTTATGGGCCACTACCAAGATTGTACAAATCATAGCCCTATGGTGATAAATGACCCCACACCAAGGGTAACTTGTTTTACATAGAGTTAAATAGGAAAATCTTAAAAAATCTTCTTCTATGAATCAATAAGGCCTAGAGCTAAGATTTTTGGTATGTAGTAGCATCTAATGGTTCATTACAAAGATTTTCAAAGTCTTGGCCCTACGGTGATAAATGACCCTGCGCCCAAGTCTTCTCTGAAACCATATGGCCCATTGCTTAGATATTTGGTGTGTAGTATTGTCAGGGGTAAAATGTTTTAGATTAAGTTATATCAGAATCTTTAACCAAAATTCGATACACAAGGAATAAAAAAGAATTGAGTGAAGCCGGTTTTTCATGTGTAAATGGTACGCACAGAATTGAAATGTTAAGCGTATTGGTCTATTTTATTTGCGTAAAATACGCAGATACGCAGCTTATCTGTTCCTCTGTGTGTGTGTGTGTGTGTGTGTGTATATATATATATGTGCATTGTTAAAATCAATACAAGCCCTCTCTAACCAGAGAATGAAAAACTGGTAAAATTGTAAAACCATATATGGTCTGGCTTGCTCCAAATTGCTTTGATATAAGGATTCAGGATTGTTCATCAAAATCACAATTTCGATGGCTTCGGTTGCATGAGCCATTATCTTTACATTTTAAAAAAGAGAAATTCTTGACTTTGAGTGAACAGCTGTATGAAATTTGAGAAATTTACAGAGAGGATGCACTTTTAAAGAAGGAGAGGGGGAACCTGTTATGTCCACTGAAGCATTATGTACATGGGTAATAAATTAATAATGGCAGATATAATGCAATGAATCCATTTACTCAACAGCTTCTATGTTTCATTACAGTCATACTGTGATTTGATGTGATAGAATGGTTTCCTTTACTTACAGTGTCAGCGGAAGGTGTCCAGGTAAAGGGTCATCCAGTTCAGATAGTGGTGGTTCAGGATGACCACACGTTCGAACTGGACGAGGAGAAGCTGGACAGTATCCTGCTGCAGCCACAGTTTGAGGATAGAAAGGCTGTGGTTGTGTCAGTGGCCGGGGCCTTCAGGAAGGGAAAGTCCTTCCTCCTCGACTTTTTCCTACGCTATCTAAATGCTGAGGTGAGTTCATGTGTTATATAAATAATCTCCAGCCTGAAGCTCCTGTCTATATATAGATATTCACTCCTTCTCTCTCTCTCTCTCTCTCTCTCTCTCTCTCTCAGAGACTTTTTTCTCTAACACTCTCTCAGAGACTATTTTCTCTCTTTCACTCTCACTTTGATTGTATTCTTTTATTTCTATTAACATCATATTTGTATGTGTTTTAGGAATGAAGATAAATCTAACTACATGTAAAGTCAATTTGACTTATCAGATTTTCATCTAAAATTGTATATCTGCCTTTGCATCTTTTACATAAGAGATACCGGTACACAGAATGTTAAAGTGACATTTATCCCGTTTTAAAGTGGTCGCCAAACTGGCTAGGTGATGACGACTCTCCGTTGGAAGGGTTCTCATGGCGAGGTGGGTCGGAGCGAGAGACTACAGGTATCCTCATGTGGAGTGAACCCTTCTGCTGTAAACTGCCCACTGGCGAGGAGGTCAGTATAATAATCTGGCCCAAATTCCACTAACCTTACTTAGCGATATATAGAGGATAGTTGGAATGTATCTCATCAAGAAGTGATACAATTTCAATATTTTCACGTGGTGATTGGTGTAGATCAGATATATTTCCATATCCACTCAAAACAAACCAAATTTTCTTTTCATCTTATGTTGTTATGCCCCCACTAAAAATGGATAGTTGGGGGGGGTGGGGGGCATATAGATTTGCCTTTGTCCGCCCTTTCGTCTCTCCTGAAACTTTGTGACATGCATAACTCCAAAAGTATTTGTACTACAGACTTGAAACCCCATGGAAATATTATTCAGGACATAAATTTGGACACCTGGGTATTTTCATCAAACCATTGTTGATGTCTACAGAGTTGTGGGCCTTTGTTTTTGAAAAATATGGAATTTCATGCTTGTGATGCACATAACTCTGACAGTTTTTGTACTACAGACTTTAAACTTTATGGAAATATTATTCAGAACATGAACTTGTTACCTAGGAATTTTTATCGAACCTTCCTTGAAGTGAAAGAGTTATGGGCCTTTATTTTTGAAAAATATGGAAATTCATGCTTGTGACGCACGTAACTCTGAAAGTATTTGTGCTATAGACTTTAAATTTCATGGATATATTACTCAGGACATGACTTGCACACCTGGGTGTTGGCCTTTGTTTTGGAAAATGCAACGGGTGGGGGGCATCCTCTGGACACATTTCTAGTTTTCTATAGTTTTTGTATTTAACCCTTTCCCTCATAGAGGAAACCATGAAAAGACCTATGCGAACAACATAAAACCAGATCAGCCTGCGAGTAACTCACAGGCTGATCAGGTTTTATGCTGTTCGCTGCTCCTCAGTGGTCTGGAAATGAGGACTTTATAATTAAATTTGGTAAGGTTTAACTGTGGTTTTCTGCAGATCAGGCTTTATGTGGTACCTATTGAGTGCGTCAAAATGAGTCTATATGAGGGAAAGGGTTAAGTAGTCCGACATTACAAAAAATGGCGCCAAATCATGTTGAATTGTATGACGTAATTGTGATGTCATGGAAATCTTTATCCATTTTACATTCTACTTTGCTATATATTTCAGTGTACAGAATAGGAACCAAAATTCTGTATCTCACTCAGTTTTAACAGTGACCAGTTGACATGAATTATCTCACTGATATTTTCAGTATCTCATTGAAAATCATAAGACAAATGACTTATATATACTGGTAAATATTCAGGAAAGTATTTCATCGTTTTTGTGTTCATGGTAAAAATCCTAAATTTTTCACACTTTTCTTTGTCATTAATCATTAGGTCACTTTTTACAGTCGGATCTCGGTTATTCGAGGTCGTCAGGACCAGCGCTTCACTCCGAATAAAGCATCAGTTTTAAATGAGCCATTGTGGTCAAATGTAACTGCTTATGTGCATGCTTGTATTTGATGGTACATTGTGAGTGTGTGATAACAAAATACAGACTATACCATTAAATCAATCTTAATGAAATAATTCATGTTGGTAAAAACTAAGTTTTTAGCAAATACGCTTTTGTTGTTTTTATAATTACTTTACATGTCGGCCTTTTTGTTTCCTGTGTTTCTGCATGGATCGCTGTGATATAGAATATAAAATGAAACATTTATTTACATTTATTAACACATGTAGCAGAAGCAAAAAGTCGTGGAAGTCTTTCTCATAGTGAGGCCACATTTATACCCATCCTTTTGTAAGTTTGCTTTATCACTAAAACACAAAGTGAATACAAACTCATTCGTAGTTTCTTTCTATTGGGCATTCGTTCATTAATTTGACTGCAAATCAGTTGTAATCCATTTAGGGGTCCTTTAAATGATCGGTAGTCAAAATCTTATTTAAATTAATGTGTGGTTTGACAGTGTGAAAACACATACATGTAGCTGATCTGTGTATGGCAGACATGTTTGGTTAAAAGGTGTGAACAGGTGATAAAACTGTATTCTTGGGGAGCCAAGTAGATGTTATCTGGAACTCGGCAAATGTGGGTCCTTCCCATCTAATTCAGGGATACAAACTTTTACCATTACAGCTTCATGGCGCACTACCATTCACAATAGAATTAATGCAACACCACAAAGTTGTAACTGAAAAAGTTTGTTTGTACCTCCATATTAGCTGTGAAACTACAGTGCCAGTCAGTATTGACCAGATGATATCACATTGATTTCAGAATGATTTATGCAAATTAGGTATAATGTAAATAATTCTTTATTTGATGGACAGGTTGCTGTGTTGCTGATGGATACCCAAGGTGCCTTTGACAGCGAGTCCACAGTTCGAGATTGCGCAACAGTGTTTGCCCTCAGCACCATGATCAGCTCAGTCCAGGTCAGTGTTGAGCAATAGTCTCCTCCACACCCGCACATAAAAACCCTTCATTCTAGAATATCTGACATTACAAAAATGAATGTTGATTTCCAGATGAATTTGCATGCATAATATTCTGTTCTTTTGAAGAAATATATGTTAATTCCATTTTCATTAATATTAAAATAAGTAATATTCAATATCTAAAATTCATTAATATGAAGTAAGTAAAATGTGGATTACATTTGGTTTCTACCAATCTTACAAATGAAACTATATCTATAACAGTATTGACAATGATTACGTTAATAATTGCATTTCGTCATATATATTGACTTCATATCACCTGTTAGGGTAGAAATACAATCACTATTATGTAACAGAATCTTAGTAAATACAACAATTTTATGTGACTAGAGAATTGAAAAGATCTATAAATCTGCTTTTATTACTGAACAAATTTTCAGTTAATATAGCTCAAAGGTATCAAAGTATTATTTTGAGTTTAATTTATTTTAGTAAATATTTTTAAAGTTCAAATTGCAGTTTTATGAACATAAATATTTTTCATGAACAACACATATTTTCATTAAATTTTCCTCATTACCTGTAAATTTAGATGTTTGTATGATATACATTTAGGTTAAGTAGATGTCTATAAATAACAACACCTCTTAATATTGTAATTGAATTAAGATATAAATTACAGATCTGATCTTATTGAAAAATAATATCACTTACAATTTTGTTGGTAGTGTTTTTTTATTTATCCTATATGTAGTGAAATATCTCTTCATTTTTAGGTATTCAATTTGTCACAAAACATTCAAGAAGACGATCTCCAACATTTGCAGGTGAGTAATGCCGCACACATTTCATTACTACAGGACTTTCAATTTATCATTTTTTGCATATTTTTTTTCATCATTTTAACATTCATTAGGGTTAATATATATTGATACATCCTTAGTACAAAATATATGTGTATCTTAACCCTTTACCTCATGAATATTTCTATACACATTTATGATTAGATGCATATCAATTTACTGAACTTTTATGGTAGAAGGGGCTTCTGATCTGTTTGCAATGGTATTAAAACAAGGTAAAGGGTAAGTGCCGAATTTATTGTTTTAGCCACTTGTGATAATTTCATATTGTGTGCCATTTCAGCTTTTCGCAGAATATTGTTTAAGCCACTTGTGATAATTTCATAATGTGTGCCCTTTCAGCTTTTCACTGAATATTGTTTAAGCCACTTGTGATAATTTCATAATGTGTGCCATTTCAGCTTTTCACAGAATATTGTTTAAGCCACTTGTGATAATTTCATAATGTGTGCCCTTTCAGCTTTTCACAGAATATGGACGCCTTGCCCTAGAAGCAAACGACAATGAATCAAAACCTTTTCAGGTCAGTACTTCTAGAGGTATTTTATTTAAAGATAGAAATTTAAGGGGAAAGAATACCTGGCTTATTTTTGTTAGCATTTATTCATATCATTTTTGCTACTTATATCATTTTTAAGTGAATCAGTCTTTTTTGTCATGATTAGTGTTTCCAGGGGGAAGACATGTAGTTCCTTTCCATCTCTGTGTAATGGACCTTTCAGATATATTCAAACAGACTTACAGGCTATCCAATACCAACACTAGATAATAGGTAGTCAATGGTTAACCTAGTTTACACAAAAGAAGATTATGCTTTTGCTACTGTTTGTGAGCAGTCAACCTTGTCATGAATGGAAAATGATTTTTTGACAATAAGAAGATGTCATATATATTCACTATTAACTTGATTGTCTCCACCTCATTCAATATAATGTTGCTGCTACATAGTCTTCAATATAATAATTTGTGCCCTTGGTTGCCATGTACAGGTGTTGGAGTTCCTTGTTCGAGACTGGAGCTACCCCTATGATGCAGCGTATGGGGAGGAAGGAGGGGGTAAAATACTTGAGAAGAGACTTCAGGTGAGTAATATTTTACCTTTGTCTATCAGTCTTGTTATTTCTTACTTATTTGTAATTAATTATATGCAGATAAGTAAACTGAAAACTTTTAATTATTACCCACACTTGGTGTAATAAGAGTTTTTGATTCCCTAGAGAGTTTCAAGATTAGAATACAAATATATTTTTGAAAGGTTGCAAAGGTTGCCGAAAACTGAGCAGCACTGTTTATTTACAGATATCCAATCGTCAGCACCAAGAGTTGCAGCAGTTACGGAAACACATTCGGTCCTGCTTCTCCAAGATAGGCTGCTTCCTCATGCCCCACCCTGGCCTCTGTGTGGCCACAAACCCTCATTTTGATGGCAGATTAAAAGGTACTGATTCAAGTGAAAAAAAATCCCTATACTTCATATAGGCTTATTTTGATTCATTGGCAAACAGGGCAGACAATAGGGTCCCTTCTGTTTGCTCATATAATATTGAATCTCAGATTGTACACAATCTGCGTGGCAAAGAAAATTCATTTGATTCCTGGTCACATATATGACACGGTACAGTGGTCACCCGTCCATGCACTTGGGTTTTCTCCCACAATAATGACCACATACGCTGCCACCAGAACCATCGAGAGTGATTAATATAAGTTATGATATCTTGTTTCATAATCAGTGTAAAGTAAATAAAGTTTAAAAAAAAATCAGTATTTTATACACCATTTAAAGATTCATCGAGTCATACATTTGAACATGAATATTCATGAGGTAAAGGGGTTAAATGTATTTGACCTATGTATTGCTGGTAGCAAGAAACTGAAGTTAAAATGATCCTAGCCTTTTGAAGAAGTATTTTTCAAGTGCAAATATGGAATATTTATCTTATTTCAGCATAAATATCTGTAAATGTTGTAAATTGTGTTAAAATGAATCTGAATAATTATTGTCTATGTGAACTTATTTTGTCACTCTTGCAGACATAGAAACACTTTTCAAGCAACAGTTGCAAGTGTTAGTGCCATCACTTTTGGGAAAGGACAACCTTATTGTGAAAGAAATCAATGGATGCCAAGTCACATGTAGAGATTTGGTGGAATACTTCAAGGTAAACATTCAATTTTTTTTTTCATAATGACAAGGCCACATCAAAATTCAACTCATTAGATATGCATGTATATAAAGGCAGTCAGCCTGTCAGATTAGTTTTAAATTTTATCATGCTAACATTAAGATAAATGTTCTGCCTCCTGAAATGTTTGACCTGAATGTCAGTTATCAATTCAATATTGCAAAATTTCCACAGTGTTTCGTTGAACAAAGGAGGATATAAAAGCTTTAAGACTTGACAGTTTTAAAGGCCCATTATATTTCATAATGATTCAATTTTAATGAAACAGAAAATATAAATGGCATTGACTAACACAAATGGTACATAATGTGCAAATATCTGAAAATGTTGATAAAATTATGCAATTTAGCATTTTGGATGGATTTCAAAATACCCTCAATTGTTCACATTTTGCATTGGCTAATATTCCCGAAGACATTCTGTAATTGGAAATAATTTGAATTTGAAAACCGTCGTCGAAACACAATTTATTAATCTGCTATTTAATCAATTAATGCACTCCTGATTCATTGACAGAGACATACAGAATGTATTTCGAAATTTGACAAAGACATTGAAATTAGTTATTTTTTGTAAACAATTGAATGATCTTAAGTAAAAGATTCTTTCTCATTTATGCATTGTAGTAATGATGTCATCAATGGGTGTGTACGGTTTGCATCACCTAACAAATCTGTAGCACACATTTTTATTTTCTGTCTGAAGAAAATACACTGCTTTTTGAAGCATAATGGGGCTTTAAGGTCTTTGCAAAGTCTGGTACCCCTATTCTACAACTTGGTGGGGAAAAAGTGTGAATAATTATATTATTCTTGTCTGCTTGCAGGCCTACATTAGAATATACCAGGGTGAGGAATTGCCAGAGCCAAAATCCATGTTACAGGTTGGTATTGCTTCAGTAAAATTGATTTTTGTACAGTTAGACAAGATCAATATTTGATCATCTGTATTCAGTAAAATTCATACAAAACTAATGCATGTGAGTTTCAAAAGACTTTAAAAAAATTATGGTCTGCTAAAGTTAAGAATATTGAAATGATTACTAATTATCAATTTCAAAGCATTTGAATCTGAACGTCTCTAAATGTAATCTTAACTTAAATTATTGCCTTTGGTTAAAAAAATTAGAATTGCCTTGTTTGCAATTAGGGTTTTTATTGATATAAGTAGGAAGTGAAAGTGACAAAAGAAAGAGGTAAAGTGTTGAGTATAAAAATTAAAGTTAATAAATTTGTCTTGTTCTTATCAAATAACTCAACCATGTGTTCTTTCAGGCAACAGCCGAAGCAAACAATCTGGCAGCAGTGTCCACTGCCAGAAACCAGTATTTGAAAGATATGGAAGAGGTAACACTGAAGTACTAGTTTGTTAAAGATAATATTAGCTATAACTTGTTTTGGTCCTTGAAAATTTATTAATACTTCCACAGCAGCTTCATATTGAGTGCCTGGATAATGTATTTGTAAAGCTGCAAGTGCACCTTGCCTGTCTGACCAATATATCCCAGCTTGAATCCTGGTCATGTATGTTTTCCCCTAGGCACTCTGGTTTCCTGCCACACAAAGACAACCACACAGCAATACCCAAGTAGTATAGTGATTTATTTAAGTTGATAGAACTTATTTCATAATCAATGTAAAATCAAAACTTATTTCATAATCAGTGTAAAATCAATCAAGTTTAGGTTAACTTATATTTGCTATATTATGAGCACTCCAAATTTTATACCCCCCAAAAAATATTTCCATGATCTTCTAAGTTACTTTTTAGCTCACCTGAGCACAAAGTGCTCAAGGTGAGCTTTTGTGATCACCCTTCGTCCGGCGTCGTCCGTCGTCAACAATTTGCTTTAAACGACATCTCCTCTGAAACCGCTGACAGAATTTAATGAAACTTGGCAGGAATGTTCCTTGGGTGAGGCTCTACAAAAGTTGCTAAAATAAAGTTGATCCATGAAGAACTCTGGTTGCCATGGCAACAAAAAGAAAAATAATTTGAAAAATCATCTCCTTCAAAACTATTGGCCAGATTCCAAAATAATTTGGTACAGATGTTCCTTGGGTCAACCTCTACCAAAGTTGCTAAAATTATTCCGATCCATAAAAAAACATGGCCGCCAGGGGCGGGGCTTATTTGCCTTATATGTATATAGAGAAACCTTTAAACAACATCTCCTCTGAAACCACTGGACAGAATTTGATTAAACTTGGCAGGGATGATCCTTGGGTCAACCTTCACAAAAGTTGCTAAAATAAACTTGATCCATGTAGAACTGTGGTTGCCATGGCAACAAAAAAAATGAAAACTTTAAAAATCATCTTCTTCAAAACAACTGGCCAGATTTTAAAATAAATTGGTACAGATGTTCCTTGGGTCAACCTCTACCAAAGTTGCTAATATTATTCCGATCCGTAAAAGACATGGCCACCAGGGGCGGGGCTTATTTGCCTTATATGTATATAGAGAAACCTTTAAACAACATCTCCTCTGAAACCACCGGACAGAATTTGATTAAACTTGGCAGGGATGATCCTTGAGTCAACCTTCACAAAAGTTGCTAAAATAAACTTGATCCATGTAGAACTGTGGTTGCCATGGCAACAACAAAAAAATGAAAACTTTAAAAGTCATCTTCTTCAAAACTACTGGCCAGATTTTAAAATAAATTGGTACAGATGTTCCTTGGATCAACCTCTACCAAAGTTGCTAAAATTATTCCGATCCGTAAAAAAACATGGCCGCCAGGGGCGGGGCTTATTTGCCTTATATGTATATAGAGAAACCTTTAAACAACATCTCCTCTGAAACCACTGGACAGAATATGATTAAACTTGGCAGGGATGATCCTTGGGTCAACCTTCACAAAAGTTGCTAAAATAAACTTGATCCATGTAGAACTGTGGTTGCCATGGCAACAAAAAGAAGAAAAAAAATGAAAACTTTAAAAATCATCTTCTTCAAAACTACTGGCCAGATTTCAAAATAATTTGGTACAGATGTTCCTTGGGTCAACCTCTACCAAAGTTGCTAATATTATTCCGATCCGTAAAAAACATGGCCACCAGGGGCGGGGCTTATTTGCCTTATATGTATATAGAGAAACCTTTAAACAACATCTCCTCTGAAACCACTGGACAGAATTTGATTAAACTTGGCAGGGATGATCCTTGGGTCAACCTTCACAAAAGTTGCTAAAATAAACTTGATCCATGTAGAACTGTGGTTGCCATGGCAACAAAAAGAAAAAAAAAATGAAAACTTTAAAAATCATCTTCTTCAAAACTACTGGCCAGATTTTAAAATAAATTGGTACAGATGTTCCTTGGGTCAACCTCTACCAAATTTGCTAAAATTATTCCGATCCATAAAAAAACATAGCCGCCAGGGGCGGGGCTTATTTGCCTTATATGTATATAGAGAAACCTTTAAACAACATCTCCTCTGAAACCACTGGACAGAATATGATTAAACTTGGCAGGGATGATCCTTGGGTCAACCTTCACAAAAGTTGCTAAAATAAACTTGATCCATGTAGAACTGTGGTTGCCATGGCAACAACAAAAAAATGAAAACTTTAAAAATCATCTTCTTCAAAACTACTGGCCAGATTTTAAAATAAATTGGTACAGATGTTCCTTGGATCAACCTCTACCAAAGTTGCTAATATTATTCCGCTCCGTAAAAAACATGGCCGCCAGGGGTGGGGCTTATTTGCCTTATATGTATATAGAGAAACCTTTAAACAACATCTCCTCTGAAACCACAGGACAGAATTTGATTAAACTTGGCAGGGATGATCCTTGGGTCAACCTTCACAAAAGTTGCTAAAATAAACTTGATCCATGTAGAACTGTGGTTGCCATGGCAACAAAAAGAAGAAAAAAAATGAAAACTTTAAAAATCATCTTCTTCAAAACTACTGGCCAGATTTTAAAATAAATTGGTACAGATGTTCCTTGGGTCAACCTCTACCAAATTTGCTAAAATTATTCCGATCCATAAAAAAACATGGCCGCCAGGGGCGGGGCTTATTTGCCTTATATGTATATAGAGAAACCTTTAAACAACATCTCCTCTGAAACCACTGGACAGAATTTGATTAAACTTGGCAGGGATGATCCTTGGGTCAACCTTCACAAAAGTTGCTAAAATAAACTTGATCCATGTAGAACTGTGGTTGCCATGGCAACAACAAAAAAATGAAAACTTTCAAAATCATCTTCTTCAAAACAACTGGCCAGATTTTAAAATAAATTGGTACAGATGTTCCTTGAGTCAACCTTCACAAAAGTTGCTAAAATAAACTTGATCCATGTAGAACTGTGGTTGCCATGGCAACAACAAAAAAATGAAAACTTAAAGTCATCTTCTTCAAAACTACTGGCCAGATTTTAAAATAAATTGGTACAGATGTTCCTTGGATCAACCTCTACCAAAGTTGCTAAAATTATTCCGATCCGTAAAAAAACATGGCCGCCAGGGGCGGGGCTTATTTGCCTTATATGTATATAGAGAAACCTTTAAACAACATCTCCTCTGAAACCACTGGACAGAATATGATTAAACTTGGCAGGGATGATCCTTGGATCAACCTTCACAAAAGTTGCTAAAATAAACTTGATCCATGTAGAACTGTGGTTGCCATGGCAACAAAAAGAAGAAAAAAAATGAAAACTTTAAAAATCATCTCCTTCAAAACTACTGGCCAGATTTCAAAATAATTTGGTACAGATGTTCCTTGGGTCAACCTCTACCAAAGTTGCTAATATTATTCCGATCCGTAAAAAACATGGCCGCCAGGGGCGGGGCTTATTTGCCTTATATGTATATAGAGAAACCTTTAAACAACATCTCCTCTGAAACCACTGGACAGAATTTGATTAAACTTGGCAGGGATGTTCCTTGAGTCAACCTTCACAAAAGTTGCTAAAATAAACTTGATCCATGTAGAACTGTGGTTGCCATGGCAACAACAAAAAATGAAAACTTAAAATCATCTCCTTCAAAACTACTGGCCAGATTTCAAAATAATTTGGTACAGATGTTCCTTGGGTCAACCTCTACCAAAGTTGCTAATATTATTCCGATCCGTAAAAAACATGGCCGCCAGGGGCGGGGCTTATTTGCCTTATATGTATATAGAGAAACCTTTAAACCACTGGACAGAATTTGATTAAACTTGGCAGGGATGATCCTTGGGTCAATCTTCACAAAAGTTGCTAAAATAAACTTGATCCATGTAGAACTGTGGTTGCCATGGCAACAAAAAGAAGAAAAAAAATGAAAACTTTAAAAATCATCTTCTTCAAAACTACTCGCCAGATTTTAAAATAAATTGGTACAGATGTTCCTTGGGTCAACCTATTTATCTCAAGTGAGCGATTTAGGGCCATCATGGGCCTCTTGTTTCAAGATAAGGTATGTATCCAAATTATGTAAAATTAATATCATACAGACAAGCTTTTATATTTACATTTCATTATTCTGTTTCTCCCAAGTATTGTTCCTTTTCCCATCAATTAGGGAACAAAATTTTTTTAGCACTAAATACAGCTTCTGGCTTCAGATGATAAAAGTTGTTTATTAAGATATAAATAATAATTTGTGTCATTTACTTGGCTGTGCAGTTATGATAACATTTGATGTCTTTGCTAGATCTGCGGTGGTGACAAGGCCTATATTCATCCAGATGAGTTGGAATTGGAACATCGGAAGTGCGTGGATAGGGCTCTCTCGCTATTCAGAACAGCCCGCAAAATGGGTGGCCCGGAATTCAGCAAGGCATTCGAAGAACAGCTTCAGGAAGATATGCAAGGGCAGTTTGATAACTTTCAAAAGCACAATGAGAGCAAAAACATTTTCAGTGCGGCCCGTACGCCCGCCGTGCTATTTACTGTCATGATTGCAAGCTACATGGTGAGTGGTATATTCAGTGTGTTAGGACTGGAGTCAGTGGCAAACTTGTTCAGCTTCATCATGATTATCTTCCTCATCTTCATGTGTTCTTGGTTCTACATCCAGTATGCTGGAGACTACAGATTCATTGCTATACAAATCGATCAGATTGCCACCACCATCTGGGATCATGTGAGTTTACCATTTACTTCCTTTCCTTGATTAACTTTAAGAGACATAGAATAGACTACTATTATTGTCCTAGTCACAGCAGGGAATCGTTGAGGATTTGATATTTCCCACTCAAGTGAAGTAAGACATGGTACTGTGTCCTAGTCACAGCAGGGAATCGTTGAGGATTTGATATTTCTCACTCAAGTGAAGTAAGACATGGTACTAGTTTTTGTGTCACCTGCTGTAAGCAGAGGTGTGACACATAGGGATCACTTTTCCTTTGTCTGTTCGTCTGTCACACTATTTCCGTCGCACTTCAGCAGGTGACACATGTTCCAAAGAACTTTTGTGTATAATGACCTTGCCTGTTTAAGATTTAGAATGACAGGGTTGGACTGTTTCATGCAAGATACTAGATTTGTGAGAAGATTTCTTATTTAATAGGGGAAAAGTCCAACAGTCAGAAAGGAAATACAAATACAATGACATTAAAAGATTGGGGGTGGGGGGCATTGTCTAGAGTGAGCCCTTAAAAAATGATATGTTAAGAGTCTATGTATAGTTTTGTGAAAGATGTCTGCTTTAGTCAATAAAAATGTTGTTGGTATTTTATGTCACCTGCTGAAAGCAGAGGTGACACATAGGGAACACTTTTCCGTTGTCTGTCTGTCCGTCCGTCTGCCCATCACACTTTTTCCATCACGCTTCACCAGATGACTCACGTATTTCAGAGAACAGTCTTGTTCATAATAATTAGAATAAATCAAATGGGTAATGACAAGTAATAACTTAAGTAAAATCTTGAATGTAATACCATATTCCTATTTAAATCTAATGGACAGCAAACAACATAAAACTTAATGTCAGTCTGTAAGTGGCTTGCAGTCTCATTTTGCATATAAGTATTGCCTCTAAATACAGTCCTATGTTTTTTTTCTCCAGGCTTTAGCTCCGCTCTACGCCCAGTTGTTGCAGCAAGGGGCCCAGCTAGCAGTGCGCCAGGCTTCACACGCCCGACCAAAGAGGGATTAACAGGGCAGGAGACAGCTGCAGATTGCCTTCATCTACTTGCAAAATGGATACCATTGTTTTTGAGTGACAGACTCAAATTTCTCTACCTCCTGTCTGGTGTTATCCACTCCCATTTGGCAGTTCAAAATGAAAACCCCTGAGGTTACCAGAGAAATTTCTCAAAATTACAGTTTCAATTAATATGAGCATTAACTTCGTCATCGCTGTCTTTTGTTGTAAGTTAAGAGAGTGTAACAGTCTATAGTCTATAAATTATTTATTTCAGTTCAAGTTTCATTAATAAGGAAAGCTGAATTGATCCATTATAATCTAGTTATTTCCCTAGATAGGTTGACTGTTAAAATGAATATAATTTTAGTGTGTCAGATCTGCTTGTGGAACTTGCTCAATTTATTTTCCATAATTTGACATACTAATAGATGTTAAAATTTTACACTTTTGTTACGTAATTTAAACAAGGGAATAAATTTGTACATGTTTTACAAGGAAATTACTACATTTATGCAATTCTCTCCCAACTGATTCACTCTCTTTAGATTAAGCCATCCTCTTACTGTAAATTTTTCATGTTAAGATCTAAGGTTTAATAATTTCATTTGATCTTATTAATTTTATTATCAATGTCAGTTTCAGGTTTCATACAAAAAACATTATAGTTCAAAAACTTTTTTTTTTCTTTTCTTTTTATATTCTGTCTTGACAGATACCCTAGCATAAGTAGAAGAATGTAGATTATCTCTGCATAAAGGTATGCAGTGAAGTTGATGTTTTTGTGGTTAATGGTATTGCAGAATTGTTGTACATATAGAATTGTGTATTTATTATACCATGATTAATCAATTACCACTTTGGCATACCATAGTATACCATAGGAAAAGGTCTTTCAGGGTTCCCTACTCATGGTACTGCAGAGTAGCAAACAGTGTACATTCTGATCAGCCTGCAAGTAATGTGATTCATAAGCAAAGTTAATTTATGTCTGCCAGATGGTAAAGGATTGAGACCTATTTGTAGTAAAGATGGTTTCCCAACAAGATATGACAAACAGAAATTGAAAGTGCTAAATACATGATTAAGTGCATTTATTTACAGTAATATTTACCTTACATGTTTGTTAAAAGTATACTTGTTTTAGCTTCCACATTCATTTTGTTTAACATAATCATATGATGCATTTGTAATGTTTGCTTTAAATAAGATTAGCAACTAATTGTTTAGCAATCTATAAGGCTTCTGTTTTAACAGTTTGTTATGATAGTTTATTGTTAAGTTTAAAATAATACTCAGCCTGGATATCATTTTGGCTTTACTCAATAGTAATAGCTTGATGCATAAAATACAGCCATGAGATACAAAAGGATTGAATATATAACACGCAGTTAATACCCCTAATGTCCACTAGTCCCTCTTTCATGAGAAACTGACCAATTGCTGTGTATATACAGTAGCAAGTCATATATTCCATAACCAGTCAAACATATTTTCTTACTATTTTATGCTAATTAATGAGGAAAGACTAGAACTATTTTGTGTATTCAATCCATTTTACTTGGGAATGAATTTGTGTGAAAAGGAAACAAGTGCAGGCAACTAGTAAATGCTAGAATAACATGTATACCCCAGTTATCTGCCTTTATGATTAAATAAATAGTTCTGGAAGACCTTTATAACTCACGTCGTGGTACATATCAGTTATATTTCTCTGATAGAACACAGCATTTCATGAATTAGCATAAAATAGATAAGATAGATCTATAAATGTATCCATAACACAATTTAAATATATTTAAAAACAGTATGTTGTGTATTTAATAAATTCAGATTTTTTTTTTTTTTTAATAACTGGAATTTTAGGTGGTTATGTTCTGAACAGCCTACAGTGAAAATCTAGTCTCTTAGTATATTTCCTTACTTTTAAGGATAGTGCATAAATGCACACAAAATACAAGTGCTGAACTATTTAGATTTTTTCTATTTTCCTTTAAATGCATGCAAAACTTCTTTGCAAATTTGTTTAATGACTACAAATTGCCATTGCATTATGTTGTTTCGCCCATCAGATTTTTTCTTTCTAACGCAGTCTAGTATTTATGTAATGATTGCTTATCCCCTTAAGTGCAGGATCATTTTTTCTCTACTAAATGAATATTTTATTGCATAATCATGTGTAATTAACTGGTGAAGCAGAACATACAATGAATACCATTGTTAAGTTACAAAGTATGATTTAGTCATAGCAGCAATGTCAGCGTGAATTAGATCTAACTTTTCTCTGAATGAAGAATCTAGAATTTTTCATTTATGAAGATTGGTGACAGTATGTGTTTTAGACATACATTATTGGATGTTTATTTAGACATGTTTTGCAAAGTGATATTCTTTAAAATGATTCTGTAGCGAATATCTCATTGAACTAAAATATTTATTCAAGATGAAAGTGTTGTATATTTCATTCTAGATGTTTGTCTTAGTGAAGATCTGTAGATATTTTTTCGTATTACATGTTACTGGTTAACTGACAAGTAACAATGAATACTTTCCCTCCTAGAGTTTGCATGATTTGAACATTCAACCTGTTAAACTTTGTAGATATGTTTGATATGTAGATTGAAGATATATTTTTGTACTCAGTCCCAATTTCAATGTCTGCATATTACCATTTTTGCAATATATTGTTGGCTTGGTTCACAATGTAGGTCTGTGTATAAGTTATTCTCACAGTTATTTCCTGCAGATAATGTCTGCACCCTTTGGTGTCTCTATATTCACAACACAGGTCTTCCCTGGTACTGTTCATGTCAGATCTGGTATTTGAATGCAATCTAGGGTTGCAGAATAAAAGTGAAATAAGGTATTGTAAGATTCCTGGTGAATTTCATGTTTACTGTACTGCACCTTCAAAGGCTAGGTATTGCATATATCCCAACTTAACACAGGGTAGTACTATAGAGAATCTTCATTCACCTTACTTCATAATTACATTTGGTTACATATTAGCAACTTGGCAGTTAAATTTTCATCGTTTTTAAGGCTGCTAGTTACAGTATTATTACAGTTCTGTGCTCTTGATTCCTTTGTTTTCTCTGCTCCAAGATACACAGCTGAGTTTTTGGTGTGTTATAGAGTAATATAGCATCTGGGTAAGTCATCAATGGAACTGTTAGTGCAAAAATCAGAGAAAGTGCTAAAACAATGTGTTAATAAAATGAAATTTTGTTGTAAATTCACCTTTAAAAGGATATTAGTTAAACCACCTGATGACTTTTTTACGCAAGTCCAACATCATAGAGCTTTTGGTAATGAACAAAATAAATATACCAAAAATACCTCCCAAAATCTATCATTTGTTCCTTATTTTTCATAGAATTTTGTTTGGTAATCAACCTGTAATTAAATAAGATATCTACACTGTTACATGATGTACCTTAATCACTTAAACATGTAAGTCTATTTCATTATAACAATGTCTATGCTAGGCTTCTTGACATGGTCATTTGTAAACTGCAATAAGTGCATTATTTGTATATGCAATAGTCATGATAACTTTAGTCAGTAGTGTTAAGGACGTAAAACATTGGAAAAGGGTCAGTAAACATGTATATTCTGTGTATTTCAGTTGTTAAAACTGGTGACTGTATTAAATTAATTGGTTGTGCTATCAGATTGATCCTAAAGTGTTTCAAATGTACTACAGGTGATAGGTAGGTGATCAAACCTGTCTTAGATCATTTCAAATTACCAGTATCACAACTTCTTCAAGGACATGGAAAAAATATTTCAGATGTGCGTTTGTGTTGAATATAAAGAGTATTTAATTTATAATGATTTTAGTATCCTTTCAAGTTTTCTCTTACTTATGCATAATGTTTGTGTACATTTTTTATATTTGCGTCAATGCTATTCATCGTTTCCAGCAAATTTCAAGTATGATTAGGGTTTGATCAGTGCTTTTATTCAATGACTTTCAGTTTGGCAGAATAACATCTGTGTCGTTCTGACCCCTGTACAAAACCACCATTTTTTACCCGCGTTTTACAAAGTGAAGTGATACATATGTGTGTCCCTATTTTCGAAAAGTCCAATATCCTAACATATGGCTGTGGAAATGCGGTGAAACGTGGGTATTTGTCACCTTGTGATTGCTCTAGTTATAATTCTAATATATGATTACCTTCTATCAGTGATTGGATCACTATAATTCTGACCATCTGTATGGTTAAATTTATAAAGTTGTAGATTATGCTTCCTTGACCATTCATCTCCTTGTTTATAAATAAAACGGTTTTTGGAAAACAGACAGTTGTTGTTTTCTTTTAATGCAGTTCAGGTAATTACTCAAGATGTCTTCTATATCCCCCTCCAAGACATTTTCAATTATTTGTGAAATTGTTTCAAGTAAATAAAATATCACACACACACACACACACACTATCAGACTCCTTATAGGTATTAAACCCTTTACCTCGTGCATATTCCTCCCCGTTGACCGGACGGTAAGAGCATCCACCTCTGGAGCGGCAGGTCTAAGTCATTATAAATAGTACTTGCAGCTCCCTGCTTGGCGCTCAGCGTATACGAAGGGTAGTTCCAGGACTGGTTTAATTTTCATAGCTTTAATGTACTTTTTGAATGACCTTCCTGTTGGCTTGCGGTAGGTCGGTGGTTCTACCCGGATGCCTCCGTGCATTCGGGGTCTTCCTCTACCTGTAATTAGCTGGACGTCGCTATATGACTGAAATACTGTCGAAGCGACGGTAAACTCAAATAGTCAAGTCTTTGAACGACAACCTAAATGTATACTATAAACATGTTCTTAAAGTATTTAAAAAAAAAGAAAGAAATATTTCTAATTTTAAGTGCCTTATTTAAACAAATTTTAGCTAACAGATTATTCAACCAGCTATATAGGTCTCTGAAAAGAGTATGGTAACCCCCTATATTTCTTGGCCCCCACATCGATAGATCAGGGCATATTGGTTTTGGTCTCATTGTTTACCTTGACCATAACACGGAAGTCCTTCCACCTACAGCTTTCAAACTTCATAGGTGCATGCACATTGATGAGCTCTACCCGCCAGACCCACTTAGAGATCACGGGGTCAAAGGTCAAGATCACTGTGACCCAAAATAGCAAATATCCACATGCCATAAAATCCAAAGCCTTCTAACTTCACATGTGTACCGCGTGACCCCGTGACCTTCTAAGTGAGTCAGGTGGGCAGAGCTCATGAATTTGATGAAGGTGCATTCACATGTGAAGTTATAATGCTTTGGATGGAAGCACGTCTATTTTATGACCACGACTTCTAATATCTAAACCTCCCACCCCACCCGCGCTTGTTAGAATTGGTTACGTCTTTGGGCGGATGGGCGTCAAACAGGTCGTTTCCGGTTAGAATTGAGATAGAGTAATCAGACTTGGAAGATTCGTGTATAGGTACTTGGATTTATTTTCGGGGCAAAAGGGTCAAAATTGCTGTTACTAGAAATAATTTTCCGTCAAGTAACATTATGGTTAGATTTAATAGAGGATTACCTTGTGGGAAGAAGAATATTTGGGATTGATTTTCAGGTCAATAAGGTTAAAGTCACTGTTACAAAAAATAGATTTTGTTTTTTGTTTTCTGTGAAATAAGCTCCGTGAACTATAAGCTCATCAACTCTCTCGAAGATTTTTTTTTAACATGCAAGGCTAAAAAACAACAACTGTAAACATAATCGCTTGGGTAACAATGATATTTTATGATGTCATATATGTTTGCTTTTACGGCAGGGTTGAAAATTAACTGTAGTCTGGTTACCTGGGCGACAGTTGAAAACCTGGTTTCGCATCATTTGACGTGTTTCTTGTTTAGATATTGTCTAATGTGTAATGTGCACAGTTTAATAATAATAAAAAAAAAAAAAAAAAAAAAGAATTCCCCATTAGAAATAATTCGCCGCTGAATGCATTGAAAAGAAAAAGAAAAAATAGTAATTTATTTTGACTGACTGTCGCGTACTCTGACACTGACTTCAATAAATATCAGTTAAGACTATATACATGTATACTATATTACATATATTAGGTATATAGTGTCTATATAGGCATAATTGTATAAAGTACTTTGAGTAGACTGTGACTCAATCAGAAAAAATCGTTTTCTTATATACAGGTTCCTTATTTAGACGTATGACTGATAAACAAAGGTATTCATTTAATTCTAATTTCATCTATAAAACAGTATCGACAAGTTATTTCTTATGCACATTTAAATGCCGCCCACTTTCATTATATTGCGCTATGTAATTGATTATATATCTTAAATTAATCTGAAAATCGATAATTGTTATATAAAAATATATATTGTCACTATCTACATGGTAAAATATATTTATTATGGTTGTGTGACAAAAATATAAACTTTAGGAATTAAGTAGTCAGTATTTTAATTCGGAAAAAAGCCAGTATAAATCAATATTGCTTATAATGAGAGATATAGACATATTAAAAGTTCATATACTAGAGTGCGACTTAGAATTGTTGATGTAATTTTGCAATTTAGAAATACATCTTCTTAATTTGGTATTTGAAATAATTGATTAAGAATCAGATTTTCCTGAATTGAAGTTTGAAAGTAAATGCAATAAATTTGAATTAATTTATATGTGCCAATAATGTGGAGTATTGGTGACTTAAGTACATTAAAAAAAGTTTTTTTGGAAAAAAAAATATGAATTTCATTGTTGTGGAAATAATCGATAAATGATCGATACTTTGTCGGTTTGTCATTTTCAATAATCGATTATGATTGTGATATTTCACGATATATTTTTTTGTTGTTTTTTTGTCACGGGAAAATAGGTAATCCTACTTGATTTGTAGGACATAAGCGTGCACAAATCTATATTGCTAAAAACATGCCTCACTACATTCTAAATAATCTTAAATTGTTTGAAATGTTATAAATATTTTGGTTTAGATAATTAATATTCATCAAGTCATAAATCTGTACACGGATAATCATGAATATTCATTAGATACAGCATTTTTTATGGGTGTGTCATGACAGAGTCCTACGTACAATCAGTCAGTCTTGCTTTAATTACAGACATAATGACGGTTATTATGTTTATGCTTTAAATAACTACCTTTAATCACGCGAGTGTAAACGCTTAGGCATATAACAAGTTGTGTTTTATTTTTACAAGAGGTTACACCAATATTAAATGCATTGAAATGATCTATGATGAAAAATAAAAAAAGAAGTGGGAGAGATACACACGTCCCGGAAACAATATATATGTACTTGCGGATTCAAATTTCAAACTGAACGAAATATTTTTTGTCTGTCCAGCCCAAGGACTAAACGTGAGAATATTCATAAGTCATAATACATGTATATTAAAAATGTATAGAGATACGTGTAGTGTATAATTTCCGGCCCTGTAGTCTTCGAACTCAGATATAGAGTATTTTATAAAAGTCGCTGGTCATGGAAAATAACCTCAATTAAGCCAGAGATGTGAATATTTTAATGTAGCTTCGTGATAAAGCATAAAATACGATCTTAAAAAAACACCAATGCTTTATCTATTTATTTATTTATTTCATGCTATTCAAACACCAATATGTCCCTTATGTTTCTTTCTATTTATCCTGTATTCAAGGTTATGAGACTCTATGACTCACAAAAAGGGGGCGAGGAGATAGAAATATACGGCAAGTATAATATATAAGACAAACTAAAGTAATACTTTAATTTGTAATTTGTAAATGTTTTATTTTGAACCACTGTAATTATGTTCAGCTTGTCGCCGAAAAGCTGCTTGTTGGGTTTAACGTCTCACCGACAGTATTTCTGTCATTTGGAGACGATACGCTGAAAAGCATACAACTTAAATAACAAAACTATCTATATTTTATTTCTTTTTATTACGAAATGTGTAAATTATTACAAAAACTTGGCTAAACTACGTGTATTCTATAAACAAAGGCGGGACTGAGAAGAATGAGAAGATACAAGTACTTTTTATATTTATTTTTACATACTTTTAGCTCAAAATGTGTTTTCTTAAAGCTGTTTAAAACACACGGAATCCAAAAGTATACAGTCAGCAACATAGTGTCTATTTAATTATGGGACTTGCTTCAAAATAAACGGCATTTTATTGTTGAATAAAAATGTAAATAACCATGGCGTTTGGAATTTAATAATCACAGATTGAAGCAAGTACCGTCTTTGAAATTCTTAATCTGATCTGAGTGATACGGAACACTAGCCCTAATACTAGATACAGGTGCAGCACCCCCCTCCCTCTAAAAAAAATCAAATGAAAAAATCACCAGAGCGCACCATTCACACCTTTTAATTAAAAAAAAATGGGGGGGGGGGGGGGGGGTCCCTCGGACACCAGACACTTTCCGCACCTACTTGCCGTTCAAGTGGTTCACTGCCTACAACATTTTTTTAGCTCACCCGAGCACATGTGCTCGTGATACGTCATTAGGATCGATGAATGTCCGTCATCCGTGCATCCTCCGTCCGTCCGTCGATTGCAATTAGTTTGTTTGCACTCTAGCAACTTCATTCTTCAAACTTTGCGACAATATGAATAGTCATAATCTCTGGGCCATATTTGACTATAGCTGAACTCGCCCAATTAGGTCAGGAGTTATGGCCCTTTTAATAATAAAAAAGTCAGATTTCACATTGTTTGCACTCTAGCATATTCATTTCTTAAGCAACCATCTTCAAACTTAATTACAATATTTATAGCCATAATCTCTGGGCAAAGTACAATTATGGCTGATATCGCCTATTTAGGTCAGGAGTTATGACCCTTTTAATATATATATGTTTTTTTCTTTTTACAGATTTTACTTCGTTTGCATTCTAGCAACTTTATTTCTTAAGCAGTCATCTTCAAGCTTTATGATAATGTGTGTTCTGGACCAAGTTCGATTATGGCTGATTTCGCCCGATTACATTGGGAGTTGTGGCGCTTTTAATATTAAAAAAAATCCAGATTTCACTTTGTTTTCACTAGATAGCATCTTTATTTCTTAAGCAATCATCTTCAAACTAAGGTACAATGTTTACAGGATCCCTCAGCCAATGTCGATTATGGCTGACATCAGCCGATTAGGTCAGGAGTTGTGGCCCTTTTAATATACTTAGGATTTTTTATGCTACAACCTTCAAAGTTTGACCATGATCATTAAGGGCGCCGTGGTCCAGTGGTGGTCCAATGGTAAGATATCCGAGTACGGACTCGTAGGTTCGAACCCCGTTGGAGGCAAGAATTCTTCCGGGCACAAAGTATCTGTCCAACCCAGGAACCGTCGAGAGGGATTAGTATAAGTTGTCAGAACTTGTTTTCCAATCGACGTAAAATAAATAAGTTTAAACTTAATTTTGACCACATGTACTGCTTGATTTGTGGACTTGAAATGATATTGCTGTATTTCTGCAGTCAGTACAACTATAATATAGTAATTGTTCAGACAATTTTTTTCAGGCGAGCGTCTTTAGGGCCATCTTGGTACTCTTCTTTGATATAGTGCCCTCTAACCTGAATTCCT
>CM037793.1:10526286-10576286 GCA_021229015.1 Solen grandis | reverse complement strand
TAAGTTTATTCGATAGGCAGTTTATACCACGATGTGAGTCTGATGATAGGATAAAAAAGAATATCAGATGGGAAATAAAATAAACAGATAGATAAAAAGAGGAAATGTTATGTTTGACTATGCTTTACATATTTTGTAATTGTATTTTTCAATAGTTTTATTAATCCCCATTTCAAATTATAAACATAAACACACACACACCTGAAAATTAAGGTAAAGTCTCTATAATAGTTCCGCTACATTTCGGACCCCATGGCCTTTCATGGAGATAACCAAGGTTTCCTAATGTTTCATCAGGGTACCCTGGTTATCTTGGTAGAGGTTAAGTGGTCCAAGACGTAGTGGAACCATTATAGGGACTTAACATTAAGCCACACCATCCGTAACACACACACACACACACACACACACACACACACCAATTCCTCTTAAAAAATTATACTAACACTAAAAATATCACAAAGAGGAATTAAATATCAAACAAAACAATAAATGTGTATACCATTTTATCTATATATACAAAAATGATAATTTATTCTATGTCATTACATATAGAATAGACTTTATATATAATTATGAGTTATATTTATAGACTTTTAAATTACTATGATATAATTTATGTTCCTTTAAAACTCGACTCGTGTTCGCTTTAGTGTTTGAAATTATATTTTATCCAATGAGATCATTCCATTTTTCAAATTTTTGTTTCGAGCGTAGATCTACATAGCTATACACAACTAGAACGACGCATTGACCTTTGACATAACATGTTGCATGATGTAATTCACGCCGGGAACAGTGGATAGGGCGGAGTACTTAAATATCTAAATTTGGATTGTGCGAACTGCGTTTAATTTACAGTTTACAGTTTAATTTCAAAACATAAGTTCAACTACTAAGAAGGTTAGTGTTTTTTAGTAAGCATTAATTCCATTAAATCGGTCGCGCGGCTGCGCCAGACCGATTTAATTTCATTAATGCTTACTAAGGAAACACTAACATTTACTTAATAATACATTTTACGTATTTACATTCAGCGGGTTTTCTATTTAACTGCAATTGTAAACATAATAATAATGATGAACAACGACGTGACGTCACATGACAACCTTGGGACGTCACATGAATAAAAATTAATGACGAGGTTTGATGACGTCATATTGTGAGAACTCCATCCACTTTGGATAACCCCACCAGTGTAATTAATACAAATGCATTATTTCGATTAACTTTTGTTTTATGGAAAACCGTCTTCCTTTTAAATATATGAAGATCCTCCAGTAATTGGATTTTTTTCTAATCGTGACGCCATGCGCCTTGCGATAGAAATCACCTCGGGTTAAATGACGTCTGCTTGACTTTGTAGCACGTGCCAATCAGATCCATCTTCGTGACAAAATTCATACACGCCTTTGATGATGTAAACTGTCACCAAAGCCTGAAATGTAAATAATATAAAACTTGAGACAAACCCCAAACGTGTACATGTATATAAATACGGACGCTCATATCAAAGAATGATTGCTAATCAACACGAGTAATCATATGCAAGAAGTCATGAAGTTAATATAAATAAATGCAGGAATCAACGTTTCTGTCAAAATAGTGTAAATAATTGTGGACATATAGTTAAATATAAATGCTGTCATTATATCAGGCTTTACTTACCAAATAAACCACATACAAAATGAAATGTGTCTGAGTGAACGTCTCGGGCTGAAAAGAACACAAATGTTCATGATATATAAGTCAAAATACATCATTGTCATAAGAAAAACGGGGCCGCCGTGGCCGAGCGGTTACAGTCGTGGACTACAAATCTCTCAATCCCTCGCCGCTGTGGGTTCGAATCCCGGTAGGGGACTTCGGAATTTTCATGTGAGGATGCCTTCTAGCTGGCTTGCGGTAGGTCGGTGGTTCTACCCGGGTACCTCTGTGTACTCTGGGTCTTCCTCCACCTGTAATTAGCTGGGCGTCGCTATATGATTGAAATACTATCGCAGCGACGGTAAACCCCAATACAACAACAACAACTACAACAACATAAGAAAAACATGGAAGTTGTGCCTCCTGGGCATACTATATCTTTCATGTTTGCAGTTCTGTGCAAAAACAAAATAGCTGTACAATGTAATGATACATTTGGACGTCGTGTATGATGTGCCATGTCAAAAACTAAAACAGTTTTATGTTGTACAATTTCATGCAATATAGCTGTTGTGTATGCTGTGAAATGTCATAACAATTATGGATGTCAGGTATGATACAATGTCATAAAACATAGTTGTCATGCATGCTGTTCAATATCATGAAACATGGATGTGGTGTATGTTTGTAATATGTCATACAATATAGCTATTATAATTCGAATGCTGTGCAATGTCAAACAATAAAGCTTTTGCGAATGCTGTGCAATGTTATAAAATATTATGGATGTCTTGTATGCTGTTCAATGTCACAATATAGCTATCGTGTATACTGTGCAACTTCATAAATATAGCTTTTGTGTAAACTTAAAATGTTGTACAATGTTATAGAATATAGCTGTCGTGTATGCTGTACAATGTTATAGAATATAGCTGTTGTGTATACTGTACAATGTTATAGAATATAGCTGTCGTGTATGCTGTACAATGTTATAGAATATAGCTGTCGTGTATGCTGTACAATGTTATAGAATATAGCTGTCGTGTATGCTGTACAATGTTATAGAATATAGCTGTTGTGTATATTGTAAAATGTTATAGAATATAGCTGTCCTGTATGCTGTATAATGATATAGAATATAGCTGTCGTGTATGCTGTACAATGTTATAGAATATAGCTGTCGTGTATGCTGTACAATGTTATAGAATATAGCTGTCATGTATGCTGTACAATGTTATAGAATATAGCTGTCGTGTATGCTGTACAATGTTATAGAATATAGCTGTCGTGTATCCTGTACAATGTTATAGAATATAACTGTCGTGTATGCTGTACAATGTTATAGAATATAGCTGTCGTGTATGCTGTACAATGTTATAAAATATAACTGTCGTGTATGCTGTACAATGTTATAAAATATAGATGTCGTGTATGTTGTACAATGTTATAAAATATAGCTGTTGTGTACGCAGTATAATGTTATAGGATATAGCTGTTGTGTATATTGTACAATGTTATAGAATATAGTTGTCGTGTACGCTGTACAATGTTATAGAATATAGCTGTCGTGTATGCTGTACAATGTTATAGAATATAGCTGTCGTGTATGCTGTACAATATTATAGAATATAGCTGTTGTGTATGCTGATAATGTTATAGAATATAGCTGTCGTGTATGCTGTACAATATTATGGAATATAGCTGTTGTGTATGCTGTACAATGTTATAGAATATAGCTGTTGTGTATGCTGTACAATGTTATAGAATATAGCTGTTGTGTATGCTGTACAATGTTATAGAATATAGCTGTCGTGTATGCTGTACAATGTTATAGAATATAGCTGTCGTGTATGCTGTACAATATTATGGAATATAGCTGTTGTGTATGCTGTACAATGTTATAGAATATAGCTCTCGTGTATGCTGTACAATGTTACAGAAAATAGCTGTTGTGTATGATGTACAATGTTATACAATATAGCTGTCGTGTATGCTGTACAATGTTATAGAATATAGCTGTCGTGTATGTTGTATAATGTTATAGAATATAGCTGTTGTTAATGCTGTACAATGTTATAAAATATAGCTGTCGTGTATGCTGTACAATGTTATAAAATATAGCTGCCGTGTATGTTGTACAATATTATAGAATATAGCTGTCTTGTATGCTGTACAATGTTATAGAATATAGCTGTCGTGTATGCTGTATAATGTTATAGAATATAGCTGTCGTGTATGCTGTATAATGTTATAGAATATAACTGTCGTGTATGCTGTGCAATGTTATAGAATATAGCTGTTGTGTATGCTGTATAATCTTACAGAATATAGCTGTCGTGTATGTTGTACAATGTTATAGAATATAGCTGTTGTGTATGCTGTATAATGTTATAGAATATAGCTGTCGTGTATGCTGTACAATGTTATAGAATATAGCTGTCGTGTATGCAGTACAATGTTATAGAATATAGCTGTCATGTATGCTGTATAATGTTATAGAATATAGCTGTCGTGTATGCTGTACAATGTTATAGAATATAGCTGTCGTGTATGCTGTACAATGTTATAGAATATAGCTGTCATGTATGCAGTACAATGTTATAGAATATAGCTGTCGTGTATGCTGTATAATGTTATAGAATATAGCTGTCGTGTATGCTGTACAATGTTATAGAATATAGCTGTCGTGTATGCTGTACAATGTTATAGAATATAGCTGTCGTGTATGCTGTACAATGTTATAGAATATAGCTGTCGTGTATGCTGTACAATGTTATAGAATAAGCTGTTGTGTATGCTGTACAATGTTTTAGGATATAGCTGTTGTGTATGCTGTACAATGTTATAGAACATAACTGTCGTATATGCTGTACAATGTTATAGAACATAGCTGTCGTGTATGCTGAACAATGTTATAGAATATAGCTGTCGTGTATGCTGCAATATGTCACAAAATTTTGCTGTCGTGTCATAAAATATAAATTTAGTGTATACTAAGTAATGTGATCAATATGAAATGTGTGCCATGAGCGTCCACTTCGGGAGCGGGCGGTCGTTGGTTCGAGCCCCTGCCGCGACAAAAAAAAATACACTTCTAGCTCCATGCTTGGCGATAATAATAACGATAAGGGTTATTTTAGAACTGACTTGCTTGTTGACAATGTCTTTGTGTGATATCATGCCATATATTTACTGTGTATTTCTGTAGTGCTTCAGTCCTATATCTATCTCAAATAGACATGGAAATAAAGAAAATAAGAACTAGTACTGAAGTATGATTTTCATACTTATACCCAAACTATATCTATTAGTTTTAATAGGGATTTGAGCAAGGTACTCAAATTTGAGACAGAGATCGTACTTATTTTTTTTTTCGGAACACGGGGCTTGGTCTCCAATGAACTTAATCAAAAACATATACATATATATGTGTGTATGTATTTATATTTCAACCACACTATTGGTCAAATGTTTGTGACTCTTTTTCACATACACGTATTTATTAATTAATTAATCAATTTATTTATTAATTAATTTATTCATTTATTTACGACATAAAAAGGTTCAATTTCACTTACCCATTCAAAACCCATGAATGTCGGTATGGAAAGCATTACAAGACCTGTCAGATTCTGAAAATGAAAATTAACATAAAAACATTTTCTTAACTTATCTTTAAATAGGTTGGCTGCGCAATACTCGTACACGTGACCACTACGCACATGCGCAAAGGAATCATTATAATTGTAGAGTTGCGTTGCTTTCCTCTCAATATTTAAAACGGTAATTAACTGCTCCTTTCTTCTCCATTGTATTAAAAGATATTTTCAATATTGTATGCGACAGTAGTTTTTGACAATTTAAATCTCCCCGCATCATTTATAGGCACAAATAACTAGTCTATCCTAAAATATGTTAACTTGATTCCAAATTCGCCTGGAAAAAAATGCATTATTTAAACTTAAAGGTGCTACAAAGTAAACATTAACACTTTCTGACTTTATAATGCAAATCGGGGGGGGGGGGGATTTTTCAGATTTTTAATGTCGCGGCACGACAATATCCAATGTCGTGAATGTCGTGCTGCGACATTCAAAATCTGAATGTCCAATGTCGTGAATGTGGTGTGAAGCGACATTCAAAATCTGAATGTCCAATGTCGTGAATGTCGTGCTGCGACATTCAAAATCTGAATGTCCAATGTCGTGAATGTCGTGCTGCGACATTCAAAATCTGAATGTCCAATGTCATGAATGTCGCGTGCGACATTCAAAATCTGAATGTCCAATGTCGTGGCGCGACATTCAAAATCTGAATGTCCAATGTCGTGAATGTCGTGCCGCGACATTCAAAATCTGAATGTCCAATGTCGTGAATGTCGCGTGACATTCAAAATCTGAATGCCCAATTCGTGAATAGTGAGAGTTGAATGTCGTATGTTGTATGTCGTATGTCGAGCCAACTTCACACAGCCAATCAGGGGCCATACCTCCGTAGCATGTGCAAATAAAATGCATCTTATTGTCAAATTCCGTTCCCATGTTTATAGCTTTTAGTCTAAGAGTGAGCAATAGAAAGTAGGCATAATTTGTATCAAATCAATAGATGATGATAATTAATATGTTTTTCAAGCAGGAGGTCATACACCCATGTGGCTTCAATTCAATACAAAACAATTATTATGGGCCACAACTACTGGCCCGAACGTCGAATGTGCTCAAAAGTTGGACTTGTTCTTATTCTTTAACATGTACCCCTAAGTCGGTTCTATCTCTAAATTTAAAGATACCGCGGACACTTACGATCACAAACATACAAGCGTCTCCCTTCCTGACACCGAATCTGCACAAAGTGATGGCCAGATAGACACAGGAAAAAGTACACTGCATTATTCCAAATGCAATGACAATCTTGCAGAAGTCAGAAACCAATGAAGGTCCACCCTCCTTCGGAATCATCAACGCAATTAAGGCTACCGGAATGCTTTGCAACTGAAATAAAGTTGAACCTGTATTAGCGACCACATGTACAAGCGGTCAACCTGTATTTAGCGATCAATTTTAATTTAACCAAAGTGTAGCATTTTGTGATATATTCTATACAGAATAAATATGAGTTAAAAATGATTTATATTGCATTATAAAAGGTAGTTTCGCTAAAACGTTTCACATTTTTATTTGCATGTAAACAGAACATAATAGTCTTTCAATAACAACACGAGTAGAATTTACTGAAACTAAAATTTTGACAGGAACTGGATCAGACATATCTGTATTTACAAATGTGCGTAGGAATACTTTCAGCTTGCGGCGCGTGGTACTATTTGTTGATAGTCAGTTACTGTACTGATGAGCGACAATAATCTATTTATATATATCCGTTCCGCGACGTCGTTGTAAAATTTAATGCCATTCCATATATCACGTGTTGTCAGTCTAGTGTATTGGAATCTCTTGATTTAATCCAGGTTCCCATAGGAAAACCTTTAAACCTTTAATCTGCCCATGAAAATGACATAAAAGAGCAAAACAAATCACTGTCAGGGGCAGATAACTCAAAAAGTAGAGTGGTGACCCCCATTTTTCCTATAAATTAGTTTCTAATGCAATTCTCTATAAGCAGGCAAAATTTTAGAAAATTCTAATGGCTAGTTTTAATTTTCATTCTTTGTCTATATAGAAAATACAATATAACTGAATTGTGCACGTATGCCTTTAAATGTCCCCATTGTAACAATAAGGCCCAGACCTAAGTATAACCTAAAGTAAAGCTAAAACTATGTCGAAAACTTTTTCATGATGTTCATGTATAATTAAGCACCTTGCTTGAATGTTACTACTGGTTCAAGCGATTATTAATCGGAAAGTTATCGATTATACCCCCTCCGATTGAACCGATAATCGATTGTGTCAAATATCAACCGATTTCTTTCACTAGTTGTTGTTGTTGTTGTTGTATTGAAGTTTACCGTCGCTGCGATAGTATTTCAATCATATAGCGACGTCCAGCTAATTACAGGTGGAGGAAGACCCCGAGTACACAGAGGTACCCGGGTAGAACCACCGACCTACCGCAAGCCAGCTGGAAGGCTTCCTCACATGAAAAATCCTGAGTCTCTACCGGGATTCGAACCCACAGCAGTGAGAGGCTGAGAGATTTGTAGTCCACGACTGTAACCGCTCGGCCACGGCGGCCCTTCTTTCACTAGTATTAGGTATAGTATAAGGGTAATGTGATAAATAACATATACTATAATGAGTAATCATTTCATACTAGCTTATAACCGTAACCAGGAGGTCGTAGGTTCGACCCTGGCAGCGACATACCAAGCTCGTTAAGTACTGGTACTAGTATGTGTTCCGTGTTCGATGCTCATCATGTAAGGGTAGTTCCGGGTCTGGTTGGCCCTGTGTCCAGATAATGTGACTGGGTTTGGTATAATATGACTTATTTTACAACGTTTAATTTTATAAAGCAGCACTTCTTTTGAACATGTAGACAACGATTCACAAACATCTTTCAAACTTAATGTGGGACGTTAAACTCAACAAACATTTTATTAACCTACTTTGTACCAGAATATGAAGATTGGTTTAGACCATTTCACTCCGGCCTACGTAAATCAACGAACACTCCCTGGTCTATACAGCACTGATTGGTCAATCTAAATCACCGAATTATACCGAGTATTGCCGATCCTCTGGTGAACGGTCTATATCAGTCACTGATTGGTCAATCTAAATCACCGAATTATACGAGTATTTCAGATTCTCTTGTGACATGGTCTGTTCAAAGAGCTACCTATCATTATGGCGTTTTAAGTATACATACCAAACTTAAGGCAGGCATCTTCCACTTAACGGAACATTTTGACTCCTTCATACTTTTTATCTCACTGACTGAAAAATAACAGTGAATATTTCGGTGATTTAATCGTTTATGAAATACATGTAACAATGTAGATATGCAGATGTAGATATGTTAATTCTTAGTAGTCACACTAAATTCGTGGCCAATCAGAATCTCTGAAAATTCAAATTAATCACCGTTTATTTCTATCGAACATGTGTCTGTTTCTATTTCACCTGGTAAGAAAAAGGTTTAACAAAATCATGTTTGTCACAGTTTTAGAGCGATTTCTAAGTCTGATGTAATCTATTAGAACATTTCTCCGGACAGCAGTGGAACTGCCACCGTAATTTCGTGATATAGTACGATATGATTTTAACACGCTATTTTTATCCTAGATCTATTTTTGTGGTAAACGACCTTGACGATGCATAAGATCCGCATAAGATTGACGTAAGATTCGATCCGTTAGCTTCAAATATAATGGTTATCAAAGAAAATAAAGAAATCACTGCAAGTAATATCGATTCACTTATGACAATGTATTTGCACACGTATGCACGATGCATGAAATCGTTGCTTGTGAATGGTTTATGGCTATATATGTAAAGCTTAAGATTAAATGAGTGGTACCAACAGGTACAGTCAAAATGCAGTTAATTGCTTAACCAAGGTAGTGCTCGCGCAAGCGCACAAGTGTTTGAATTCAGATCTATTTTGTATAAAATTAAAGATAACATAATATATTAGTAAACATGAGTATCGCTGAATCGCTCACCTGAGAAACAGTGCCTTCATTGTCTATTATAGTATTAAGAGATATACTGAATACATAAACCATGTAGAAATGACCCCTAGGGCGGGGTCAATTTTGACCCCAGGGGCATGATTTGAACATATTTGGTTAAGGTCTACTAAGCCATGTTACACACCAAATATCTAAACTCTAGGCCTTGTTGTTTCTGACAAGATTTTTTTTCTAGTTGTTCCTTTTTAAGTCTGTTTAAAAACAAGTGACCCCTAGGGCGGGGCCAATTTTGACCCCAAGGCCATGATTTGAACATATTTGATTACGGTCTACTAAGCCATGTTACACACCAACAATCTAAACTCTAGGCCATGTGGTTTCTGACAAGAATTTTTTTCTAGTTGTTCCTTTTTAAGTCTGTGTAAAAACAAGTGACCCCTAGGGCGGGGCCAATTTTGACCCCAAGGCCATGATTTGAACATATTTGGTTGAGGTCCTCTAGGCCATGTTATACACCAAATATCTAAACTCAAGGCCTTGTGGTTTCTGACAAGAATTTATTTTCTAGTTTTCCTATGCAAGTCTATAAAATCAAGTGACCCCTAGAGTGGGGCCAATTTTGACCCCAGGGCCATGATTTGAACATATTTGGTTAAGGTCTACTAAGCCATGTTACACACCAAATATCTAAACTCTAGGCCTTGTGGTTTCTGACAAGAATTTTTTTTCTAGTTGTTCCTATTTAAGTCTGTGTAAAATCAAGTGAACCCTGGGGCGGGGCCAATTTTGACCCCAGGACCATGATTTGAACAAACTTGGTAGAGGTCTATAAGACCTCTATAAGAGGTCTATAAGATATCACTTTTAAAACCTATTTAAAGCTCATGTGACCCATATATACAATGGACCGGAACCATTTGAACAACTTTGATAGAGAGATGCAAATCTTCCAACACCTTCTACGCAACTACAACCGTTTTAAAATCAAAGCGTTCAAGGCACTGAGAAACTGCCGGCAGGGCTGTCGTGATATAGCTATACGCGAGACTGGCAATCTGTATTGAAGTGAATCTCTTGTATTTACTCCAGTTAACCAAGCTGCTTTGTGGGAGTGGTCCCTGCTTATTCGTGCAACGAATTGCCTTTTTGTGCTTTGTTCACTGATATGATTTAAGACTTATAAAAAAGTAAAAAAGAAAGAAAAGAAAATCGTTTCGACAATATGTGCATATTTTACCAGCCTTTTCGATCAATTTCTTGTCTTCGATGATCATTAGGGTACACGCTATGAACAATGTACTTTTTTGTGACAGATGTCTTATGTTTACATACACGTACATTGTACATACTTTAGCTATCCTGTTTGACCGTTTCGTTTGATTAGAGACATTAAATATGTTAAGCTGAAATATTTCTTTTTCAACTCTTATTTGCGTTTTCCTACTATACAGAAGGAAATCATAATGGACATATATTATGTTTCAAAATATCACAAAGAAAATCATTGCTTGTGTTTGAATAGATTTTTATAAATATGCATATACTATAACTCTTAAAAAAAATAACCAAACAAGAGGGCCATGTAGCCCTAAATCGTTAACTAGAGTACATAAGCTTATTCAAAACGATTCAAGTCACGAGAGTTTCTTCCAGCAGCAATCAGATTCAAGATCAGATACAAAGATTATCATATTGAGGCCTCAGTTTTAACGGGATCAAACTTGGTCATGCAATTATGGTATGAAACCTTTGAAGTTATCATTAGTACAAAACAAGAATTAATTCTGAACATTAATTCCAGAAGAGAATGTTTTGTTTTAATTCTTCAGATATAATATATAAGGAAACTAGCTGAAACCCCTTGGGCCCCATTTATCAAGGGATCAACTTCATTTTAGCAATTACTGTAGTCAGCCATGAGGTGACCATTTAAGTCAAATAAAATTAAATTCTTACCATTGGTTGCACAGAAGAAAGAAAAATGAAATTTTCTATACAGAGTATAACGTTATAAGGAAACTAGCCGACCCCTAAAGGCCTTTTTTTGTAGGTATCATCTTTATTTTACCAACTTTGGAAAAAATAGGAGCGTGTTCATATATGTAACTCGTTATCATGCATTTCCTACAGAAACAGTAATGAACCAAAGAAATTCCTTTTGCTTTCCAAGATTTCGGTTTTTGTTTACAAAATGAATGGTACGACGCAGTTCTGGTTTCCTGCCTTCAGGCAGATCTACTATGGCTTACGCCGACAGTCAAAATAGCGAGCACCTGCTATGACGGAAAACAGTTATTTTACGTACTGTTAAGTTGAAATGATTTTTGTCAAAATGCTTATTCCTCTGAATAAGACGCAACTGCGTTTACAAATAATGAACAGAACAGCGGCGGCGAAATAAATGTAAACATTCCTGAAAAAAATCTCACCCCTCAAATACAAACATGTATAATTGATGTACAAATAGATTTTTTCCCGTATGAAATAAAAGTTATGCTTGCAAATAAGCAAATATCATTTTGTTATTTGATTTAAACTATTTTTTCATCATTATCTTTCTACCTACTTGTACATCTATCTGTCTATCTGTCTATCTATCTATCTAAATAAGGTAGATAATTAGCTATTCATTCATTCATTATTTTGAATTATTACAATACAGCAACATTCGTATTTAAACAGAATGTTTGTAACTATTTAAAACGTTTCCGTTTCAACTCTTTTAATTTAAATTTCGGCCAAAGGAAAATTGCTGCACTACATAATTGTTTTTCCTGCAACCCTTACCACATTTAGATTGGCCGAAACGTTAATTATAAGAGATGCTTAGATAAAACAGCTGATCGATAAAACTACAGATAAATACACATTACTTTCCCCACATAAAAAACATGAAAGATTATTTAAAAAGTATTGATTCATTAAATATTTAATTATGTTTATCTCTATGATCATTATAAAACTCTTAACTTACCGTAAAGAGAATTTAGAGAAAGCCTATGTAACACTCCTGATTTCTCCGCAGACTATCAATAACGCAGTCTTGGACTTCCGAAAAGTTTAAATATAGACAGTCTAAAAATAGAAACAGCTCAAAATTTACCTCTTATGCAGTTGCTGTTGAAATACTTATTTACTACGCTGAATCTGAAAGAGAAAGTTGATTTTCACGCATGGACACTGGTAAACAAATAATATCTTTAAATCGAGTTAAGCCAGATATTGTGTCGTAAACACACATAGTACATGTATGAACTAGTTCAACGCGTCATGCATTCCACACTCTAATTGATTATTATTATATAGTTGCTAACAGTGTAGTACGAATCGATGTATGTAAAATGCCTAAATGATCCAAAATGCACATACCAATACACGAAATTCATATCAGATCATGTTTAAATCATGTAATAAAAATCATAATACTGGATATGTATACTGTTTAATTATTAAAATTTAAAAAAGGAAAGAAAGATATAATGATGTTTATACGTGATGTATTTAGTATTGGAGCCGAAATATTTAACAGCAGTATAGTAGTAGTAGAAGCAGCAACAGCAACACAAGTATTGGTAAGTGAGGTGTAGTAGTAACAATAGTAGCAGAGAGAGAGTGGTAATAGTAGTGACAGCAAAAGCAGTGATAGTTGTACAAGTAGAAGTATCAGCTGCAACCGTTGCTGTAAGTGAAAATAGGAGTAGTAGTAGCAGAAGTAGGAGCAGCAGCAAGAGTAGTAGTAGCAAGAGTAGTAGTAGTAGTAGTAAATAAAAAATAGAAGAAATAAGTAGAAGTAGCAGTAGTAGAAGCAGCAGCAACAATAGTATGAGTAAGTAAAAAAAAGAGGGAGTAGTAGTAGTAGTAGTAGAAGTAGATGAAGCAGCAACAGTAGTAGTAGTAGTAGTAGTAGTAGAAGTAGATGAAGCAGCAACAGTAGTAGTAGTAGTAGTAAGTGAAAAAAGGGAGTAGTAAGTAGTAGTAGTAGAAATTGCAGCTGAAGTAGTAGAAGAAGAAGTAGTTGCAAGAGTAGTAGTAAGTGAAATTAATAGTAGTAGTAGAAGTCGCAGGAGCAACAATAGCAGTTAGTTCTTATCAATCGTTGTATGGTCTAGGATTGAATCCCGGGAAAGGTAGTAGAAGAGGGAAAAAAGTTGTCTTAAATACACAAACCTGTTTTATCAATCCAAGACTTGTCGCGTCGGAATAACCTGGAAATAAAACGATTTATCCTATAAATAGAAACTATTCTAATATAGGTAAACTGCGCTATTGAAGGTTTAAAATGGAAACAACGCGCAATGGTGTAACTCACCGCATGCATTCAAAACTATTCAGATCAGATATTTGCACGCTACACGGTATAATTTAAACACAAAACCTGTTTATTTGTTATACTGTCTGTCTGTCTGTCTGTCTCTCTTGAACGCCGTTTATCATTACCGCCAAACTGGGGAGACATACCGTCCGACTGAATGTTTGTCCGTACGGGGTCATATCTACATGACAATATATAAACGACATATACGAAAATATGCATACATTATGTGCTGATGTCATTGATCGGATTTTAATGAAATTAAGGGTAACTAAGGGTACTTCAGTGTCGTCTGCTTATGCATGAGATGTGCGGCCATTGGCACCAGTATATTTACTTACATGGACAATATTTCATGAAGATTGTTTTAAAGAATAACCGTAATGCATATTGGTAAGAAAACCTCGTATTATTTGTAAATCCAAAAGGCCTATCGGCCCATGGTGTACAATGTTTTTCATGTGATACGTCAAGACAGTGTAGTTTTACAAGTACATATCATGATATATTATATTACATACAAAGTATTTTTATCGGCTTTGTAAACAAATGTACTAAACAATTTACACAATGTATATTTTTTATGTAATCGAAATAATACCATATTAAAAAGAATGTAGGTATGAAACCCCATTAATGGGCCATTATCTTAACGTTCGACGCGTAGCAGACCCAGAACTCCTTTGTCTGCTTATACAATACTGTTGCTCAGATTCTACCTTGTCGGTACAACGAAGATAAACTCATTGCTTTACATATATCAAATTGAGTCATAAATCTGTACATAAAAAGCTATTAGTTTAAACTTATTTATTTTACGTTTATTGGGAAACAAGTTCTTACAACTTATACTAATCTATTTGGAGGGTTCCTGGGTTTGACCAGTATTTTGCGCCCGGGAAGGTCATGAAGAGTTCTTTCCTCCAACGGGGTTCGAACCCACAACTTTCGGATCCGTAGTCGGATACGTTACCACTGGACAACGGCGCCCTCTCATAAAAAACTATGAGGTTAAGTGCATAATTTAAAAGAAATGCCCACGTATTTCCTGGTGATAAAAAAAAACATACAGATTAAAGCAAATAGTTATGATCTTGTTGTGATGATGCATGCGAAGTCTGGTCAGCTTTAATTCAGTAACATCAGAATTATGGGCCTTAAATGGGCTAAGAACCTACATATTTATCTGTATGAGGTAGAATATGTTATTTTGTCATCTCGAGACATGTGTTGTTTAACATAGCGTATGGATACAGAGGCAAGTTGCTCACACAAATAGTTTCAATGTGTTTTGCAGTCTGGTTCCCGATCGTCCTCAAGATTAAAAACAACGTTGTGTAAGGGGAAGGTACCTCAGCCAGGAACCAGACAATGAAACTTTAAGTTATTGGAACACATTGTGTGAGCAACTCGTCCTCTTTTTTCTACTTTTACACTACTGTTCCCGGCGGCCACGGCGACCACATTTCAGGCTACCGTAGAAAAACGGGATGGACGTGAGAGAACGTTGGGAAACGAGATGAGCAAACGTGACAAGCTGCGATTGCACTTTTCAAAAAATTGATACGGCAGTCACGATGCGGATGAGAAACCTAGTAGGCCGCAGTAAGACGAGGTGAACGCAACAAAACGTGACTGATGCTTACCGGCCAACATGGATCATCTCCAAGTTTTGTTATAGCCGCCATAACAAAACCCGGAGATGATCCATAGTGGGTCGGAATGCATTGTTGTCCTGTCAAAAATTCATGATACAATGATTCAGGCCTTTTTTTAACAACCATGTTTTATGGTAGCACACATTTCTGCATTGAACAATATTTCGGGGCTACATTTAGACACACTTAAGTTACCTTCCTTTTCACTACGTGGAGATTTAGTTGAACTTCTTTATTTTCTTTCTTTTTTTTTGTCTTAATCACCTACTGTAAAATCATTAATTTTCGCTAACATTAAATTTCGTTATGTACCTAGGGGACTTTCGTGGGTACATTTATTCGTGGTTCTATGTTTTAGAAAAAGTGAAGTCTATATAAGATAAAAGTTTTCGTTGGAATTAATATTCGTGGATAAAATTCATAACGAAATCGACAAAAATTAGTGTCCCACGAATATTAATGACTTAACAATATACTATTGGTGGTATTAATTCGTATGTTTATTTAAATACGGCTGCATTATGGGTTGTTGAAACTGAATTGAAATGTGCAAATAATTTATGCTGGATATATCATGTTCAATAATCTGCAATAACAACTAAATGTGCGAGCAAGTCAGTCGCTAATAATTTGAACCATTGACAACTCTTTTTTAATCACTTGTAATTTCCATCAGTTTAAACTTCATTTACTTTACATCGATTTTGAAGCAAATTCTTACAACTTAAATAAATCATTATCGATGGCTTGGATGATGGCGTATGTGGCCATTATTGTAGGAGAAAACCGGAGCCCCCGGAGAAAAACCCACGTGTCTGGACGGGCAACCACTGCACCCTCTCACATACGTCACCTGGGATCGAACCCGGGACGCATTGGTGAGACTCGAAGTGCGTTACCGCTACACTATCCAGGCGCCCCTATAATTTGCCCGTGGAGAGCGGCGGGCTGACCTAGGGAAATTTAACATTTTTCATTTTTTGAAGTCTAAAACAATACGCTAGGGCATTGGCAATTTGTCAAAATCCCAACATTATATGCTTGGCAAAGTCTTTTTTCCATTGATAGATGCACCATTGTTATTTTTGTTTTCATTGCAGTATTGAAGTATTACCTTCTTTCTTTTGTGGCTCTATTTAAAATAAACATTTTCTGACTATACTTGTACTAAATATTTTTATTCATTGCCATATCTATAATATCTAAATGATTATCTAAATACATATATTTATGAATTTTTCATTAACTGTAAGAAAGAGGCACTTATTGTAAGCCGTCAATTGAAACAAGTTTTGTGCTCATCTCTTTTTTTTTCTTTCATTCTTTTTTTCATTATTATTTTTATTTTTTGTTACGACTTGTGTTAACGAAAATCAAAACGGGTTTATGACATTGGGGCTATTGGCGTCGCTTGAAGATTTGATCCACGTTTGTTAGATTAACCACAATATACACAATTATCGCCTCATCATTACATTAAAAACTCTGTTCCCTCAGAGGTTTTGCGCTTTGATTTATTTATTGAACAAACGTGTCCAAAAGTTGTCCGAAATCCACTTTTCATCCGTTGTAGCAACGTTAATTGTCGCACCAACGCTATATGTCGCACTGGTTTGTTTACATTAAACCTATTTTGGCACATTTTAAGATTTTAAGTCTAAAGTGAAGAAGTATTTGGTTTGATATATATAGTTTCTTTATACTTTGAATTCTGCAACTGCGTTGGACAAAAATATTATATTAAACAACAAGCCAGAAGAAATTTGAAATAGTTTTCCTATTTTTGTTGATTTTTTTTCTAGGGATATAATTTCATGCCGTCATTTGTATTTGAAGAGATTATATCTTTGAATAAGCGGGGTATATGACTTTGCACATGTCTTTGGTTTGGCATAAAATTCATGTTTATTACGTTACTGGGTCCTCAAGTGTTGCAGAGACATCTGACATTGGGACTTTTTTAATGATGAGGTCAATGTAATCCTGTCCGATCAGACAATGTACATGTATTCACATTTCAAAACAATAAACAACAACTCAAAAGAGCATGTCTATAAAGCGGAGTAATATACGCTCGAACAGATTAAAATGTTGACTGTGCTGATCATGGACATTCACAGATAAGTGGCGCGTTGGTATCAGATCGAAGAAAATAATGGGTAATATCATCATTTGAACTTTGAACGGGGTTAAAATATTTTAATAGATTAATTACATATGTTTTGAAATAATTAAGAAACGAGAAAATTATAGTGTATAATTAAATATCGAAGCCCTTTACCGAGTTTAATAGTATAGTCTATTGAATTACTTAAAACTGTGGCGTCTTGATATAAGACATGTTTTGTATACATGTAATTAGTTTCCTCATGCTTTGTTTTCTGAAGTTTCATTTTACAATGACTTTGATCCAGATAGCAGTAAAGAAAACATCTTTAGAAACAACTGCGCATTGAATCGTTTTAGGTTTTCTTTCTTACATCGATAAGACATTACGTTCGCATTTTCTACGACAAGGAACATATATTTTATGTTAACAACAACTGACAGGAAGTAAATCCGTCAGTTGTTTTCACGTTGTGCACGTGAACTTTACTTAAATTGGATACGTAGGTTATGGGAACTGTTTTCTTACTGTAAACAATTCAATCTCATTAAAATCATATCCTAATTTGCATTTCTCTACTATCTGCGATTAGCGTCTTAGGGGTCACGTCAGATTGACCTTTAAAGTAATTTATGCTCGATTTTAAACCAATTAGATGGCGCGTTTCAAACTGAGTTCGGTAAAACATTTGTCACAGGGTGAGAAAAATGTGCAGCTTAACCGGGACTCAAACTCGGGGCCTTTTGCTTACAGGGCGAATGCTCTGCAGAATGAGCTACTCGGCCACCTAGACATGTTTCTACTTTACTGTGACTTCCCCTCTGATATACCGAACGATTCTGTTGCCGCCGATTTGATTGGCTTTTACAAAGGTCAATCTGAGACGACCCTCTATACGATGTGGTCAGATCCAGTTAGCATACTGAATCTGATTTTAATGAGATTGGTAAACAATTATATCAGTTTATTAAGCACACTGCTCTTCTTCGTTTTTCATGTCATATTATGCTAAACATTGACAGACTAGCAAACATTGTGCTATAAAGCTTAGAGTGACAGGCTGATTTCATCGTTATACGAAGTCAAGCGACTTGTATGAAACAATGATTAGATCATTATGGTGGCATATTTCTGCCAGCCACTTATCCACTTAGCTATGTCGAAACTTTTCTGAAAAAATTGTCACATATTCAGTTATTATCTGGCAAGTAGAAAAATTCCAAGTTATCTACTCAGGTATCTTAACAGGACTAAACTGTCTGTTAGTGCCCGCTACTGCCAGTCACATTTTCACTTAGGTTATCTGGATATTATGATTTTTTTCCAGATAATTATGTGAAAAAGTGCCTGTTATCCACATAATTGAACTGAATAACACGAAAAAGGGCGAGATATTTGCTTATCTTAAGTGAATATATAGCTGGCAGTAGTGAGCACAAACGGGCAGTTTTGTCCTGTTATGATACCTAAGTGGATAGCTAAGTGGATAAGTGGCTGGCAGAAATATGCCACCATACATACCAATAGTATGCACTATACCAAGTATGTTGCAGTTTACGATGATAAGGCCAAACAAACATGATAATATATACATTATATACAGAGTATAAAAGGAAAGGGGTCGAGTCTTAAATTTTGGTACAGCACTATGAGGTGACCATTTCTGTCATATGATATTAAATTCCCTGAGGAAGAATTTTGAAATTTCCTATATAGAGTATATTATGTGCCCATTTGTGCCAAATGACACTAAATTATTTCCATTTGTTTTAGAGAAGAAACACTTTTAAGTTTTTAAAATAAAATTCTGTTGGTCGCCATGGCAACCAGAATTCGGAATGGGTCAAATTTATTTTAACATCTTTGGTGAAGGGCCTACAATGGATCATTCATGCTTAGTTTCATCAATTTCTATTCTGTGGGTTAAGAGATGTCTTAAAGTAAATTGATGACGACGCATAACGACGGACGCAGGGTGATCACAAAAGCTCACCTTAAGCATGTTGTGTTTTGGTGAGCTACGAAAGGCTATAGCGCCTCATATGACCTGATATACAATTGGAGTGATGATAACGTGTCATGCAACTAATACATGAAAAGCCAAATGATTCTGGTAAGTACTCAAGAAATTATGAATATAAATAATGTTTGAAAAGAACAACAGGAGTTGTCCGTACGACAGCGCACTCGACTATTCCAAAACTTATTAGTTGCACGTTTTAATTCAATCAAAAATTCTAAGTTCAAAAGGGGTCATAATTAACTAAAATAAAATCACTCAATCTCATAACAGGCAAATTTTCTTCATTTTTTAAAAGAAGATCATATCGTGATTTTGTTTTGCATTTGTCTTTTTATTTTCCGAAATTAGAAACTTTCAAGGGAAAGTGGTCAAACAAATTTTCGAGCCTTATCCTCTGATGACTCAACATGTATTTGAGTGAAATGAAATTTCAAACCTGCTAAACACATGAAACTTTGACACCATGCATAATGAGACGATGATTTACAAAGCAGAAAGCCCTTTCGTTTGTTCGAGACAAACGAAAATCTAGTTCATATTTGACTGAATATAGATATATAAGGTTGTTTTTTTTCTCGATACAGTATCAGTCAAATGTACGTGTAAATAAAACTTGAGCACTTGAGAGGGTGAATTTCCACAATTGACTTGTTAGCTAGAATGTGTTTGCTTTTCGTGTTAGCATTATCAAACACATACTGATATCTACAAGAACACGGCATTATTTTGAAAGTTCCTTTATCCTTAGGATTTCAAATAAGTATCTAACCTTCCGATTAGCATGCATGCATAGTTTTGACTTCTAAAACACGGATTTAAGACAATATTAGTGACACGCTTTACGTGTTAGCGAACAAAAATTTACGATCTCAGAAGGTTTCACCCAATGTTTGGAAAAAACTGTACACCATAAGGACCTATGTGTAGAACACAATTTTTCGCTTCGCATGCATTATATGCAATTAAAGTTGATAAAGAAATAAAATACAGCAGTTTTCCCTCTGAATCGATGAAAATTTGCTTTTCGTGTTAGCTTAAAATGACGTCATATACCACGTGGTATGGCCACACAGACAATGCAGACTTCCCCTAACATTCGCTGAAGGCGAACTCAATCGGCCTTTACCGTTGTACGGTTTAGGTCTTAATTCAAGCATGGTCCTTGTCGTGGGCTCTCATACAAAAGAGTCGAAACAATCTCTTTATCAAAGTGTTCGTCTTTCTTTTATTTATTTTTTTTAGTCTTCATTCATTTTAAACTTTCTTGCTCTATATTCTCTTATAAGAAATCTGTCACAAAATATTTATACTCTATCTTCACTTAATTTCTTTCTTCAAATACTGCAACAGTCTCTCCTTCTCATACATTCACTAACCTCTCTGTAAAAGTCTTCTTTACTAGTAGCATTTTTTCCACGACAATTTTCTCTCTATCTCTCCTGCAATGTCTCTGTCTAGAAAATATATCATACATCCATCTTTTCACACACATTCTCCTTCAAAGTCTCAGCTTACATTTCATCTTTCCCCAATAATGTCACTCAGTCCTCATTTGATTAAAAAAAAAATGCTAAAAATCGCTGTGAGCCAAATGAACAGAAAGTTATTCTGCAACGTAAAGGGAAAACTACGGAATCCAGTTAGTGCCACTTTATATGTCGTGTGTCGCTGTTCGAAGGCGACGCACGACACTTGTAAGCGACACACGATATAAATTATCAAATATCGTGTGTCAACCGGTGCGCTAGTCATTAGTCTGTGTCACAGTACTTTTTTTTTCAACAATGTCACCGTTTTTAAAGGTGCGATTATAAAACATTACTCTATCAACGTATAGACACCGGTAGACACTCGACAGTTGCGACCTATAACGTCGAGTATCGTGTTGCATTGTCGTGTGCCGTTTTATTATGTTGTATGTCGCGATTAAACAGTAACATGACACACGAAAATTTTACGACATTGGCGCGCTATAGTGTCGTGTGTTGTGTCGTGTTTTCGTGTGTCGTTTCATATTGTCGTGTGTCGTTAACAATTTTCGTGCGTCGATCATTTCATGCGACACAAGATAGTAGCACGACATTATGAAACGACTCACGACAATGCAAGGCGTTGCACAATTTGAAACGAAACTCGATATTTATTGCGATATTTCGTGAAAAAAATATGGTGAGTCAACGCGACATTTGCGCGCTATAATGTCGAGTGTCGTGTCGCATTGTCGTGTGTCGTTTCATAATATCGAGTGTCGTTTAAAATTGTCGTGCGTCGTTTTAAATTGTCGTGCGTCGCCTTCATACAGCGACACACGGTACTCAAAGTGGCATTAACTGGATTCCGTAGAAAATATACGTCGAAGTACCTGAATTTGAAGGAGAGGTTGTTATGAAAGTTGATATCAGAAATATTCTCATTCCCCATTCATGTGAAAAGGAAGCTAAGTTTATAATGTGTACATATATTAATCAAGTGTTGATCACTTATAGCATGAATATATATGCGACATAAGTTTGATATTTTCCTTTTATTTACTTCGCTGTAGTTTTGTTTCGAACAGAATTCATGCATAGTTATCTTGAAGAATGAACATGAAGCTACTCCTTAATAAGAATATTATAAGCTTTGCAAAATTGAGAAGTGGAATAGGGAATGCATGGAACAAAGGGGCGTATTCCAATCGAATCTGCCCTATTATGCGACTAACAGTCTAGCAACATGTACTTCCTGTGGCCTTTAACACAGTCCAGATTTCACAGCGTTCAAAGCCGTTTCCCCAGAGCTTGTTCCCGGTAATCTGATATGTTTATCTGTCTGTCTGCGCCCTGGGCCGGCGATAATCAGAGAGAATATATATATACAGGAGCGACGTATCTAATAAAAATCTAAATACAAAAAATAAATTTTGAAATTGTGATTTTAATCGACACTTTTCGAGATATTGACTTTTTTATATTATGTATACACATTAATTCAAATCATCTTTATGTAGAATAAAATCTAAACTTGTTTAAACTAATGATAATACTTTGGCCTAAGACGGTAAGTGTCTATGACAGAGAAAGTCAGCAATAAACAACAAAGGCTCATTATGCGTCCAAAAGCAGTATATAATATAATATAATATAATATTCTTCGGACAGAAATGCAAAGTGTGCTACAGATTTGTTACGAGATGCAATCTGTTGTTGTTGTTGTTGTATTGGGGTTTACCATCGCTGCGATAGTATTTCAATCATATAGCGACATCCAGCTAATTACAGGTGGAGGAAGACCCCGAGTACACAGAGGTACCCAGGTTGAACCACCGACCTACCGCAAGCCAGCTGGAAGACTTCCTCACATGAAAAATCCGAAGTCCCTACCGGGATTCGAACCCACAGCGGTGAGGGGCTGAGAGATTTGTAGTCCACGGCTGTAACCGCTCGGCCACGGCGGCCCCAGATGCAATATGTACATACACTTTGACGATATCGTTACCACAATGCATAAATAAGAAATCATCTTTTACTGAAGATCATTCATTTGTTTACAAAAATAAACTAAATATGCAGATTCCGCATATCCTCGTCAATTTTCCACAGACACTCATATATCATTTATATTATATTACATAAGAGAATGGATATAGTGATAAATGACTTGACTTGACTTGAATTGACTATTTTAGTTAACCGTCGTTTCGACAGAGAGGCTGAGTGAGTGTTAAAGTCATCGACTTTAGCCTCTCGGCCACGGAGGCCCCGATAAATGAGAATAATATATTTCGTGATAAGTGACTGCGTATGTAGTATATTTCGTGATAAGTGACTGTGTATGTAGTATATTTCATGATAAGTGACTGTGTATGTAGTATATTTCATGATAAGTGACTGTGTATGTAGTATATTTCATGTTAAGTGACTGTGTATGTAGTATATTTCGTGATAAGTGACTGTGTATGTAGTATATTTCGTGATAAGTGACTGTGTATGTAGTATATTTCATGATAAGTGACTGCCTATGTAGTATATTTCGTGATAAGTGACTGCCTATGTAGTATATTTCGTGATAAGTGACTGCGTATGTAGCATATTTCGTGATAAGTGACTGCCTATGTAGTATATTTCGTGATTAGTGAATGAATACAGTGACGTTATAGTGATAAGCATATGTAGTATATTTTGTGATTTAAAATGGAATTTAGTATTTGTAGTGAAAATTTGAGTTGTTTAATTTACAATTAGTTTCGTTAACGAACATCCCAAGTGAAAATATAATATAGGAGAGCTATTGACATTCAATCCTCATTCTACAATGCAGTCAAACCTGTCTAGAGTGGTAAGTTAACTGAAAAAGAGAATGTGAACAGAGGTTGTCGCTAAATGAAGGTTAAACATATAACAAATTGTTAATTTGGTAATATCAAAACAGACCGCTAAATACATTTTGACCGCTTATTACAGGTGGTCGCTGATATAATGTCCTTGTAGTAACGTGGCTAGAGTGTCCGCCTCAAGAGCAGTACATATTGAGTTATAATGGTTTAAGTTCAGGTACCCTGTCACTCTCATACAATAAAGGCTAGAAGACAGTTACAAGGAAGATCCACCTGGAACGTTTTTTCCTTCACGTCAGTGCAGATGCAAGCATCCATTAACTTGGTCTTGCATTTACTATAAAATTCCCACTATCACTTGATGGACCGTAATCACAATTTTATGATGGATTATCTTTTAAAATGTCCAATCGTCTGTTAGGGATTTTATCTACACTAGGCAGATAGAATGTAATTTCAATATAATTTAACGCTGTAAACACCTAGCATGATCCCACATACATTCCCGTCATTATATCCCCCACAAACTTAATTGGGGGAGGTGGGGGGGGGGATGGACGTGTATGTAGGAGTCACTGTGTCGGTCGGTCTGTCGGCCGGTCTGTAGCTTTTTTTGTAAGCGCTGTTTCTCAATAACTACTGGATGGTATGTAATCAAACTTCAAAGGAAGAGTTCAATAGCAAGCACAGATGTGCATATTTTATACATGTGTTACGACTGAATGATTTTTTCTTTCTGTTATGGCCCTTTAATGAATTTTCTTGAGCTTTCTTTGTCCGCAATTTTTCTTAATAACTACTGGATTTGAGCACATTTTAGGTTGCTTTGCAAAGTTTCTGTTTGATCTACTTGTTATATGTATACTACTGGAATGATTTCAATTAAACAACATATGAATATTCACTAGCAAGCACATATGTGTATATTGTACTGATGTTACGGTTGAATGATTTCAATTAAACTACATATAAATATTCACTAGCAAGCACATATGTGTATATTGTACTGATGTTACGGTTGAATGATTTCAATTAAACTACATTTGAATATTCACTAGCAAGCACATATGTGTATATTGTACTGATGTTGCGGTTGAATGATTTTTCTGTGCTTTAGCCCTTTTTTCTTTCTTTTCTTTCTTTTATTATAATGGCTAGCAATCATTTTCTGATTATTATGGCCATATTTTAGACCTTATGGTCAAGGATTTTCCACGTGAGGGTCGAAGTGACAGCATCGGAAAAAACAGTAGTTGGATACAATGGAGTCCGGGTGCAATACCTAGCTCATTTTGCGAATAGACCCCTTAGTTCTTTTATGGGCCCGGTGTATAGCACCGATACACGGGAGACACGTTCCCGTGTGGAACCAGTACTGAGTAGTCCGAGTTCCCATAACAACCCCATTTTGCCGAGTGCCAGGCAAGGGTGCATCTAGTATCAATTTTATACGTCTTAATTGGATGCGGACACCAGAGGAAGTGCCCCGGCTGGGATTCGAACCCCAGAGTTCCCGAATGCAAACGGACACTCTACCACTGAGCTATTGCACCGGTATTGTTGATTTTTTTTCTGGGCATTCTTTGTCTGCGCTATTTTTACAAGAAGTATATCAAAAATACTATTTTCTTGATTTTTACTGCTAGGAACTGAATGAACTCGCACGAATGACAAATGATTTATTTGTCCCAATGGATAATGGGTACCTCAATAAGACACGTCTTTCTCTTTTTTTTCAAAACGAAACGAGTGATAAACGTTCTTACAATTTTCCAGTGCAACTCTTTTCAAAGATACAATACGTTTTGCTATTATCCGTTTTGATTTGCTTATTTCTACCTCCCCCCCCCCCCCCCGGACATTGGCACTTGTCTCCTTGACACAACTATGGTGCAATATCGTGCCGGAATCATACAGTATAAAACCAGTCCTGGAACTACCCGGTACATAAACATGCTGCAGGTAGTCACGTGACATGGGATAATCCGCAATCTTCTGTTCCTCAGTGGAAATACAAATAATTTAAGTATAATATCTAGCATTGTTCACGCGCAATGTTTACATTTTAGCATACATATGTGTGGGTTATAAGCGTTGTATATTAGACAAATGTTGAGTAAAATCAAATGATACAAGAAAGCTTTTGACGCAAGCGTGCAAGAATCGGTTCGGCGGACTATTGTTGTTGGCGTGATTCTCCATCATTGCAGGAAAATGATGTAATATCCATTTCGCTGCTCTACTGGTACTTGTTTCTAACGCAGTAAGACATTGGGAATTTCAATAGGATTTAATCAAAAATCTACATTTCTAGCAGGAAACTGGTAGTACAAAAAAATTAGATTATAATGTGGTTTAATCTGTTTTACAACCTGTGTTGATACTATTGTGTAAGTGTAAAACGGAATACACGTGCTTAACTGATTTTGTGTAAGTACAATATAGCACAAAAGTTAAACTACATTGAGATTTAATCGGAAAACAGAATGTTATCTGTCAAAATCATTATCATAGACAATTTCTAGAAAAGACGAGTGACATACTCGTATCTACATCATGTAAAGAAAGGCACGGGCCAACGCATAACACTGTTAAGCATTTCAGGTCCGTATCAGGAACCGTGCCGGCTCTTACCGGCCCGGAATAAAGTCAAACGCCTGTTCCAAACCACTCTTGCATATACAATCTAATTACGGTATATTTCCTATACATAGGTAATCAATAAGAAAGTACCTGCGATTAATCCATACAACTCGAAATGCGTCCTTGTTCAAAGTAGACGTGAAATTATTTTTTTTTTTTTTCCAAAGATAAATACGGAAGCAAATTGTTATCATATTTCCTGTTTACATTAAATGAAATTATCATGTATATTGATTTTATCTCAAGATAAGATTTCTGTCATGTTGTTTCATGGCTGTGAAGACGTAGACGTTATTCGTCCATAATCAGTGAACTTCATTTTCTGAAATAATGGCCACTCCCACTCTGACGTCATCAGCGATAGATTCCGGAGTGAGACGGAAAAACACGATCGAACCTCTCCTTGTGATCATATTTATTTTGTATTGTATGTTGCAAATGACTATGTATCTTGCATTGTACACCTCTTAATGATTATGTGTTTTGTTCTGTTTACTAGGAAATAAAATCAACGCCTCGTACGCTCATGTACTTGTGTATATATCTTCCGCGTTTTTGCTTTGTTTTGTTTTTTATGCCAATTTCAAGGACAGACAACTCAAAATATATATATTCGCGTATGCGACTATTGCATGAGATATGTCGCATCGAATTTCTGGGGTAAAATAAACAAACATCACATCAAGTTGAAATCAAACGAGATGTTGCAAACCATAATACTGAGTTATCTGCCTTTTAAAATGACATATGCGAGTAAAATAAATCTCACTTTCAGAGGCAGATAAGTCAAAGAGTAAAACGAGGACCCCAATTTTTCCATAAATTTGTTTCAAGTATGATGCTGTATAATCATGCAAAGTTAAAGAAAGTTCTCTCCGCTACTTTTAATTTTCCTTCTTTTTCTATATAGTAAAAACTTTTACTATAGAAAACACCTTTAAAATGATCATAACTGAACACCATACTACCTAAGTCATGACTTTGAATTTTAATTGGACTCAAGTTATCAGCGTGTTATGGAGTCTATAGTAGGTATACATGTATGTATATCTTCTCCAATATACCAAGTACCGGTATAACTATAGCGAAGATACGCGGGCGAATAAATTAAATTATTAAATGATCTGCAAATTGAAATCTTTGTTTCTACCTCCAGGTGGTGATTCTGTGTACAGTGAACAGGCAAATAAGCTGCCACGACATGTCATTTTTGAAAGCAAATATTTATTCAATGTTTTATCAACATCATTTAGGATTACAGTGGAAACTAACTGTGGAGATATATCAATACCCCACCATCACCATCATCATCATCTTCTTCTTTTTCAACAACATCAAAAAACACAGGTAGTAGTAGTAGTAATTGAAAGAAGAAGAGGAAGAAGACATAGTACTGAAAATGTATGTGTCTCTTTCACTTTGATTTTGATCTCATTAATCAACATGCAATCATGAAGTAAACCGTTTAATGCGCTAACGAAACACAGGTAGTAGAGTAGTAGTAGTAGAAAGAAAGAGGAAGAAGAATTAGTACTGCATTTCACGTTGATTTTGATTGAATTATTAAAAATACCATCACCAACAAGCCGTTTAATGAGCAAACGCAGGATAAGTTATTTTCACTTTCAGTATACCGTGTACTTGATATATTCTATCCAACTTAGGTTGTATGTTATCTAACACCATCTAACACACGTGTAAAACTTTACCAGCATGATACTGGTCAAACACGGCGTGTATTAATGACAGTGACATACATTCAGTTATATATATATTGACCGGCAGGTTGACGTAAAGAGAAACTATATTTCTTGTAAGGGTTTTGCTGATGTTCATTCAATGGACTACTATGAAATATAGTAGGCAACTATGATTGGAATATAGAATCGAGTTTGCACGTTCTTTACAAGTTTACAGAAAGTAACGTTATCATTTGGATGACTAATATAGCTGGAAACTCTCTCTTGAGTTTAAAATTTAGATTTGATATTCCATGAATTCACATCACTAAGAGACAGGGGACTTCCATGGGGAGGAGAGAAAATGGCCGCCTAGCCCAATTGACTTCTAAATGGAGTTAAATTTATTATATTCTTTTTAGAATCTAATAATTGTAGTTTTCAAACGGTTTGCACATATCGTAGAAAAGGTGGTCAGTTACAGGGGTTACATTGTGCTAAATTTCCACAGTAATCATACAAACGTTTGTGCAAGATAAGGGCCGCATATATGTGTACTAAAGAGACTTTTCATGCGTATTATTGCTAATTCAAACCAAAGCGCTCAATGCGCTGAGAGACGGCGTTAAATAGTTATAATTCTAAACTCCGCGTTTCATAGGTGATTGAGGCAATAGAGACAAAGGTCATGTGACGCCAAATACTTCACACGCTTTCCTGCAACTATAGTTGCTACAGAGCGTCAGTTGAAAACGCTCTCTCTGTTTTTTACATAATAATCCGGAGTAAGGGTCATGAACCTATTTCATTCATAAGTTGCATACCTAGGTAGGTCATTCCCTTTCTTCAGTACCAGTGAACCTGATGTATACATTCTATCTGTTGTTGAGTATGTGTAGAAATTGACAATGAATTTGATTATTTGAGATACTTGAATGTTTACCTTTCTATTTCAAAGTTAAAAAATGCCCTGGGAGGAACTCGCCATCATGCAAAATTACGTGTGGACTCCTTTAGGTTAATTACATACATCGGAGCGCTACTTTTTCTTTTTACATGAGTAGATCCGCATGTATGTAAAATGGGTTGCTGTTCTCATTAAGTAATTTCACGATTAAAATGGATGTTTCCAGTGCAAAATAATTGTAAAAATACATGTTAACAAAGTCATACATTTAAAGCGGTATCGGTTATGATTAAAACGTCTGTGTAACATATTCCACTCGTATACGTTAGTGCAGATTCGCATTGCATGGATACGCACTAAGCACGGAGAGGTACAGTTAAATTTGCCGTGGAAAATATGCTAATCAGCAAGGCCCGTTTCGTTTTGCAGCTACTAAAGAAGACTGCCGCCGCCAATTTTCCCAGCTAAGGAAAGAAACGTAACTCAGGTGGCGCCACCTTTATTTCATGAATGTTTCAAAGTATTGGTCCAACCTAAGAATCGCCACGAGTGATTAGTATAAATTGTAAGACCGTGATACAGTTGATGAATATTCTAATTTTGGCCTGACAATGGCCTTATAGGCATGAACTTTACCAGGGACAAAGTTATTTCGGGCTTTCGGGCTTTGTAGGGTACAGCATTCTTTATTTACCCGATTACCCCAAACTGGGCGTTTCTGAATATAGCGTTTTTCCTCTCAATGTGACATACACTTGCCGAGTTTTGCCAGGAAGCCAGGACTTAACCAACATTAGCGAGGTAGAGTTGAAACAACTTGTTTTCCTCTGAACAAGCTTCTTTAAATTGGGTCGGTACAATTAACTGATACTTCAAATGTATTTTCATCAAAAAATAATTACGCTCCTTCCCTGTTTAATCAAATGTATTTTTATCACTCTCAAACAACGAGATATATTTGAATTACGTTCCTTTCCCTGTTTAATTCAAGTGTATTTTCATCATCGTCTCAAACAACAAGATATATTTTTCCTTTCCCTTTAAGAATTACGTTCCTTTCCCTGTTTAATTCAAATGTATTTTCATCATCGTCTCAAACGAACAAGATATATTTGAATTACGTCCTTTCCCTGTTTAATTCAAATGTATTTTCATCATCGTCTCAAACCAACGAGATATATTTGAATTACGTTCCTTTCCGTGTTTAATTCAAATGTATTTTCATCATCGTCTCAAACAACAAGTTATATTTGAATTACGTCCTTTCCTGTTTAATTCAAATGTATTTTCATCATCGTCTCAAATCAACAAGTTATACTTGAATTACGTCCCTTTCCCTGTTTAATTCAAGTGTATTTTCATCATCGTCTCAACCAACAAGATATATTTGAATTACGTCCCTTTCCTGTTTATATTCAAAGTTTATTTCTCATCGTCTCAAACCAACAGATATATTTGAATTACGTCCCTTTCCTGGTTAATTCAAGTGTATTTTCATCATCGTCTCAAACAACAATATATATTGAATTACGTCCCTTTCCCTGTTTAATTCAATGTATTTTCATCATCGTCTCAAACCAACAAATATACTTGAATTACGTCCTTTCCTGTTTAATTCAATGTTATTTTCATCATCGTTCAAACCAACAAATATATTTGAATTACGTCCCTTTCCTGTTTAATTCAATGTATTTTCATCATCGTCTCAAACAACAAGTATACTTGAATTACGTCCTTTCCGTGTTTAATTCAATTGTTTTTCATTCTTTCAATCACAGTTATACTTGAATTACGTTCTTTCCTGTTTAATTCAATGTATTTTCATCATCGTTCAACAACAAGATTATTGAATTAGTCCCTTTCCTGTTTAATTCAAATGTATTTTCATCATCGTCTCAAATCAACAAGATATACTTGAATTACGTCTTTCCCTGTTATAATTCAAATGTATTTTCATCATCGTCTCAAACAACAAGTATATTTGAATTACGTCCCTTTCCCGGTTTAATTCAAGTGTATTTTCATCATCGTCTCAACCAACAAGTATACTTGAATTACGTCCCTTTCCCTGTTTAATTCAAATGTATTTTCATCATCGTCTCAAACCAACAAGTATACTTGAATTACGTCCCTTTCCCTGTTTAATTATGTTTTCAGTCCAACAACATATATAGCCTCTGTATAGTATTTTATAACAGTATTTGTCCTTTCGTATTCTACTATCCAAACACGTCTGATTACGTTTCCTTATCTGATTTTCACATCCCAAAAGTTCTGAATACCTCTGTTATTTTTCTCATCGTAACAAGTATATATCTCTTTCCTTATCATATTTCATCGTCTCAACAAGTTTGAATTACTCTTCCTTATTCATATTTTCTCATCGCTCACACAGATTTGATTCCTCGTTTAATATTTTTATCCAACAAGATATTGAATCGCTCGTAATTCATATTTCTATGTTCAAACAACAGTTATGATTACGTCCCTTCCTTATCATTTTTTATCGCCAACAAGTATGAATTCCTTTCGTATCAGTATTTCATTGTCTCAACCAAGTATGATCCTTCGTATCAGTTTCTTCTCCAAACAACATATATGATTCGCTTGTTATCAAATGTATTTTCATCATCGTCTCAAACCAACAAGATATACTTGAATTACGTCCCTTTCCCGGTTTAATTCAAATGTATTTTCATCATCGTCTCAAATCAACAAGTTATACTTGAATTACGTCCCTTTCCCGTTTAATTCAAGTGTATTTTCATCATCGTCTCAAACCAACAAGATATACTTGAATTACGTCCCTTTCCCGGTTTAATTCAAGTGTATTTTCATCATCGTCTCAAACCAACAAGATGTACTTGAATTACGTCCCTTTCCCTGTTTAATTCAAATGTATTTTCATCATCGTCTCAAAGCAACAAGATATATTTGAATTACGTCCCTTTCCCTGTTTAATTCAAGTGTATTTTCATCATCGTCTCAAACCAACAAGATATACTTGAATTACGTCCCTTTCCCTGTTTAATTCAAATGTATTTTCATCATCGTCTCAAACCAACAAGATATATTTGAATTACGTCCCTTTCCCTGTTTAATTCAAGTGTATTTTCATCATCGTCTCAAACCAACAAGATATATTTGAATTACGTCCCTTTCCCTGTTTAATTCAAATGTATTTTCATCATCGTCTCAAACCAACAAGTTGTACTTGAATTACGTCCCTTTAACTGGTTAATTCAAGTGTATTTTCATCATCGTCTCAAACCAACAAGATATATTTGAATTACGTCCCTTTCCCGGTTTAATTCAAATGTATTTTCATCATCGTCTCAAACCAACAAGATATATTTGAATTACGTCCCTTTCCCTGTTTAATTCAAATGTATTTTCATCATCGTCTCAAACCAACAAGTTGTACTTGAATTACGTCCCTTTAACTGGTTAATTCAAGTGTATTTTCATCATCGTCTCAAACCAACAATATGGATGAATGACAAGACACACCACTATAGGTTCAATAAATCTGTTTTACTAGATGTCATGAAAAGACCAGGAACAGGAATGGAATCAATGACAATGTTAGACATATTGGAAGTACCAATCAAATCTGAAACATCAACATACTGAGTATGGCCAACAACCTTGCCAACCCCTGAGTGGCCTCTAGCAGGGGCGGCTACCAGTTTGGGTGACCTGCAAAAGGCTGGTTCCTGGTATACTGGCGGCTGTTGCCTCTACCACGTCGAGAATGGTTACCTCTACCTGTGTATCCCTGGGTCCTTGGAGTAGTGTTACCCTGTGAATTAGGAAGGGTAAAAGAAGGACGTAATAATGGTGGGGGAGTAGGGTGGGGAACTTGAGGCTGAGATGGAGGGACACTTGAATGAGATTGACTAGAAGAGTGTGACAAAGAGTCAAGGCGTTGCAATATAGCCGAAAACTTTTTATCAACACCAGATTGAACAGAAGAAATCCTTGAGTTCAATCGCTCTTCTAAGTCGGACAGCTTTTTGTCAAAGCTAGACTCCAGTTGCTGAGAAGAACAAGGCTGCTGTTGACTAGAAGCATGTGTAGACTTAGATGACTTGGATAGGGATAAGGAAAGTTCTTTCTCTACTTGCCTCACATCTCTAACGAAGGAATCATAGTCAACAGCTGCATCAAGCTTATGGCGGGTATTGGTGCGTAACACCTCAGTGCGTAACCCTGACCATAATCTCTCACACAGAAGTTCACTGCGATCAGTACATGGCATATGACTATCTCCAAATGCCTGATCATGAGCAGACTCAAGCCTACAACCAAAAGAGGTCACAGATTCATCAGAACGCTGGGACAAATTGAAAAACTCTTTCATAGAAATAGACTTGTGAGATGGTTCACCATAGTTAACTTCAAGTTTATTCAAAATTGAGTCAACAGTGACTGAATCACCTAAAGAGACAAGTAATCTACGGGCAGTACCACGAAGAGAAGACCTCATGGCTTGTAAGATTAAGGAATCAGACAATGATGGGTCCTTCCTAAGACATCTTACCTCATGTCGCCATTCATGGAAATTGATCTCAGATTTGGGTGTTGGTTCATCACCTGAAAATGAAGGGATCTTTGGGACCTTGGTAGTCATCTGAGAGGGCTGATTAAAACTAAATGGGGTCATTGCAGGTTGTGACGACAATGGGGTTGTTGTAGATTGCGACGACAATGGCGGTAAATGTTTTTGCAAAGTAATGGGGGACAGCTTTTCAGGAAGCTTAGTTACCTTGGGTGCTATGAAGTATTTCTTGGAGAGTAACTTCAACATTTCCTCTTCAGTAGGGAAAGGAACATCACCTCCAACAGCACCTTGCTCATCTGTTGCATTCCCATTGACTTCACCCTTGTCCTTACTCATGATGAATGATGTAAGAAACAATATAAAATAAACAACAATTCCAAAATGAGTGAACTTATGCCAAATATGACAAATAAATAAAACTAAACAGTAAATAACTGCTAAGTCAACATGTAAATATCATACTCAAAAAGCAAATCAGGACATTTAATTAACTAATGCATAATCTTTTTAAATCTACATTGGGAATAGTGTAAAAATAAATAAATGAAAAGAGTTTAACTATGAATTCATAACCTATATGTGATGTTTACAGGTCAAACAGGATCAAAGGGGAGGGGTCAAAGGTTAAATGACATGGGGGGTGGGGTCTTCTTGACTAAATGAATCAAAGTAAATCAAATCCAAAGAAAAATTGCACTGTTATATATATATAAATGGGTGTCTAAACTATTTACCTAAACAAATAGCAATAGCAGTCATCTGCAAAAGAAAAGTTCAATTGTGCCTTCACAGAAAATTCCAATTATGTAAGTATGCAATATAGTACTGAAAATAAACAAAGTGCACACAAATGAATACAAGTTATTTTCAAATCAACATATTAATCTTAAAGCACAAACTGTGAACTTCTATTACAGCAACCAGCTAACCTGAAATAAATAATTTTCATTAATTATGAATGAAATTTCAAAATAATTTGAATTCTACTTCAAAAATGCTGGATCAAACACTCTGTAAAAGAAGAAATCTTTAAACAGGAAATTATTTGATCAAAATAAGGAAACACAGATAAATTGGAAGCTCATACACTGAAATAAAAAAAAAACAATTAGCACACAGAAATCATGTAAACATTTAGGCCACTATCTGAAGGGCTGAACACAAAACACAAATTCAGGTCACCCCCTGCAAACATGTAATTATGACACAAACAAAAACATGAAATACACGTGTAACCCGGGGTTGTCAAAGATGAACAATGGGTGTCGATGATATGAATTCTTTAATAATCGTGGAATCAGACGATGTACAGAAGTAAATGAGAAAGAAGAAGAAGCCAGATCGTGTCTGAAGATTTACACTTTAACATCAATATATATATGGTAACAATATATATAGAAAGAGACGGTAAATGAAATGGAAATATGGAAGCAGTCTCGCGACTGTCCTTCTCGATCCAAGACAAAATACAAACTGACGAGGGAAAGAAAGAGTTTTCAGGGTTGTGACGTGAGATTTTGGCGGTTTATGCAAGTTGAAAGGTTAAGTGCATGCATTCGAAGTGACCATTCATCAATATTCACTCACTCATACATGACACTGAGCAGTTGTAAACAGTATTGAGTTAGGCGGATAATAAGAACACGATGACGTCACACAACTACTGGACAGATACAACTACCGTATATATACACATAAAAACGCGGTATCGCAGGCAAGCATGGCAGTACTCTAAACTTATTATTTATAATATATAGACAAAATATAGCATGGGTTACACATTTCCCCCCTCTGGGAAATGGCTCCTGACATTTCAAATATCTGTAATAGAAAATAATAGTTAATATGGAGTTACTATGGATGTAAATATACCTGAAATTATTCTGCAAAACTAAATCTGCTTTCTTGCTGCAAAAAATACACTAACACATAAATATTCTGAAATGGAAACAAATGTTATAATTGTTCATGGCATTTTCATATTATATATCTACCCTGTACTAGCATATGCTAATATAACAACAAAATGAAAGTCTTTAAAATTCACTTCAAGGTACTATTCCTAATCATCTGAAAGGTATTAAAGATACTACGTCTAATATACTTAACTACAGCTACATTGAAGGATTTCACTCAAATGGAAAACATTAAAAGCTATACTTAAGGTATCACCTCACTTAAGGTATTACCACATCTTAAAATACACAAATGTAAAATTAATCATGGATTTCTCTAAAGAATCCAAGATCTAGGCGAACATATGCAATCCTTTTTTCTTCTTCAGGCTTTTAAGCTGAAATAACATTGACATAACTATTCATGTAAATATATCTTGTGAAAGAAATAACATACAAATGTCAATGGAAAGTTATCCTATTACCAAAAAAAACTTCTTTTGATAATACAAATTAAAATACATTATAAAAATAATTATGTGAAGTCAAACTGTCTTGACTTAGATAAAATATTCAATATGTTCATCTGAGGCAGGCATCAAAGTGATGGGAGCTACCCACTCTCCATATCTATTCGGTGGCCTCGACTGTCGAGTCGAGCGACGTGGTGGGGGTCGTAAAGAAATATCTCGCTCGGCTGCAGTTTGATGTAAAAGCTCAGATTCTGAGTGGTTGACAGTTTGTTGCTGTGAAGCATCAGGTGTCGTGCCACTAGACTGAAAAGGACGAGATGTGTCCAAAGTCTGTGCCAAAGGTACGGAAGAGGGAGACGCGAGAGAGAGAGAAGTTCTTGGGGCTGGAACTGGAATAGTCCTCGGTATCAAACCTGGTTGATTAGGTTGCCTCAAAGCTGGAGGTCTGTATGGCCTAATCCTATCACAGTCAGAATCACTGTCAGTGTCAGAGCTTGACTGAGATAGGATGGCAGATGGAGGAAAAGTCCTGGTCCTGGTTGGTACTTTAACAGGATCTTTGCAGATCTGTTTGCCAGGAGAATCAGGAAGTGTCTCCACCGGAATGGTATTAAAGGGTAGGAGCATATTCCTATGTAAAATTTTTACAGGACCTTTACCATTATCAGGTTTGACATGAAAGACTGGCATATCAAGGTTCGGCTGCGCTATCACGACATATGGGTCGCGATCCCACCTGTCGGATAGCTTATGGGTACCTTTGATACCAACCTTTTTAAGGAGAACTCTATCCCCAACTTGGATTGTTGTCTCCACAACTCTCCGGTTGTAAGACTCCTTGTTCTTAGCTGCCTGCTTGGTAGCTTCTGTAGCTGCCGCTTTATAAGCGAATTCCATCCGTTTACGGAGTTTGGCAGCATAAGAACAAGGGGTATTCCCACCAAGACTCTGAGGGTCAGTGCCGAGGTAGGCATCCACAGACAACCTGGGATGCCACCCAAACATTAAATAATGGGGTGAGAACCCTGTAGATTCACTTTTTGTTGCATTGTATGCCTGCACAAGAGGAGCCACGTATGACTTCCAGTCACTCTTCTGGACATCCTCTAACGTACCAAGCATACGCAACAAAGTACCGTTAAACCGTTCCGCTGATCCATTCCCCATGGGGTGGTAAGGAGTCGTGCGAGTTTTACGTATTCCTGTCAGCTTGCACAGTTCCTGAATGGTGCTACTTAAAAAGTTGCGACCCTGATCACTGTGAAGCTGCTCAGGAAACCCATAAAACCGGAAAAAGTTATCATATAAAGCTTACGCAGTAGTGCGAGCGGTCTGGTTACGACAAGGAACAGCTTGTGCGTAACGAGTAAAATGGTCAACGATAACCAAAATATTTTCAACTCCACCTTTAGAAGGCTCTAACTTTAAAAAGTCAACACAAACCAACTCCATGGGTCTGGATGTTAAAATTGGAACCAGTTCAGTGAAAGGCTTGGCTGGGGTTTTACGCCTGATACAAGCACTACAATTATCAATGTGCTGACAAACATCACTTTCAAGCCCAGGCCAATAAAAACGTTGGCGAGCCAACCACAGAGATTTCTCTTTTCCCTGGTGCCCAGCGTCATTATATATCCCCTTTAATGCAAGGGTTCTATGTGACTCTGGTAACACCAGTTGTCGAATAGGCTGGCCATCCAAGGAAGCGGTTCTGTACAGAATTCCCTCCTCTAAATGAAGTTTATTCCACTCCCGGAGAAAACGCTGTACATCAGCAGACTCTGCTGCTCTCTCCCTTGGCAGAAAACCGCTTCCGAGGAGGTCAATAATTCGAGAAATGGTTGGGTCCTTAGACTGCTCGGAATGCCAATTGATCTTGTTGATGTGAGTAGAATCTAAAGTCTCCTCATTGGCCAGATGAGGAAAACCAGAATCTGTTATGCAATCAGCAAGAGGAGCAGCAACTAAGGCGGCAGTGACAACAGCCTTGACTTCCTCATCAAAAATGTAGCGCCTTGATAGACCGTCAGCATCAGCATTCTGGGAGCCTTTGCGATATACCACGCTGAAGTTGTAATTAGCAAGTTCGGCTAACCAACGGTGTCCTGTCGCATCAAGCTTTGCTGATGTTTTGACATATGTTAAGGGGTTATTATCTGTAACCACCTTGAAGTCATTACCATACAAGTAATCATGGAATTTGTCTGTGACGCTCCACTTAAGGGCTAAGAATTCCAACTTGTGTGCAGGGTAATTCCGTTCATTAGGTCTCAGACTCCGACAAGCATAGGCAATAACTCGCTCAGCACCTTCTTGGACTTGGTAAAGAACAGCACCAAGACCAAGGGAAGATGCGTCAGTATGTAAAATGAACGGCAAAGAATAGTCTGCATAAGCCAAAACTGGTGGGCTTTGCAACTTTTCTTTCAAAACTTCGAAAGAACTTTGCTGTTCAGGACCCCATGACCACTGAACTGGGTTTTTAACCTTTTTCTTAGAACTTGATTTCTTGGATTTACGATTGCTACCATGACCTTGAAGCAAAAGTTGTAAGGGCTGGGCAATCTGGGCATAGTTCTTAATAAACTTTCTATAATACCCTGTAAAACCAAGAAATGAACGAAGTGATTTAACATTGGTAGGGACAGGCCAAGACTGAACAGCTGAGAGTTTATTAGGATCTGTAGCTATGCCATTTTCTGAAACAACATGGCCAAGAAAGACTACAGAGCTTTAGAAAAACTCACACTTAGAAGGTTTCAACCTTAAATTGTGCTGATCTAGTCTCTGAAAAACAGATTCAATCCGTTCAAGATGTTGATCGAAAGTGGACGAAAATATTAATATATCGTCGAGAAAAATCAAACATGTCACCCATACATTTTTCCATAAGGCGCTGAAATGTAGCTGGAGCATTAGTTAGCCCAAAGCCCATTCTATTCCATTCGTAAAAACCAAGTGCCCCAACACTAAAAGCTGTCTTGGGTTTGTCCTCCTCCTCCATCTCGACCTGCCAATATCAGAATGTAAATCGAGTTTGGAGAAGTACTTCGCTGATGAAAGAACATCAATGGTATCGTCAAACCTTGGCAACATAAAAGCATCCTTGCGGGTTTTGTTGTTGAGGCGACGCCAGTCTATACAAAAGCGAAGTTCACCTGAAGGTTTTCTGATAAGGACAACATTGGAAGAATATGGACTTTCAGACTCCCTAATGACACCAGCTTCTAGCATTTCTTTGACATGCTGACGAACTTCCTCATACATTGCTGGAGGGATACGTCTATATGGGTCCTTGAACGGAATATTGTCTTCTAAGACAATTTTGTGTTTGATCAGATCAGTTTTGCCCAAGTCCTTTTTACTAGAGGAAAACACATGTTTCCATTTGCCAAGGACTTGTTCAAAACGTGAAATCTGATCAGAAGACAGATTTGATTTGTCAATATTGACACCCAGCTCCTCCAAAGTAGAATCAACAGTGGTATCTTGGCAAATATAGGATGAAATATCATCAACTACTTTAGCCTCTGTGACCTCACAAATAATATCTTTAGGTCGAAAATGCAGTGTCTTAGCAGACATATTGCAGATACGCACTGGAACTTTGAGAGAAGACTGCTGATGGACTTTAACAATCCGAGGACAAACTGTGTATCCTGATGCACATTCAGGTGTTTCAGTAACAACTGAAGAAACACAGTTATTAAAATGTTTCGCCAACCCATTGATTGTAACTTGTTCAAAGGGGGCAACTGTAATGGTCTTTTTACCACAGACCTTTACTGCATAGGATTTGGAGTCCAAGGTATCAAAAGCTAAATTCCACTGTTCTGGAATGTCAATATCATGATGAGTTTCAGATAAAAATGTCTTACAGCGACGCAAATAGTTGGTACCAACAATAACAGGACAAGTCTTGTTAACATCATTGTCAGGCACAACTAAAATGGGTAAATCAAGAGTAAAATCTGATAAAAATGGAACTCTTATCTCAGCTTCAAAATATCCAAGAAATTTCATTGGGCTACCATCTGCAACAGAAAAATCAAGACCAAGAGAATCTAAAGGCTGTAAAGCAACCTTTGATATTTCCTTAAAACAGGAAAATGATAAAGTGGTAACTTGACTTCCACTGTCAATCAATGCAGTAAGAGAACTACCATTGATGATTACAGAATGCTCATTAGTAGAACCAACGAGACGATGGGTAAAAGAATTAGAAGTAGAAGTGGATTCACGTTTGAAATCAGAGGCACCTTCTGAGACATCTGTCCCTGTTTGGGCCGCAACAGGGACACTTTTCAGTTTAAACCCTGTGAAGTAGTTTGGGCATTATCCTGGTTGGTGTTGGTCACCACAGGTGAAACACCAACTGAATGCTGGGAGTAAGAATTCCCACGGCCACGACCTCTGAAAGAACCTGGTCTACCTCTGTTGTTGTTGTTAAATCTTCTGTTGTTGTTGTTGTATTGGTGTTGATGAGACTGCTGAGGATATTGCTGCTGCTGATGATGATGTTGCTGTTGCCCAGATTGACTATAGCCATCCAATTTCTTAAGGATCATATCAAACTTGGAATCAATGGCTTTTTCCATCTTTGATTCGAAGGAAGACATTTTGGATTCCATAGAATCAATCTTGGAATGTAATTTACTTTCCAGATTTGACATTCTATGTTCTAGATCCGAAGAAGATGAACAACAAACAGAATGTGCAGCAGCTTTTTTTGAAGAGGAGGAAGTAGATGTAGAAGAAGAAGAAGAACCACGAACAGGGTGCAAGACCTCCTTCTCTACCTTCCTGATCTCTCGAAGCAACAAGTTGTAATCTGTTAAAGAATCATACTTGTGACGAGTTTGTAAACGCAACATCTCAGAATACAGCCCAGTCCAAAATTTATGTCTAAGAATATCATTCTTAGCCATACCAGGAAGCTGACCCTTGCTGATGATGCTCTGCAAAAGAGTTTCGAGTCGACAAGCATATGCTGTGACCGATTCATCAGCAAACTGACGTGAATTAAAAAATTCAGTCATGAGGTCTTCCTTACTAGACGCGTCGGAAAAGAAGGCCTCCAGACGGTCTAATATCTGGGTGGCAGTAGCCTGTTGACCCAAAGGAATAGTCATAAGCCTAGCTGAGCCTCGAAGAGAACTCCTGATAGTCTGCAATAGACTGGCTGGACTAACTTCCGGGTTGGTAGAAATACACTGGACCTCATAACGCCAAACAACAAAAGGTACTTCTCCCTTACCAATAGGTTCATCGCCAGAAAAACATGGCAATTTCGGAACACTAGAGTGAACCGGAAAAGGGGGATAATGAAAAGCAGGAGTAGAAGTAAGAGGTGCAGATGGTTGACCAATGTTGAAAGTATGTGATGGCATAGGAGAAACTGAAGGAATATGCTGAGCAGAAGCGACAGAAGAAATTGGATCCTTCGGACGAACAACTGCAGGTTTCTCAACCTTTGGAGTAACCTTCATGCGCTCTCTCAAAACCTTCATCAACTCTTCAGTTGATACATCCTTAACAGATTTCTCCAACAGAGAATACTGGGGCTCTTCAGGAGCTTCCGCCATTTTTTCAAATCTTAAAATAATTTAAGACCAAACAAAGTAAAAATATAAATGACTAACGCTATGTATACCAAGTATACACCAAAGTTCAAGTTCAAACTAAATAGCACAAAGCCATTTGTTTGCAATCAACTCAAATACAAATATCACAAATGTTAAAAAGTATGTAAGTACTAGACCAACACTTGAACTCAAAATGAAGACTCAAATATAATATACACAAGCTTTGAATTCAAACTTATCTTGGCTATATATACACAACACTATTTAGACAACCATAATGCATGGGATGTAAAGACTAATAAGTATGTCACGGATTGAGAGAAAAATAAATAAACAAATGAAGGACAAGCTGGATGTTTCATCCAAATCAAATTCTCCAACCTGTAAGAATGAAAGAAGAATGAAAACACAAATACTTATACTAAGAAAACATAATGTCTATCTTCCTGAAATAAATTCAAAATAAAATCAAAATTAATTTACTATGTTCTTATTCAGTTGTATAATAATGAACTGCAATCTGAAAAATCAAAGTCAAGTTCAATTAAGCACAAGTAAATTTTTTTTATAAATTAGGTCATGTGTACTGCAATGTAAACAAATAACAGCTGACTGACTAACACACTGATTTGTGTAGACTGGCTGGAAAGCACTGTAAAGAAAGAATGACAACAAAAATTAGAATAGCCTCAGGCAATAAATGCTGGAAAATAGAAATGGACTTTTTCTGCACATACTGCTGTAAATAAAGCAAGGATATTATTTACAAACAACATTCAAGACTGGAAAAGAAAAGGAAAATTGTCAACAAAAAGAATATTGTGTGAAATACTTGAAACTTCTTTGAAATCAAAATATAGTAGAACTAACTAAAATATCTACTGCTCAAAGTAAAAGCTTGCAGGCTGACAACACAAACACATATACAACACAAAATAAAATATACATATAATGAATCAAATTTACCTTTCTGCTCACACTTGGATCACTCTCACTCCAGGAATAATTTTTTTGTGCAATTAGTAACACAGAATGCAAATGTTAGTACTGTGAAAGTCAGAAAGAGAAGACCCTAAATATCTTGGGAATCAAACTTTTAAGTTGAAACCAAGAACAGAATATTTATCTAAAGCAAACCAATAACTCTATATCAACACTTTGGATAAATACACACTGAAACACTATTCATCTATTGCAATTTATCTGTATATTACAAATATAATTCTAAAATATCTTATGACCACTAGTAACTGAAGAAAAACAAAAGAAACGAATACTTTCCTACTTGATAATACAATTAATTACTGAAATTAATTACTTGAATGAATGACTCGCTTGTGAAAACAGTCAAAAAGTATTTAGAGATGAAAGTAATTAGTGCAATCACCTAATGTTAAGAAAGAAATTATTTATCAAGCTGTAAAATTACTTTCAAAATGCCAAATGCAAAATGAAAATAACAAAAACCTAAAAATGAACAGGTAACCAGCAATAGAATTTTTAAAAATGAACTATTTAGAGCAACAATGAAAATTCTTTACCTGCACTACATGGAAACAACTCAAATATGAATATGTGAAAAAAAATGGAGACACAGAATAATCAGATTTCCACTGAATACATTCACCTTTCAAGAGCAATGCAAATATAAAAATGTGATATCTTGCTGCACCTTGATTACACTATATAAATGTATTTAAAGCATTAAACACCAATCTATCTCTGATAAATTAACAAAAATGTAAATAATTACTTATTTGTCACGTACCTATAATCAGCAACCAAAAATAAATACTTGTAAATAAAATAAAAAAAACCTATACGGCTACAGGAAAACTGTCAATATCAAAGCGAAAGTACATACATAGAGAAGTTACAGCAACAAATTTTGGGTAGAAAATGACAAATAAACAACAAAAAATGACTTTAAACACTGACAACTTAGGAATATGTAATGCAAACTCCACTAATCCCTATATATTTCGTCAAACAAAAATATTACCGGTCAAAAGAAATGTAAACTTACGAAATGCCGAACTGTGTAAACCGAAACTACACACGGAGGCGTTTAGATAAATGTGAAAAATTTACAGAAATATAACGTGACAGTTCAAGACTTTGGAACAATCAATAAAGTAGTTGTTTAGAAATCAATCGAATCAATTAAATAATAAAACACTTACGCAAAAAAATCCTAAATCCAGTTTCACAATCCAAAATCACAAAACACAATATCACGTCCTATCAAAGCACAAAACACAAATCCTTCCGCATGGTGTAAACACGTCAAAGTCTCTCGATCCTCTCCGCGGTAAAAATAGTCCAAAATCCTCGTAGTTGTAAAGATGAAAGATGTAGAACTCGAGTATCAGATGAAAAAAGGTAGAAAAGTTAAGATATATCTATAACTTGATGAAAATCAGGATCCTCTGCAGGAAAATGATAAACGCAGGTAAATCGTAGCCTGATCACGTGATCACATTTACATGAAAATCACAACTATGACACAAACACAGCTGTTCGACGGCCGCAAAAGAAACACAACCAAGTCGTCCTGACTGTCAAACAAGGCTGGAAAGGCTGTTGAACACGTCGGAAACCGGCTGGTTGGCACACCTAGACGACGACCTGGCTCTACTGTTGTGAAGACCAAAGATCCAACGTCTGAAACCATCCTCGTCGGGGAGCCATTTGTAACCCGGGGTTGTCAAAGATGAACAATGGGTGTCGATGATATGAATTCTTTAATAATCGTGGAATCAGACGATGTACAGAAGTAAATGAGAAAGAAGAAGAAGCCAGATCGTGTCTGAAGATTTACACTTTAACATCAATATATATATATGGTAACAATATATATAGAAAGAGACGGTAAATGAAATGGAAATATGGAAGCAGTCTCGCGACTGTCCTTCTCGATCCAAGACAAAATACAAACTGACGAGGGAAAGAAAGAGTTTTCAGGGTTGTGACGTGAGATTTTGGCGGTTTATGCAAGTTGAAAGGTTAAGTGCATGCATTCGAAGCGACCATTCATCAATATTCACTCACTCATACATGACACTGAGCAGTTGTAAACAGTATTGAGTTAGGCGGATAATAAGAACACGATGACGTCACACAACTACTGGACAGATACAACTACCGTATATATACACATAAAAACGCGGTATCGCAGGCAAGCATGGCAGTACTCTAAACTTATTATTTATAATATATAGACAAAATATAGCATGGGTTACACACGCAAGACAAATATGGGATCACTTTCAAAAATCTCTCACACTTGTAAATGGGAAATGTGCTGGGAAGGGGAAAATTTCTGAAAAGAATGGGACTTGTTAGTGATTGGCAGTGAAAATGTGCAAATGACAAATATTTCTTAACAAAATTATAAACACAAAAATGCCAGAATTCTAATTAAAGAATACCTAAATATTCAGAAAATATTACACATGAAGCAATATCAAGCAGTATTTAGAAACAAAATAACATAAGAAAACAAAAATCAAAAGCACTTTTGCACAACAGTGTCTCTCAGGCAATAAACTGTATAAGCAATAAGTAATGTCAATGCTGCCTAATATAAATTAATACAAAAGGGCAAAAGGTAGAACAAAACATAGAACATAGAACAAAATTACAAAAAGCAAGCAGGTGAAACACAAAAATAAAAAAAAGGGTTTATACACAAAGCACATGGAATATGGAACCGTAAGAGAAGCGTAATGAAAATTAAATGACAGCTGAATCAAAACTAGGTCAACAATTTATTGTCGCGACATTACGTTGCAAATCAAGAAAAATAATAATTTAAGCGGGACGCAAACAATGACAACTGAAAATTAGGATATGAACGGTCAAACAAGTACAAAATAGAACAAGCAAATATTTAGAAAAATATGTATAAACCTACCAAAAATTGATAATTCTGTCAAATAAGCGAGGCACACGAAAAATCTACATGTACAAAAACAAACCGATTTACGCAAAAGAAAGTAGTGCCAAACAAAATTCAAAAATTTAAGGAAAAATGACAATAAATGAGTACTTACGGTTCCAAAACATCAAAATATCCTCAAATAAAGTAATTCACAAAACACACAACACAAATATTGCACTTATCACAAAAAAACACAGTTCCTGGATTCCTTCGCGTTGTTCCGAAGATGACGTCAAACAGGGGGAAATTCCAAATATCACGTGATCCTAGCACAGCTGTTGACTGTCAAACAGAATGACAGAACGTTCATGAATGGAATAACGGCACACACAAGTGTCTCTCGCGAGATCAAAATATGGCCAAAAATAGATCGAGAAAAAAATGGTGATGAGTTCTTCACGATGAGGTCCGCGGCGGATCTGGTCACGTTCGTCAGCCTCGTCTTGGCGCCCTTACCGTGTCGGGATCCCCTCAACGCAAGTACTGTCAATCCGACGGCCTGGCCTGATACCTTCCATCATTATACCTCGTCGGGGAGCCAAATTTGTAGTGGGTGGATGAATGACAAGACACACCACTATGGGTTCAATAAATCTGTTTTACTAGATGTCATGAAAAGACCTAAAATACAAACATTAAACACAGTATAAGATACATATCCATTATAAGATAATTAAAATATCAATAATCGAAAGATAGGATCTTGGAGTATAAAGTTACAGAAAGACAATCATTTCATTGATACTAAAAATCTTACCAGGCACGTCAGTAGTAAATTAATATATTAATACATATATAAGCTCAATGGTAAGAGCAGCTATAATATGAAATATACTGTCACCTCCACGGTGGTAAGTGGTGAAGTGCCGGTTAGTTGGGAGAGGGGCTTGACGGCGGGAAATGGAACAAAGGGACAGGGGCAACCAATCAGGGGACATACCTAAAATAACATTCTAGCAAATACAGTTGTCATAAATCACTCACCACTACTCACTCACCAGGGACAAAACTAACATGTACACTGGACGACACAAGGACATAAGCACTTAACAAGACAAATACAAAACAAGGGACAGAACTGCACATTACTACACCTGTTTAATTCAAGTGTATATTCATCATCGTCTCAAACCAACAAGATATACTTGAATTACGTCCCTTTCCCTGTTTAATTCAAATGTATTTTCATCATCGTCTCAAACCAACAAGATATACTTGAATTACGTCCCTTTCCCTGTTTAATTCAAATGCATTTTCATCATCGTCTCAAACCAACAAGTTATATTTGAATTACGTCCCTTTCCCTGTTTAATTCAAATGCATTTTCATCATCGTCTCAAACCAACAAGATATACTTGAATTACGTCCCTTTCCCTGGTTAATTCAAGTGTATTTTCATCATCGTCTCAAACCAACAAGATATATTTGAATTACGTCCCTTTCCCTGTTTAATTCAAGTGTATTTTCATCATCGTCTCAAACCAACAAGATATATTTGAATTACGTCCCTTTCCCTGTTTAATTCAAGTGTATTTTCATCATCGTCTCAAACTACATTCACTGGTGTGGTGGGCTCAGAAAGTAGTTCCAAATTCATGCAATCTATAAATATGTAAACATCAATATTGGGACACCTATGGGTGCCGTGTCAGACTGGTCACATTTCCTACTTGATCATGCAATGGATATATGATGAAAATTTACTTTTGCAGTGCATAATATATAGATATAATTTACTAAAACACTGTACATTTTTAGCGTGTTTTTTTTCCCGAGTTGGTACACATGTACATATTGAAGATTCATACATGGGACTCATATGGATCCCATATGGGAAACAATCTCTTTATATGGGACCCACATACAATGTAGTTAAACCCATGATACAGCCCATATGGGTCCCATATATCCTTGCTATTTGGGTAGAGACTGTGACGTCATTCGAACCGTTGTTGACATCTTGAATCTCACGTGATTCACGTTGTTTGTCGTTATGGCGAATAATGCTATTCAGTCCATTTCATTTATTTACAGTAGGACATGAGATATCAAAGCAATATTCATTCTGTCAAAAAGCAAGGAATGCACTCCCTCTCAAATCAATCACATACGCCCGTACGATATCCGGCTGAATCTGTAAATATTTACATCTGCGTTATAAGGCAGAAAAAATGTTCCCATAGCAAAGACCTAAACCCAAAGATAAGCAACTCATATAAGCGTGTGAAGGAAATCTCGTATACCCTCGTTTAAATCCGAGAGTAACCAATATAAGGTCTTAATGATTAATAAAGGATTGAAAGGAAAATATTTCAAGAAGGAAATAGTTCAATTAATGAAAAAAGATCATCTTTGCTAATATTTCGGCAAATATTGCCTTTATGACAAAAATGTGAAAATTATGCTCCAGCGTTTATGTTTGTGCTGTCGCACTTATTTTTTAAATGTATTTTTCCTAAAGACAATATTTTTTGTAGGAAGTTACTTTATTTATTTACTAGTATTTAAATGGTTAGAGCGTCCGCCCTGGAATCGAAAAATCGTGAGTTCGATCCCCGGCCGCGACATACCAAAGTCGTCAAAAATTGAGATCCCTTGCTTGACGCTCATCATATATTTCGGTATTTCCAGGAATAGTTTACCCGGTGTCAGAATAGTGTAACTAGGTGTCTACGGCGTGATGCTGCAGTGTGACAGCACTGCATCTGTTTCAAGCAGACAGAAATGACTTAAATACCGTTGGTGGGACGTTAGACCCAACAATCAAACAAACTAGCATTCATTTATTTTTATAGGATTATTTTCTATAACAAAACAAAAGTGCTCTAAGCCATCAATATTATTCGCGCAACGCTGGTATATGTATCTAATACAAAATTTGGCATATTTGTGGATTTTACAGCAGTGTTGATATGTCAAAGTGTTTTGTTTTTTTTATTCTTAACAGGATGTCCATTTTAGTCTTTAAATTTGACAATATGACCATACCCCAATCGTCAACTCTAGTTAAAATCTTTTATTTTGCAATGTTTTCGACGATGTCATTAATGACTGCAATCATTAAATACTTTACAAGTTTAACTATTATTCTATTTCAGCCATGCTTTTACCTTTGTGAGTAACGGTGTTTTTTTCTATACCAATGGTTATCTTTATATTTTGAACAAGCGCTACGTTCGAATGCTCCTCAAGGGCCTTAGACCTTAGAGGTCAAGGTCATTTGATGAAGGTAAGGGTACCTGGCTGGTAGAGCTTATCAAGGTGCATGCACCTGTAAAGTTTGAAGGCTGTAGGTGGAAGGATTTCTGTTTTATGGTCAAGGTTAAGTTTTGTGACAGACAGACAAACAGACAGACAGACCAAAACAATATACACCGATCTATCGATGCGGTGGCATAAAATGAATGTTAAAAGGACTAAAGGATGGGACAAAAAACACCATTGTAATTTTTCAGTAAAATAATATACCACCAGACAAAAATGACGAATCGTTGTATTGACCGGTGTTTTGCTATCGCTTAGTAACACAGAACTGGATTTTCCGCCGAATACACCTGCCCCACTCTCGTTCTTGCACGAGAATACACGGTATTTCGCCGAGTTTCTTATCTTTGAGTTTAGGTCTTTGCCCATAAAAATAAGAAATATAATTTTCCAAAAGTTTATGATGATTTAAAAATTTATTATTCAATGTTGCTGTACTTTGGGTATTCATCAATGGGTGTTAAAATTTATTTTCCGTTTTGACAAAATTCTTGTCATTGAGGTGGTTTTTAGTGAGGAACGAACGACAACTCTGCTTAGAGATTGAATTACGTCCCCTCCCATGGAACATTAACACGCAAATTCCAACGCAGTGGCTTGGCTCCGCTTTGCCCGGAGTTTGATCAACACGCTATACTTGAGTTACGCCCCTTTCCTTATCACATCAACACGCTCTATTTGAATTACGCCCCTTTCATTGTCACGTTCACCAAACACTGTAATATAAAACGTTAAAGTTAAACTCCTAGTCTGCTCTGTGACTTGTAATAAAAAGAAAAATACGGGAAGAGCTTATATTTCTGGGCGTTTGGAATTATATAATGTAAAACACACAACCCGACCGATCAAGACTCTGGTATTGGGTAGAAGACAAGCGAAACTGTGTCTCATGAATGAAACATGCTTGCGATTTTATCATTTTCATAATCGGTACTCCACCCAATGAATAATCTTATTTTGTTAAAAAATGCTGAAAATAGGTCTTCCGGTTCAATGAACTGGAAAAACACCCAACTATCGACACGACTCAGTTATATTTATTCACCCGTGCTGGTAAAGTTATTATGGTGGCATACTTTTGCCAGCCACTTATCCACTTTAATATTTCGAAACTTTCTTTAAAAAAAATGTCAAATATTCCTTTGTTATCTGGCAAGTAGAAAATTTATCAACACGTTATCCACTTGTGTATCTGAACACAACAAAATCATCTGCTAACTGGATAGCCTGCTTTTTTCCAGATGCTTATGTAAAAATGCTTGTTATCCACATAATTTAACTGACTAACTTGAAAAAAGCACGATATCCAGTTATATTAAGTGAATATGTGGTTGGCACTAACAGACAGATACCTAAAATGAAAACGCGAAAGTTTTCTACTTGTCAGA
>CM037793.1:10487838-10526186 GCA_021229015.1 Solen grandis | reverse complement strand
CCCCCAAACTACCCGAAGTTTTTCGTCTTTCAAAGGACCCTTTGTAAGGCAGACTTCTGTGTACATAATTTTCTTTCTGTCTTCTGGTAAACGCCAAATACCCACATAACTGGGATGGCACATACTGTGATCACCCAAACAATGTGGAACTAAACCCTTCGGGTTTTTCTCTCAGAGCATCCTTATCTCCAGCATTTTTTGCAAAAGCGTATTTTAAACATTTTGAAGAGGGGAAGAGGTCATTTTACTGATTTTCACTTTTTTAGAATGATAAAACCCCAAAAGAGATGTTTCCCAACTTTTTTTTCGACATGTTTTTTGTAAAAATCTCTTTTTTTAGATGAATTTTTAAATTTTTTTTTACTCTAGCTATAAGCGTATTGCCCACCACCCCCTTAAAACATATTCTATGGGATTTCCCTTTCCCCCATCTTTCAGTTCTTAACCCCTTTTCCCCCCCCCACTAACACTTTCCATCATTTGGGCACCCCCCGATGGTTTCTAACAACTGGGAGGTCTGACTGCTTGACCCTTAGGGTTGCGAGCCCACCATTACGGGTTTCCCCCAAAAACCCTCGGTGTGAAACAACAGACTTCAGCACCTTTTTTCCCATTTTTTGACGTCAAACATAAAGAATGTGTGGCTAAAAGAAAAAACCCACTTTTTTTATTTTTTTAAAAATGTAATCTGCCACCATTTCATGCAAAAAGTTTTTAAGTTTTGTACAATAAAAAAAAATTTCTTCAACAATATTAATTAACAATGAAATCCATAAACCCATAAAAAATTTTTCCCAGACAAACAAGAATTGACCTTAGATTTAAACCCTTTTCTTTTAAACTACATGGATTTCCATCTTTAGAGTCCAAAGGCTAAACAAATAAATAACTTTCCATTACAAAGCTTACGGGTTAAACTATCAAGCCACTTTTTTTCCCCATTCTGTGTCAACTGAACAGGACACCCAAATTTCTGGTCCGACAAAATCAAAACCAACCGGTAAACCCCAATACAACAGAAAACAAGTTCTTCATTTTGACCCTTCAGACCCCTGTGACCGAGTACTTTTCTCGTCTTTGGAAATTCCTTTTTAAAAATAACATATTGAAATGCCCCGGGTTACATTACAATAAATTAATAACTTTGATGAAAAAATGGGAGAAAAATAGCCCCGAAAACTCTTATAAAAGAAAAATAAAATGTTATTAAAAAAAATGTAATCATTTAGGGGAAATTTTTTAATGGGTGTTTTAAAAGGGTGAAAGGCGTTCAATGATAGATGGGCCCAGACAGACAGACAGACAGACAGACAGACAGATAGAAAAGATAGATGGGATAGATAGATAGATAGATAGATAGATAAAATAGGTAGAGGGCACTTTTGGCTTTAGAGAGCAGTCAAGCATTTAAACAAAACTGTTTAGTCGACATGTTAGGTTAAGCTGGGGAAAATAATCTATAAGAATTTAAAAAGACCATAAAAGAAATTGCCATGTTGTTTTAATGTGAAAAATTTTTGCATTGTATGACGGGAATTTTTCCTCACCTCCCCCACCCCTTCCTGATAAAATTTCACCCAGGGAATTTTTTAAAAATTACAAGTTTTTAAGTTTTTAAGTATTTTTTTTTGCGCTAAATAATGTTGGGGGATTTGAGCCGGGAGAAAAGATATCTGAAATCCCAAATTCATAAAAAGTTCATAGGATCCATTATTTAATTAAACTTTTTTATTAGGAAGCAAACCCTTTTAATACCTATAAAACTTTTACGTACCACCCTCGCAAACGGTTTCCCGGTTTTGGGACCTTACTTTGTACCGGGAAAAAAACATGGATCATCCTTGCCCCCAAAAGGGTTTTAATCAGCAACCTTCGGATCCACCCGTATCTAAAGTAACAACTGGGCCATGAGATTCTTGATTTTCTTTTTATACCCTTACAAAATTTGGGAGACCTCCTGGGAAAGGGGATGTTTGGGGTTTTGGGGCTACTGTTTTCCAAGGGGTCCAAAAAAACGACTAATGGGGATAAAGGGTTAAAAAAGTCTAGAGATTTGGGCATGGGTTTAATCCCATAACATTTTGGATTAGAGTTTACTTAAAAGAAAGTGGTATCTCTGATTTTCTTTGCCGAATTAAGCCTGTTAAGCTAGTCTAAAAAAGAAAGTCAATTATTTCTTGTTTGGGCTGAGTGGGATATATACTCAAGTTTAAAAAAGGGGTATGAAACGTTTGCCATGATAATAACACTTTTTAGGATACAGTTACTTTATCAGTCCCTTTTAAGGGGGGTTTACAACAATTTTTCTTTTTTTATATAATTTTCTATTTTTTATGTAAAAAAAAGTGCTGAATTTCGGAAAAAAAAAGAAAAAAAGAGATCACCGTACTCGTTTTTTATGCTACTTTTCGTATATTCATGGTAATCGTTTTAAACCCGATAGCTAAAAAAGACATCTCATGTTCAAAATAAGAATTTTTTTTAGCAAAAAAGGAGACAAACATGCCTTCGGGCAATTCATGAGATTCAAATTTTTTCTGATTAAATGTTTCAAGTTTTCCCCGGGGGTTTTTCATTTTTGCAAATTGAATAATTGAAATAAAAGGGAGAGAAAAATAGCTTCATTGTCCCAAAATGTGTTTTTTTTTGGGGGGTTTTTTTTAACCCTTCGGGTGGGTTTATTTTTTTCATTTCACACATGTTGCAAGTAAATATAAATTCTTGAACAAAACAATGAATAAAAATGTATGTTTTTCGAGTTAATTAAGGAACCCAAATAAAGGGTGTTTTAATGGTAACAAGGAAAAAGGGTGCGTTCTTTCTTTTCTCGATGAAATTAACCGTTTAAATTTCTATTTGAGATTTATTTTCCCTCGTTCGCAATGTCCCGTTTTTTAAAAAAATAAAAAACCCAAAAAACCCCAAAGACGATGTTGTAGAACCCTTTTCCCGGTGAAACAACCCTTAAAGCGAAGTACCATGACATTGTGATTTTTTTATTTTGAAAAATTTTAAAACCTGGAAAACTATACACTTTTCCCCTTTCCGGGGGAAATACTAAAATGTATTGCTTCTTGTTTTAAAGTCCAAAATATTTCGAATTTTAAAACTGCAGTAAAAAACCTATAAGATTACATGTTATGTCAACATTCGTGTACCAATTTACCAAAGACACTTCTTGTTTCTATATACCATTTTTCTTTCATACAAATTTTTTTGCCAATTACGAAATATTGGTTCAATTTACAAAAAGAACAATAATTTTGGGTTAAGTCACAAGTTCTCAAACCTCCCCTGATGAACTCGTGCGTGGGTCAAGAAGGGTACGAAGAGTAAAAGGGGCACACGTTCCTGAGATGGAGAAAACTAAATTAGGTGATGTTAAAACCCGGAAAATTATAAGGTGCTATATTTAGAAAGGAAAATTTCCCAAATTTTTCTTTTCACAAGACAAGACAGTACACTGTCAAAACCCGTCCCAAAGACCTTTTTGATTATTTATGAAACGTTAATATTGGGTAAAAGTGCATTCAATGCAAAGGTAAGGAACATATATTTTTCGGATACGAATATTTTAAAATCAATAAAAATAGAACAAAACTTGCAATTTTCCGGTTTTTTTGAATATATGTTTTAAATTTTTTTATTTTATATGGGTATTTTTTCCTATGCTATATTATCAACCTTAATCTTTTTAGAGATACCATAGAAAGAATATAGATAAACACGAATAAGTTTTCCTGAAGATCTCAGAGACTAAATTTAAGTGTGGTCACAAAGTATATAAGTAAATAGCTTTTGTATCTTCTATATTATATTACTTTAAATGAGCCGGCAAATATCGAGAAAAGCAAAAAAAAACCTAAATGCATTTCAAAAGCCCCTGAGCATTTGAATTTAACTTCCCATAAAAACAAAATTTAAAAGTTGTTATGATTTAATAATCACTTTTAAAATTTAAATTTGGGTTTTAAATTTTAAATTCCTAAATATATTCATTTAAAACAGTAAATTACCCAAAAGGGGCCCATTTTAGCTGTGTGTTGTGTATTGTGTGTCTGTAAAAAACGGGTAAAGGTCATTCATTGATTGATCAGATGCCTGCCCATGATATATATGATTTTTTAATTTAGAAAAAAATCTTTTAGTTAAATCATTTATTTTAAATTGATCATGTTGAATTTCCCTGTGGGCGTACCCACATAAAAGGGTGCCTAAGCCAATCAACATATATTTTTGCCTCACGGACCCCCACAGCCAATCGTAATACTCATTACCCATTTATGGGGTTTAAAATTTTTTAGGATACAATTCATGAAAACGTCGTTTAAAGGGTTGTATTCATGTTTTTTTTTTTACCCAAAGGACAAATTTTTAAAAAATGATTTTTTTCCATTTCTATATACCCATAAACTTGTTCAGAAAAAAGGGTCGGGCCCGGGGGCTAATCTCTTGAGATAATGGGCATAATGAAATTCAACCAAGATATCAATTCAGTGTAAAGAAACCCGGGTGCTTTTCAATGTGTTATTTTTGGGAGGGATTTCCAAAGACGGGAAAATACCTGATCACAGGGCCCTAACGGTTATATCTGAAGCATCAAGATGACAAACCCTTGTATTTAAAGCAAAAGTAAATAAAGTGTTATTTTCCCAAAAGTTTTACCCCTAAAACACCCGTTTAAAAAATTTTAAAACTTTCGATTTGAATAAAATAGTAGTATCGTATTGCTTAAAAGGAACGTTTAATTTTAAAGTTTTACTCAAGTCATTGTTTTCCCTTGTTTTTTATTAGATGGATAGTTAACCCCTAAGGGATATGATTAATATGAAAGGGTTTTTATTTTTGGGGGAAAAATTTCATAAAAAGGGTGTAGTGCGGAAACCAAATATACGGTAAATTAATACTGTAAAATCATTTATTTTCACTGACATTAAGTTACGTGGAATCAGTGATTGAATTAATTTCGTGGGTACATATATTCGTGGAACCAAGTTCTAGAAAACATTTTTGATATGAAATAAACAGTTTTCGTGGGATAAAATTTTGTGGATAAAATCCCTCCACGAAATCAACGAAAATTAAAATTTCCCACGAAAATTAATGGAAAACCCACATTTTATACTTTTCCACTTTTTTTCTAAAAATTAAAAAATATCTTTCAACTCTTTTAAAAATTTCGTGTTTTTTTGAACAATAAGCCAATCTTTTGGGGAAAAAAAAGTTCAAAAGAATAGTCAAAGTGCTCCCAAAACACCGAAAGACGCCGGCAGAATAAACATGAAATACTTTAAGTGAGGACGAAAAAATATTGCGATAATTTTTGGGTAAAGAAGTAATAATTCTGAAAGGATCTTCGATGTTTTAAAGACACAATTTTTCCAAACTTTCATCCCCACACCCCCCCTTTTTTTCCTAAACGTTTGAGCATTTTTCTTTAAATTTATTTGTGCAAATTGCGGGAGTTCCGAATCGAGTGGGGTTAGTTTTGGATCACGTGGTACGTGAATGAAAAATTTATTTCTGAATAATTTTTTGGTCCCGGGGCATGGAGATTTGCTTACAAAGAGACAAACGGATTTTTTAATATCGTAGATTGATCCGAACATGTTATCAGCCAAAGAGCCCATACACAGATTTCCGGGAAAAACACGCATTTTCCCGGGAAATTAAAGTATCACGAATGCTGGGTAACGCTGTTCGCGTCAATCTACGATTTTAGTGATCCTACTTTTCAAGTCAAATAGTATACACATAAAAAATTCTTAACTTTGCTTCATTTTCAAACAAATCTTCATTTTTTTTTACCATTAAACAACAAAGAAAATATTTTTTTGCAAAATTACAATTTCATAAAATAAACCGGTCCCTGTTTTTCACAGCGCGTAATAATATTTCAGTGCGTAAAGGGTTTTTTTTTCAAATCAGGGGCGTCAACAAAGTGCAAATGACGTTTATAAAAAAAGTAGTTTTCCGGTTTGGATAACGTTGGGACTTTAATACAAGTTTTTTTTTTCCCCTTTAGGAAACAGATTGAAAATGCCCTAGAAATTTTTTCTTATTATAAATAATTATATAGGGTTTCCCCCACTTAATTACCCACCATAGAAAATAGATGATACAGGGAGATATACCAGCCCAAATTTTTTTCGATTTTGGTATATATCGACCGGCGATCGAAACATAGACCCCTTAATTTCAGGATGTCCCAAAAATGTATGTGGCTTAAGCAGTAAAAACATACAAAAATTTTGCAATTAAAAATACTATTAACCCCTTTTTAGTGGGAAATTTCAACATAGTAAAGTTAAAAAATATATCACAAAAAAGTAAACAAAATATCTAACAGCCCCACAAATTTATCGACAAATAGTTCCCCGAAAGCTTCTTAAGCATTTTCCCCATCAAAAATATCATTATCTTGGTTCTTATCAACTTTTTCCCTTAAAAAATAATTCAACTAATCCCTTTTGGGCATTTATTTGCAAAAAAAAGGGAAAAATTTTAAACAGTTCGAAAAAATGGATGTTAAGTAGGCTGTAGCACTCCCAAACACTTTGGGTATATATTTAAAATGTAATGGTTATTGAACTCCCTGCTTTGAAACTTTTTTTGGCAATTCTGTTTTAAAAGGGGTTTTAAGAATAATAAACATGGCAGTAAAAAATTTTTTCCCCTGTTTTAAAAAAAACAAAAAAAAAAAAAAAAAAAAAGTTTGGCACATGACATCCCCGGCCTGTTATGTCGGGATGAAAATAGTTGGCGTTTATCATCATTAACAATTTTTGGTGTTTTTCCCAACAGCAAATTATTAATTTCTGAAATTAAATTTAAGACGGGCACCTCCCATGTATGTTATTAAATTTCCATCCACCAACAACTTTTATTTGGGGAACACTAAATTCCCGGGGCGAATATCAAAATTGGTGACATCTCTTTATAACAAAATTTCTGTACACAAATTAAGCTTTTCGCTCCCAAAAAGAACAATGTATCTGGTATTTTGATGGTGCCCCATGATGACTGGTTTGAGGCACTATATGCTGCACAGATTTTTGAACCGGAAAAAAATTTGTTAGTGTGTGTTTTTACAAAATAATTTAAAGCAATGCAGATACTTGGTTGACTGATGATCATATCTTTGGTGTTTGATTAAACAGTGATTCATCGGGTTTTTCCGGGGAACACTTCTTTTTACAATCAATTTTCAGAAAGGAAAACATTAAAAAAATAAAAAAACTGTGAACATACCGCACTAAATTGTTTTTTTAAAAATTTCATATTCCCCCGAGTCCCATCAAAAACAAATATATCCATTTTTTGATTAAAATGTCCCAAACCCTACCCCGAATAAGTTTTTTTCCCTTTTTTCCCCCCTTTGTCCATACATTCCTTTTCAAAAAGATTTGATAAAATTTAATCTAAAAAAGTGAATCAGATAAATGCCCCACAACAAACAAAAAATCGTCGAATAAAAAAACAGTCTTTCCGAAATATATGAAAGTTTCGTGTTGTTTTTTGGAAAAAAAGGGGGTTTGTATACATGTGCACCCTTAAACCAGTTAGTAAAAATAAACAATTCTGATCTTTAAATCTTCGTCAAGGAAACATAGTTGTTGTTTTCCTTCTCCGATTAAACGGATGAGTAACATTACCCAGACATGCATGTTTTAAAAATAACACCATTTTTAAATTTTCCCGTAAACATACTTGTAAATGCCCCAAAAAAACTAGACAGTTTAGTTTCCCACAAGATGCGCAACATTTTAAGACAGACCTTTAAAAACAATCGTTAGCCCTATGAATAATTTTTGTCGGAAAAAGTTTTCAGTTTTTTGAAAAGTATTGTTATTTACTAAAGAAAATATAATAAGGGGAGAGAGTGTAGGGTTTTCCCTTGAAAAGGTTTCGGGTGCTTTTTTTCTTGTTTAAATGATCGTCCCCCAAATGAATTTTTTTTTCCGTTTGAAATATCCCCTTTTGTGCATTTTATTTTTGTTTTATGTGCGTTTTTCGGAATTTGCGGTTTGTCCCTACTGAATTTGTCTGTTTGTGCCTCTCTCTCAACTTCATACAAAGCAATTCTGTACTCCGATTTGTGAGCGTATTTTCCCGATAACAAATGAAGTGCCTTCAATCTGACATTCTCAAATCCTTTAAAAAAAAAGTTTTTTTCAATTTTGGTCGCGGCTTTGCCTTTCCCGTTTTGTATGTCTATCTATATGTATTTTGAATTGTTTTTGTTAAATGAATATCCTTGATGACTTTGAAGAATTCTACATGCAGGATACAAAGGCAAACTTTCGCAAAAGGGGAAAAGGGCGAGGAAAAAAGAACCAGATCTCATACTCCCGCGTAGGAGGTTAAAGTAAGTCGGCTTCAAACTAAAAAATCCTGTATAAAGCTCATTTTCATTTTAAAAAGCTCTTTTTTTCTGCATTATAGGTTTTTCGATAAATTTTATAGATCCTCATAAAAGGGGGTTAGGCTTCCCATTTTTTTGGGTCCCGGTTTTTTTATTCAATTTGTGATTTTGCGCGTCTCCAAATCAGTGGAAAGTCTCCTGGCAGACAACGAAAATTTGATTATTTATGTAAACATGGTAAGTTGCAACCTGTTTCATTTTTTAAAGACCTACATTGGAGTACAATTCCCGGAGGAGACCGAGTATGAAACTGGAATTTCTGAAATTCCGAGATCGATCATGATTTGAGATAAAAGTTAAAATTTACTGTGGTTTCCCCACAAAAATGCAGATTTATTTCAGTTTTGAATTATGGTTAATATGTTAACACTATTAATAAGGGCCCTCGTAGGGCCCATAGGTGGTCACAGGTGGTCTTTGACCAAAATTTTGGGAAATTTGTATCTATATTACGTCAAATCAATACTCATCTACAGAAGACCCCATGTTGGGGAAACGTGTCACGTGGTATGCGGGGCCCATGCTTCGGGGTTTTTACAGAATTTCTATTTTTAAACCCGATTTCGTCGAAGTTTTTTTTTTCTTACGAAATAGCGTTTTCCCGGTCATGTGACCTACGCTTGCCATTTTTATTTGTCTGGAAACAAAGATTTTCACCAACATTAAAGAGAGGGATAAAAAAAATTTTTAAAATTTAAAAAAAGGGGATTATCCGTGTGACCGTGATTTAACGCGGGTATTATCCCAAATTTTTGCAATTGTTGTTATTAATTGTTTTATTACCATATAACCCCAGTTACAAAGATTTTAAAAAAAATAAAATTTAGATCATACGAGGGAAAACCTTTGGTTTCTTATTGCGGGAAAAGGAATGTCACCCCATTAAATTGGGTTTCCAAAGCAAGCCCAGTCCCTAGGGGCTCAATGAGATGGGAAAATGGCCCACAGTAAGTTAAAAAAGTTTTTACAAATAAGTTTACTATTTCGCTTGGTTGTAAAAATTTTTTTTAAATACTTACTGTTTACTATAAAATGTAATGTCCCTAAGATAAACCACATTTGTCATGAACACTTTAAATGTTCTTGTGAAAATGAAAAATATGTCCTTTACTTAAAACATTTTTTAATAATTTAAAATACTGAATTTAATGTTTTCACTGCCCAGATAAAAAGTCACCATTGTTTTCAAAACATCATTCGAAGCTGCTAAACTAGTAATCGACAACATATACGGATACAAAGGGGCAAATTCCGGAATCCTTTTTCTTCCTAGTTTGTTGAATTTAATCCAAGTTTTTACTGATCGAGGAGTTAGCAGACTTCGTATCACCCTTTTTTTAAAAGAAAATGACTTAGTTTTAAACTTCGTTTTTGAAAACTTTTGTTTATGTGCTCACTTTATGACATAAAATTTTTGAAAGCTAATACATTTTATCAAGGAAATTTAAATTAAACCCGCTATACAAGCAAGACATGTTTAAAAATAGACGAAACTCCCTAAGGTACTTGCTGTGTGATAAAAACACTGACATACCTGCCAAAGATTTGAAGGGTTTTGAAGTTTGTGGTCAAATGGTGAAAAATTTCGCCAAACGAGAGAAAAGTTCTTTTCCCAAAATTTGTTAAAGTTGGTTGACTTGAACAAAATACGAAAAAGCTATTTGGCGAAACAAAATTACAGAATGAGATCTGTTTAAAGGAGTTTCCGAAATGCAAAGAATATTTTTGAAAAAGGGCCATATTAAAAAAAAGGATTCTGAGAGACCCTGCGACAATGATCTTATTAACAGCTTGATAATATTTTCCCGTTTTAGATATCCATACAGGTTCCATCTAAAAATTTATTTCTAAAAAACATTTACCAGTTTAAAAAATACATTTTTTTGTAATGGATTTGAGCAAAGGCATGCAATAGGGCACATTGAAAGTTTACACGGGGAGAATGCCAATTTCCCCTTTGTTTGCTGAAAAACAGGATATCAAGGGAAAAATACAGTGGGCGATACGAAACTGAAAACCCTACCACAGATTCTTCAATCCCTTTTTAAGAATGACGAAGGTTTGCTTTTTGGGGGGAAAAAAAGGTGAAAACGAAACCAAAAAAAAAGACGCTTTAAAATATTTTAAACAGCCGAGTCACATCTTTCACGAACAAAATGTGGGGTATTACAAGGGGGAAATTTCCTTCCCTCTTTTTAGATACGATTTAACTGTCAAAGGCCCGTATTGATCGATAACAGATTTATTTTTTCCGGGTTTATGCAAACAAATACTAGTTCATTTGATTTCTTTTCTGAATTGCCCATGATAACGCAGGAAAACATAGCTATTTCCAGAAATTTCACCTTAATTTTGATATTTGTCTCGGGAAAAAACGAAAAACATACTGCTGACACTGACAAAAAAAGATCATTCTCACTGCCGGGTCCTTAGGGATTTAAGAGCTTGGGAAAACTTTTCTAAACCCCCCAAATTAAGTTTTCATATTGATAAAGGGCTTATACTCTTTTTCAACCTATAAAAGACGTATTTAATATGTAAATCACCGGAAAAAATAAGGGTTTTTCAGACATTCCTGTGACCGAGATAAGGAAAAAATTTTTGTTACTTTCATGTAGTAATACCAATAACAATGGATCAAACCGGATCACTTTGTCACGTGAAAAGGGGCCCGCCTGTGATCCAACATCGAGGGAAAAGGGTAATATCAATGGAAGAAGATGAAAGGGGAGAGGGAAAGGAAGGATAATTGGAAAGGGAAAGGGTTAGGCTTCAGCAAATTTCCCAAAACGCGATGATGACGATTTTTAACAGAAGATTATGACGATTATGATGACATGACCCACTACGGGTTTTAAAAGAATTTAATACATTTGGGGTGGGAGTGCAGGAATTTGTTGAAGCTTTTTTGGTAGTGAAAGTTACATGATTTATCCCACGGGTTTTAGTTAAGCTGAAATAAATCCAGGAAAATTTATTTAAAAACAAACAAGCTGCTACCGGGACTAAAGAAACCAAAAACAAATAAGTTTTTTTTAAAATCGACCTCTACAAGTAAAACATGAATTCATTTTCCGGCATACAAACATCTTCAGTAATAAAATACATGAACAGAACAAATAAGCTAAAAAAAAACGACAAAAAAGCTCTGAACATACCCCTTTTTTGGGTTTTAATTTAAAGCACAATCTAAGAATAAAAAAAGATGAATGCGTTGAAGAAATTCCTTAGCAAACAAAGTTCTATACAAAACAGTATCTAATAGATCCGCTGGCAAGTATGAGTCCCCTTTTTTAAAGGTTTCGGATATTTTGTTATTCCTGCTTAATTATTTTTGCAGTAACAGTTTTTCCCGGGATAGCCCAGCGGGAACTCCTGTGACTTAAAAAGTATCTAAATACTTTTTTTCATAAAAGGGATGAAAAAATTTTTTGTAGCAGACTATTTTAAATGTTTTTCTCATTTTATTTTTAATTAATGTATTAATTATTAAAACCACCAAAATAAATTTTAGTTTAAAACTTTCGCATTAAACGCTTCGAAGAAATGTTCTCTTAATATATCATATAAAAAAAAGCAACAACATAAGACATTTAAGGTTGTTTTGTCTGTCTGTATATTGTGTCTGAAAAAATTAAAATTAAATTCAAATGTATTGTACATATGTTTTTTAGTACATTTTTTTACAATTGTTCTTATTAGATTTTTCAAAAATTTGGGAATTAATAGTCAACCCATGCTTTGTATAAAAACATATGTACATATTTTAAACATGAAATTTCTTTTAAAAAATTTTGGGAATTGTTACCCTAAAAAAGCAAAAAATTATGCGGTTTTGTTTTTAATTCTGTTAAACTGTTTATATACATGTTATTTTTATTTCTATATATAATGCATCCCCATCTACAATGGGGTTTTTAATTGTAACATTCAAGCAGTTTTTCTTTTAATTGGACAATGTACTCCATAAATTTAAAGCCATGGCGGAAGTCTTACTGATGAAGACTTGAGTCACCGAATATCTAAAAAATGGGATTTTCCAATCGGAAATTGCTTTCAGATGAATTAAGAGGTGCTCATTGCTCGGAACTTTCCCAAAATATAATAAAAAACAAATCGTTTTTTTTTTTTCAACAATCTTATGTTAAAAATTTTGTTAGTTTTTCATGTAATATTGACACTTCTTACGATACCCAAATTTTAAAAACTTTTTAAAAATTACATGCTGTATGTGTTTACATAACACATATCCACGCATAAAAAATCAATTTTTAAAAAAATTTTTATCTTTTTAAAATGACTTTTTTGGATTCATTAATAGGTGAGTGGAAAAAACAAAAAACCAAAATAAACATTTACTGACTTTAATCTTTGAGTTTAGCCATTAAAAAATTTCATTCAACTTTTACTATATTTTGGCAGGGTTGCTGTTTTCCTGATATACAATAAATACCAGGTGCTTCACGATAAGTAAACATTTTAATTTTCAAAATGTGTTTTCCCCAGGGCATCTTTTTAAATAAGGTGATATAAAGATTGTATTGCTTATCATGTATGTATCCATTTTCAAAATTATGCTGACAGCATATCTGAAAAAGGGGGGAGGTTGTGATAATGTTTCAAATTTGTAATTTTTCGATTAATAGTACAAAGGGGGATTAAATAAATATTTCTTGTACCTGTAGTTGCTAGCAAAAAAAGACTTATTCTCCCAAATATCAACAATTCCCCCAAAAACCCTTTTTCCTTATGAATATTCTTTTTGCAAATCCATGACTTTTATGAATATGAATTAACGGGAAAATTTATATGGTATATGATACAATGGATTTTTGTTTTTCTTTTGGGGAGACTGTGTAAGCTTCGATATTGTAAGAGCAAAAATGGGGGAAACCCTAAAACTTCCTAATTGGATCGTCTCTTCTGGGCCTACAGTTTGTCAATGCGCCGAATCAAGCTAGAAAAAAAGAGTTAAACATTAAATCTATCTCCAAAAACTGCATGCAATCTTAGTGTTTTCTTTTTAAATTTCATTTTCATGTTTAATTTGTTAAAGTTCAATTTCTTTAAAATTCATTTTTAATCTAATTATGGGGGCCCAATTTTTAAAAAAAAATTGCAAATATTTACAATGATATTCTTAATACGGTGACATATCAAATTCGTCATAATACGGACAATGATCACCTCTATAAAATAATTTTGTTGGAACCATCGACAAAATTTAAAACCCGGTTCTTTGTAAAAAAAAACAGTGTTTAGTATGGAAATGAAGAAGTTGTATTTGTCCCTTTTTGGGGTTTTTTGTCTAGTGTTTATCGAACCTGCAAAGAACAACACGTTGCCCGCATTTTATAACATTTTGGGGGGTCCCCCGTCACAGTTATAGGTTCTCCTTTTCATGTATTAGTGTATATGCTGTATGGTGTTTTAAAAAATATACCAAATAAATCATTGCCATTATTATTTTTTACTGTTTAGCAAGTCATTTATTTTTAAATTACATGATTTAAAAAATTGATTTTTTTTTGCCTTGAAGGGAAAACATTTGCCCACTATAAAGATTAATCTTTGCTTGCTGTGCTGTTTTTGATTTGTCCTTTTTTCCCGTGCCGTCTATTTACATAATAAGGGGAAAAAAAAATCAGGATTTATTTATGTGCAAATGCCCTTTTTAAATGCATTTTAGACCTGGGAAAAAATGCCTGTAAAACAATGTCCAAATGAAAGAATAACAAAAAATTGGCACTAAATCCAAACTTTCTTAGGGCCCTAAGTCCCTTATTAAAAAAACTTTAAAAGGGAAAAACGCTCGGGCCCTTTTAAATGAAAATTTAACCATCAACAAACCTTTTTGTGAGATCACTTTGACATGGCTTTCATTTTTATACAAAGCTATAAATTTGTGGAAAATATAGCTGTTTAAAGTTTTGATTTTTGGGTCGGCTATGGCCGCCGCCCTCTTTGTTCATGTTTACCTTTCTGTGACGTCACAAATACCCGTGAACCATATCCCGAACGATGTGTGCGATTAATAGGGGTTGTGATAAAAGCATTAAAGGAATACGCTCGGCTGATTACAACTAGGTTTCAATTGAAATATATTGATGTAAGTAAACCAATTAAATTTCTCATTTCATTGAATCAATCGTAATAAGAAAGAAATTGTAAGTTAAAGACGTCTATTTAAACCAATTTGCTCCGCGATATTTTTTATTTCTATAATACATCTTTGTCATTTTTACCGTGAAATGCTTGCAACTGCGGTTATTGAAAAGTTGTGAAATGCTTGCAACTGCGGTTATTGAAAAGTTGTGTGGTGTTAAAGTGATTGGATAAGAAATCACTGGCAAGCCTTTGTAACAGAATAAGCGTCATATAAAATCGCACCTCAGGGCCATAAAACACGGCCATAATACGAAGCGTGCGACCGAGTCACCATGTCAACAGACAATTGATGTGCACGTTTTACTGAAAGGACATTGTAGAGTATATCATCACCACAAACATACTAAATGCATTATTAAATATGAAAGAAAAGTGTTGAATCCACGTTTTATATTATAATAATCTATATTATGCTATTTTACGGAAAACGTATGTTTAAATAAATATTATATAAGTAAAAGTATCGTATCGCAATGAGCTCATGTTAGTGTGATATACAGAAAGTAGTTAGCATAATTTACATTATTTTGCTAAATTGCGAGCAATTAGGTGTGTTAATCATAATAACAACCGGTGTCCCTTTGATTCGTCTCTATAGTATTTCACAGTTACCGTCATTGCAATTAGATTTCTACTTACATGATACCGCCCCTTTTTATATTTGATTAAAAAACTGTTTAAAAATTGTTGATAATTGCTGTAATGATTTGCGCAATTAAAATAGCGATGTTTGTGAGAATGTGCATAAATGATTGCGTGACAAGGGGTATGACTTTAGTTATGGTTCGATCACTATAGCAGGAAGTTTAATAAAGTTTTTGAGATATTTCTTAAAATGGAGTGTATAGTTCCTTACGACTTTGAGTCCGAATATACTGAGGAAGAGCTGCAACTGCTTCAAGACAATGACGTACGGGAGGAGGAATATTTATGTGCTGAGGACTTTGTTCTGTGTGATTAACTGTTATGATGCCATCCAATATGGAAAATGTATGTTGCAATCGAGTGACTTGGTTGTTGGAAATTAAAATGAATTTACGTGCATTACGGACCATACGGACTTTTACACCTTAGTTCTGAATGATTCTGTTTTAGAAGTTGCATTCATTACCATTCTGGCATACAAAGGTCATAGGACGAGGGCTCCAGACTCTCTCACTCACGAGTAAGAAACAATAAAATGGTCATAGTTTAATCTTTTATATAATATATTTTCATCATATTCAAATATAAAATTTTTTCAAAAAATATATATAAGAACAATATAAATGTTAATTTTTACCCCTTTATATAAATTACATGTAAATATGCAAAGCTAGTGATTCTCTGCTGTAATATATTTATATTATATATAACAATTATTTGACAAGTGGGTAAACACTTCCCTCATATAGACTCACTTTGACACCCACAGTACCCCATAAATCTGATATACAGAGAGCCACAGTAAAACGTCTTTAACTTGCAATTTCTTTCTTATTACGATTGATTCAAAGTTTAATTGTAAAATCCACGTATTCCCTTCTATATTTCAATGTATGTACGAACCGGAAGTGTTCTGTGACGTCACGATTGTTGTAAAAAAAGTCTCGCGAGACCACGAGACGTAAACAATGTCTGCGCCCATGTCTCGGAGCAAATTGGTGTAAATAGACGTCTTTAACTTGCAATTTCTTTCTTATTACGATTGATTCAATGAAATGAGTAATTAAATTGGTTTATTTACATCAATATCTTTCAATTAAAACCTAGTTGTTATCAGCCGAGCGTATTCCTTTAAGTGAGAACTTCATAGTGGAGAACTTCATATTTTCCCTCCAAAAATATTGCTCTATAACAAATACTGTCTCTTAGTAAGGTAAGATTTTATTCCAACTGGCATTGTGGTTAAAATGTGTTCCTACCATATTTAAGCCTTCATATATTTCTCAGTGCAAAGTATTATTGGTGGAAACTGAGCCAGGAGAATTGTACAGATATAAATCCTAACAATACCTGACAGTCTGTAATCCTAATGATCAATGATCTCAGGATTTACATACTATAAGAAAAACAAGTTCTTACAACTTATACTTATCCCTCTCAACGTTCCTTGTTTGAACCTGTACTTGAATGCATTATCCTTGCCCCAAACAGGGATTGAACAAACAAAAATCTAACAACCTTCGGATCTACAGTAGTGTACGTATACCTTGGGCCATGTTGTCCTTGGTTAGATTATTTTACCCCGACAAAACCTGTTGAGGCCCTCTGGAAAGAGCTATCTGATCCGGGTCTGCTCTTTTTACCTAGGCGCCAAGACACGTCTATATGAGGTAAAGAAATAAACAGCATGGGTCAATCCCATAACATAATGGATGAAAGTCACTGAAACTTTTTGTGCTAGTGAATCAGTATGACTAAAGTGTGACATATATCCGTCAAGTAGACTGAATTTTTGAATGAGGTATGGAATGCTTTATTTTCATCAACAGAATTGTCAGATTTTCACTAGTTTAGGTAAATAAAATGTTTTGATACGGAATGCTACGTTCGTATAGTAGTATGCCAATGGTAACCGTTTTCAGAAAATAGCTAATATAGACATATCACGACTAAAAGAAGCAGAAATAAATATTCTTGAAATTTAAGACATACACATACATTAAGGAACTTTATGATAGGTAAATATATCTGATTAAATGGTTGATTCTCTTTAATCTTATAGAAATGGAAAATACAATTTTTGGAAAATGGAAGACCGTTTTTATCTTTTTTAATTCTTCAATCGATGTTGTTTTTTATTTTACGACTAAATACTTTTTAAAGGCTAATCGTTCAAAACAATGATTAAAAAGTATACGCCACCGTGTTTATTTAGGAGCTACTGAGCTTTTTCAATGGTACCAAGGACAGGATCCGTTCTCTCATTCTCGACGAACACAATTTTTACTGGTCGAGGAGTAAGCAGACTTTGTATCAGCCAGTTAAAGGAAAATGAATTATGTGTGTCTTCGTGTTTAAAAACAGTGTTACTGTTCGCATTTTATGAAATAGAATTCGAACAACTAATACATTTTATCAGAGGAAACTTGACTGATCTTCTGTACAAGCAAGACATGCTATATTTTAGACGAAACGTCCCTTAGATGAAATTTTGTCATATCTGCCAAGATTTGAATGGTTGAGGTTTGTGGTCCAATGGTGATAATTCACCACCGAGTGAAAAGTTCTTATCCCAGATTTGTTAAAGCTGGTTGACTGAGAAGTAAATTACAATACATTTTAAAGAATGACGACCTGATTGAGGAGCATCCTCAGTGCAAAGAGGATTATGACCAAGCCATAGTTAAAGAGAATTCTGAGAGAGCTGCGACAATGGTCCTTATTATCCGCATTGATAAAGCATTTGATTTAGACATACATACAGGTTCCATCTATAAATCTTTTCTCCGAAACATTTACGGCTTCCAAAATGCAGTTTTCTGTAATGGATTTGAGTCAGGCTATGCAGATATGGCACATATCAAAGTTTACATGGGGAGAATGCCAATTTACCCCGATGAATGGATGATGATATGAATGGAAATATGGTGGTGCAGTGATGAAAATGAAAACGCTCCACATATTCTTCAATGCCTGAAGAAGGAAACCTTGTTTTTCTTTTTGGGGGAAGAAAAGGGTTTAAAACGAAACCGGAAAATAAGAACATCAAAACATTTAAAAGGGCCCCGAGGTTACATTCTTGAAATAAACATAATAGGGTGATTACATGCAAATCCTTTTTCTTTTTAAAGATAGGGACGTTTTTCTTTTTACGCGGTATTGATGGATCATGATTATATTTGTTTCGTATTTTATCCCAAACAAATATTTGTTAATTCGTTTTTTTAGGGAAATTGTCGCATGATAACACGGGTTTTTTCAGTTTTTTTTTAAGAAATTTCCCCCTTTTTATGACATTTGTATCGGGGAAAAAGAAGACTACTTTGAAGATCGAAAAAAATGGGGTTGTTTCTCGATCCCGGAACTTTAGAAATTAAAAACCGTGGAAAAATTTTGGATAAAACCTGCTTGGATTTCAGTTTTCTTTTTTTAATTGTTAAAGGGGTTTTTACTCTTTTTGGGAAAACATAATTAAAAAAAAAACCTTTTGTTTAGGTTAAAATTTTAAAAATTAATTTTTTAAAAAAAAAGGAAAACAAAAAAACTTTTGTTTTTTTTTTTTTTTTTTTTACCGGTTTTTCCCCTATAAACCGAGATGGGAATGTTAGCGACTTACACTTTTTAAATCCCGTTCATCATTGTAAACCCCGATTTTTTTTTTTATGGGGAAATTTTCCGCACTGGATCCATATTTTTGGGAAATTTTAAACTTTTGGAAGGAGGGAAGGATAAAAAAGGGTATTTGGAAGAGGGGGGAGACTGGGTTTCTGAAATTTTTATGGAGACTAAAAAAGAGTTTATAAAACGAGGATTTGTAGTATAACGTTTTGACAAAAAGACTAGGGAAAAAAAATTGACAAAATAAATTTCTTTTTAAACGCAAGTGCAAAATAACGGGGTTTAAAAATTTTTGGGGGGGTAGGGGAATATGACATGAAAAAGCTTCTGATTTATTGTTTGAGCTGAAATATATTCAGGAAATTTTTATTTAAAATCAGAAAGGGTTTAAAATTAAACTACTTTGAGGTTATTTAAAATAAAAAAATCCACAATTTAAAAGGGCTTTATTTCTTTTTATTTTCCGGTTTTTAAAAACAAATTTCGGGGAATTTTCTTTCAAGAACAAAAATTTTAACTAAAAGTCGTTTTTTTAAGAACAAAACAAAGCGGCTTTCCTTTTTGCTTATTTAAAAAGGTATTGAAATAAAAGTTAATCCCAAAAAAATGGAATAATGGGCATTTTTAATGTATGATTTAATGCGGAAATCATTTTTTTCATAAAAAATATACTTATGTTCAAAAAAAAGTTTTAAAATCTTTTTTTTCTTTTTATCATTTTCTTCTTCTTAAAAAAGTTATTGAAAAGGGATAAATATAGATCTTATTGTTTTTACGCTTTCCCGTTTTATCTGAAAGAAAAAACAACAAAAAAAAAAACCCAAAAAAAACAGGAACTTTTTTAAGATGATAATTTTTTCCCTTAAAGAAATTTTTTCTCCAGTTATTAATCGTTTTTAAAGTTTTTATTTTTTTTTTTTAAAAATCTTTTTTTTCGAAAGTATATAAATTTAAAACAAATTTTTGCATTGCAATTTGATCCCAAAATTAAAATGAAAAGAAACAACAAAAAATTTTGAAATAAAATGTTTTAAACCCTTTTTAAAATTTGGATTGAGTTTTTACATTTGCAAAGATGATGGAAAAAGGGCGGGGGGTGAAGCAAAATCGTGAAAAATTTCTTTTTTTCCCTTGAAATTTAAACCCCGTTTTTTTACGTTTTTAGAAAATTTTTTCCCCAATCATTGGCTTTTTAAATTTGTTTTTTTTTTACAGGTTTTAGAAAAAAAAAACCATAAAAACATTTAGAAAACTAAAAAATGGATAAGGTGGGTTTTTTTTTTATACATGTATTTTGCATTTTTTTCGGTTTGCGTAAACCCCGTAATAGAAAATCCCAATTTAAGTTTTCCGTTTGGGTTTTTTCGGCTTGTATAACTTTACAATTCTTCGAAAAAATGCGACTCATTTACTAAAAACTTTATAAACAATTCACTATTCAACGGGGCCCATCTTTCCTGCAAAAGGCGGGTTGGATCTTGCTAAACCCAAAACCCAAATTGCCCGCTTTCATTTCTTTTCTTCTTTTTAAATGGGATTTTCATGATTTAGCCCTTTTTAGGATAAAAAAAGAAAAAAGTTTTGAAAAAGTAAAAAATTGGGAATTTTTTGGGTTTTTTTTGCGAATTTTAAAGGTGGGGGCAAATTTTTCTTTTTTTAAATTTAAATTTAAAAATCCAATTAATGTTCTTTTTTAAATTATCACAAATAAATGTTGTCAAAAAAAAAGGGAGACAAAATTTAAATTTTTTTGGGTTATGTTAAGATTGGCATTAATATCATGACGCTGGAGCGGGAATTTAACAAATTGAAATGAATGATTTTTTATTTCAACGAACGCCCCAAAGTCAAGGGACAAAAAAATTATTTTTTTTTGGGCAATGAAATATTCATTTTTAAAGTTTATTAACCCAAAAAAAAAAATCTTGAAAAATTCCCGAAAGGTTTGTTTTCACTTTTTAAAGGGTTGGCATTCCATCAAACATGAAAAAACTCCCATTTTTTGATGGACGAAAATCACTTAAAAATTTTCCAAGCCCCTTATGAACTTTTCCCAAAGTTTCAAAATAATTTTAAAATTTTAAGTTCATTGGTTTTAATTTGGGCGTTTTTATATTTTTTTTTTAAAAAAAATTCTTGCTTTAGTTGCATGACGTCAAAACCCACGTGACAAAAAAAAACATTTCTTGCATTTATGCTCATTTTAAATTTTTTAAAACTCTATCAATTCAAAAGATTTAATTAAGATTGCTCAAAAATTTTTTGATACCAAAAACGAGGGGGAAATTTTTAAAAAAGAAATGCATTTTGTCTTTTTGTTGACGTCAAAACCACGTATTTAAAAAGGAGAAAATTATTTAAAAAAAATAGAAGGGAAAAATTTTTCTATCCCGTTATGCTCCCCAAAATTGTCAGGCTTCTCCCCAACATCAGGGGGCTTTTTTAACTTTTTAAATTTTAATTTTTGGCCCATATTTCCCGGAAACTCGGTTTTGGGCCCATAAATTTTTTTTTTTTTCAAATTTTGGGAAAATTTTTTAAAATTTTCAAGGTGAACATCTTAATCCTAAAATAACATCTTCTGTAAAAATACCCCAAAAAATAATGGGGCCCAAAAAATTTTGGGGGGGCTCTAGAGCGCAAAAAAATTTTTAAAGCTGACGCCCAAATCTGACTTTGATGACCCCAAATGTTTTTTTGGGAAAATGATGGGAATGTATAAAAGATAACAAAATCCATTTTTATCTTTTTTAAAAAAAATTGAAGAAAAATGGGCTTTTTTTGAGATTAAGTGATTTTAATTTAGTAAATTGAATTTTTGGAAATTTTGTTTTAAATTTTAAAGCGCAAAAAAAAGTTTTGGAATATTTCTAGTGTGCTGTCTAACGGACAAATCTTGTTTGTTTTTTTAAAATTTTATTTTATATTCAAAATTTCCTTGATTATTTTCCCCCGGCTTTTCATTTTGGCTTTTCATGTATTATTTAGCAGGGAACGTTATCACACCCCAAAATTGTATATCGGTCATATAAAGCCTATAACCTTTCGTAGCCCTGAGCAAAACTTGCTCAATTTTAAAGCTTTTTTTTGGTCACCTTGCGTCGTCAAAAAATTTATTTTAAAGGGACAAACCCTCTAAAAACCAAAGGGGTTGAAATTGATAAAAATTTTGGCATGAAGATCCTTGGTGGGGCCTTTTCACAAAGTCGTTAAATGAATTTCATCCTTTTAGAAACTCTTGTTGCCATGAAAAACCAACGGGGTTTTTTATTTTTTAAACTTAAAAGTGTTTCTCCTCAAAAAACAAAGGGAAAAAGTAAAAATTTTAAATGTCTTTTTGGCAAAAATTTGGGTTTTTTCATTAAAAGTGCTCTAAAAGGGCTAAAAAAAAAATTGTTCCCAAAAAAAATGGGCCCCCCAAAGAGGTCGGCTAATTTCCCATTACTTTTATACAGAAATTTCAAAACCCTCCTCAAGGAATTTAATTTTTTTAAACGGAAAGGGTTTTTTTTTTTTTACCTTTAGTGCTCAAACAAAATTTAAAAAATAAAATTTAAATAATTTTAAAGGGGGACTGCGGGGGGCTCGCCCTTTTCCCTTTTTAACTTTTTTAAAGAACTTTTCTAAAAATTTTTTTTCACCCAACCCAAAAGTCAAAAACTTCATTTTTCATTTGGAAAAAATGGAAAACCCAAGGGTGTTTCCCTAATTGTTTTAAAATTTAAAAGTAAAGTTTTCCCGGGGGAAAAAATGGGTCTTTCTATATGGGAAATTTAAAATTTTCTTCTACCCCAAAAAAGGGGTTAGTTCGGGAATTTTAAATTTTTCTTTGGGCAAAAAATTTGTTTTTACAAACATTGCTTAAATAAATTTTGGGTTTCCTTGAAATTTGTGGCCCTAAAATTTGATAAATTGACTAGTATTTTTGGGAAAAATTATGTTATGGAAAATTTGGGAACCCAAAGTGCTGAAGTTTTAAAAGGAAAAATTAAAGGGACCTGAATTTTTTTAAATTTGGGGCTAATGAAAATTTTAGGGCCCTCTTCTTCATGGTAAGTTTAACAAGAAAGGGGGGAAATCGGGGGTATTAGTTGCCTTTAGTGATAACTCTAGCTTTCGCCCGACTTTATTTTGACCTGGGCTTTTTGGGTGCACGTTTGCAAAAAAAAAATTTCTGTTCCCGGAAAATGATTATACTTGAAAAGGGTTTTTAGTGATTTTTCGGAAAATCCATGCTTTTTTTTATAAACAATTCCAGGGACAGGGCTTTAAAACTTATGGACGTTTGGAAAAACCCCAAAAACTTATTTTTACATAAATATTTTAGGGGTAAGGGTTTTTTTCAATGTTTTCTCAATGTTTCCCCTGCCCAAAGGAGATTGAAATACTCTGGTTTTGGTTTTGGTAAATATCCCCCACCATATCTCCCTTGATCATGAAAAACTTCCTGTTCTTTAAAGTTATATAATCTTGGGGGTAACTTTTTAAACGGGCCCGTGATAGAAAACCAATTTAAAAAATTTGGTTAAATCTGTAAAATGTAAAAAACAAAACAAAAAAACCCGCATTTGTTTTTGTTCTATGGGGGTGGTTAAGGGGTTTATATTGTTGTTGCCTTTTTTATATTAAAAAAGGGTGCTTACCAAAATTTTTTTAAATTCGGGGTACAAAAATTCCTTTTTTTACCTCAGTGCACTAAAGAATAATTTTTTTAAATTATTACTTTTTAGTCTTAAAGGGAAAACGATGATGATCTATCAGTGCATGTTTTTAATGGCATCCTTGGGTTTTTAAATAAAATTTGTAAAAACTTTCTGCCTTTTTAAAATTTTAAATTGTCCTTGCTGGCCCGCAAAATCCCGTGGGTTTTTTATTTCATGATTTGTATTGTACGTTTTGATTTTTTTTCCCCCCCAGAGACCTAGAGATTATTTTAAATTTCAAGGGGGGCATTTATATGAATACTTTGGGGACACTGAAAATACCCCTCGTGGGGTATTACCAAATTACACTTAACGGGGACTGCTTTTTTAAAGGAATTTTGGAAAACAATCCCGCATCTCGGCCCATATGGGCTAAAAAGATTTCCCTTTTGTAAAATATTATAAGAAATGAGTCAACGTCGCCAGAAAAAAATGTAAAGGAGAAATATGCAAATGGAATCGTTTTTAAAAGTTTTTTTTTTCTTTTTTTAATTCTTTTTTTTTTAAAAGGGCATATTATTAAAAAAATATTAAATTTGAATTTGCCCCACAATTAAAAAATTGAAAAAGGAAGAAAAAAAAGTTTGAAATCCAGACTTTCCAAACCCTTTAAATTGATTGAGTTTTACATTTGGAAAAAATTCCATAAAAAAAAAAGGCGGGGGTTTTTAGCAAAATCATAAAAATTACTTTTTTTTTTTTCTATGAAATTTAAGTTATAACGTCTTAAAAATTTTTAAACTTTTTCATTTTGCTTATTATTTTTGCTTATTTTTACAGATTTAAAAAAAGAAACCGTTTTAACTTTAGAAAACAAAAAAAAAATGGGTAGGTAGAATTAATGTTTTTTTCATTTTTTTCAGGTTTGCGGAAAGCCGTGATAACAAATGCAATAAAAATTTTCCGTAAGGGTTTTTCTGGCTTAGTTTAATTTTTATTTAATTTCTTGAAAATTTGCGATTTTTTTACTCGAAAAAGTTCCCAATTAAATATTCAACGCAGGCATTTTTTTTTAAAAAAATTTTCCTGAAAAAGAAACAAGGGATTTTTGCTAAAAAAAAAAACCAATGCCCACTTTATTTCTTTCTTAAAAAATTTAATAGTTTTTAATAAATTTACCCTTTTTTACGAAAAACAGGGAATAAGAAAGGGTTTGATAACGTAACCCCTTTTAAAATTTTTCTGGATTTTTTGGGCCCCTTTGCTAAGGTCCCGGCAATTTTACTTATCTAATTTTTAAAATATACCCAAATTTTTTTGATTTTTTTTAAAATATTTTTGCTTCCCAAATCAATGTTGTAAATAAAAAAGGGGAAAACAAAAAAAAATTCCCTTTAAGGTATGCTTAAAAAGGGGGATAAAAATTATCATGACGTGGGAGCGGGGGAATTACTTATTGAAATGAAGGGATTTTTTTTATTTTTAAACGACGTAAAAATAAAGTGCTAAAGAAAAAAATTATCTTTTTTTTTGCTAAAGGACTTTTTTGCTAAACGTTATTTTAATCCAGAAAAAAAAAAAATATTTTCGAGATGCGAACAGGTTTGTTTTAAAGTGGGCTTCCACCCAAAAAGGGAATACCCGGACATGTTTGATGACGTAATTACTTGAAATTTTAAAGCCCTTTTATAAAATTTACTAATTTTTCAAAATTTTTTTTGGGAAAAATTATAAATTCTTGGTTTTTAATTTGGGGGTTTTTATATGTTTTTTAAAATAATTCTTGTTTTTAGTTCCCAGGGGGAAACGTCATAACCCCGTGACAATTTTTATTTTTTTTTTGGCATTTATGCATCACTTCAATTTAAAACTCTATAAATTTCTAAAGTTTTAAATTAAGGGAGGGCTAAAAATTTCATGTACTTGGGGCGGGGAAAAAATTTTTTAAAAAAAGAAATGATTTTTATTTTTTTTGATGATGTCTTAACCACTTTAAATAAAAATTTAAATAATGAAAAAAAATTAAAAAATGAAAACCCTCTTTTGCCAATATGGGGGGGTCCAAATTTTTGGCTTTAAGGGCATCAGGGGGTTTTTTGTAACAGTTAAATTTTGGTTTTTTGGCCCAAAAAGTTCAAAACCCGGGTATTCCCAAAAAAAAATCTTAATTTTTTTCGAATTTGGAAATTCAAAAGCAAAGGTGCACATCTACCCCCAAAAAATCATCTTCTGAAAAAAAATATAAAAGTTTAATGGGGATCAGAATTGAAGGCTTTTAGAGGGGCGAACCCCTTTTTAAAAGCAAACTTTCCCAAATTTTGACGTCATATGACCCCAATAAAAATTTGAAAATAAAAGAATTTTAATAAAAAGTATTTTTTTTATCGCGGGTTTTTCCCAATTTCATTTAAATTGACTGGGAAATGTATGATGCCAGACGAGAGAAAATCCTTGAAAAAAAATAGGATTTTCCCTTTTTAAATGCGCCCTTTCCCAAACGTGACTTAAAAGTAATTTTCAAAAAAAAAAGGGAAAGGGGTTAGTTTTCGGGGCCCGTTTACTGTTTATTTTTCATGCTTTCTAACTCCTCAGTACCCTTTTTGTAACTTTAAATGTTGTTTTAGGACCAAATTTCCCAAAAACTGGGTTTTGCCAAAATTCTTAAAATTTGTTTCGAATTGAAAATTTAAAAAGAAAAGGTGACATTAACACCCAAAACTTTATTTTTCCTGTGAAAATATCAAGAAAAAAACGCCCAAAAAATAAAGGCTCAGGCGGGGAAAAAAAACTTTTAATGCTGACGTCAAAATCTGACTTCATTTAAACGTATTAAAAATTTTTAAATGATAAAATTAAAAAAATTAAAACTTTTTGTCGAGGCAATTTAATTTTCATTTTGGGTCGGGAAAATGGCAAAAATTATAAAATTTTAACCCCTTGGTTTTTGGGTTTTGGAAAAATGGGGAAATTAATAATAATAAGAAAAAGTAATTTAAACCCTTGGAAGTCGTTTGTTTAAGATAAAACGAAAACGGCTTTCCGTTTTTGGGGGGGATTTCAAAGGTATTAAATATATAAGTTAATACAAAAAAAATGGAATAATGATGGGATAATAATTTTATGATTTAATACGTAAATCATCTTATCTTTAAAAAAATATACTTTCGATTAAGTTCAAAAAAAAAGGGTTTAAAACTTTTTTTTTTTTTTTTTTTTTTTTTTTATTTACATTTCTTAAGAAGGGTATGAGAAAGCTTTAAAAATGGATTTTATTTGTTTTTGGGACCCTTTTCTATCATTCAGAAAAAAAAAACCCCAAAAAAAAAAAACAAAAAAAAAAAAAGGAAAATTTTAAGATAATACCTTTCCCAAGAAAATTTTTGGTTTTTTTACGTTATTTTAATCGATTTTTTTTTTAGTCTTTTTTTATATCATTTTTTTGTAAACATATGACTTAACCCCTGTATTCATTGCATATTCAAAAAGTACAAAAATTCACAAATTTCCAAAGCAGGCATTCATTTCCTTTCCAAAAAAAAACCCAAACGGATCTTGCTCGACCCAAAACCCAAAGACCCCTTACATTTCTTTCTGCAAAAATTTAAAAGGGTTTTTCCCTGAAATTTGCCCCTTTTCGAAAAACATGAAAAGGTCATGGGTTTTATAAACGTTTAATCAATTGGGAAAATTTTTGGACCTTTTTTTGCTTGGGTTTAAAGGGACGTCATTATTACTTATTTAAATTAATATTTTTACCCCAAACTTTTTTTTTTTTTAAAAATTTTTTTGGTTTTCCCAAAACAATGTTGTAAAAAACCCAAATGGGCACAAAATAAATTCTTTAAGGGTTTGCTTTGATTGGTCATAATCTCATGCGCTTTCAGTAACGTTTTATTTAACAAGAAAAAAAAAATATCTTTTTGGAAGGGAAAAGCGAAAAAGGTTTGTTTACCTTTTCAAGGGAAAGGGATTCCATCAAAAATGAATAACTGCCATATTTTATACGGAATCCCCTTGAAATTTTCAAGACTTTATGAACTACTAAGTTTCGGAAAATTTTTTTAAAGTTTAAGGGTTATTGGGGCTAATGGGGGAATTTTTTTTATGATTTTTCAAAAATAATTCTTGCCCTTTAAATATGCATGACGTCATTTAAACACGTAAAATAACAAACAATTTTTTGCGGGGATGCAAACATTTAATTTTTAAAATCTATCATTTTTTGAAGATATAATTTAAAATTGACCCTTTTAAAAAAATGTTTCCGGCAAAAGAAAAATTTTTTTAAAGATTTTTTTTTTTTCTTTTTGTTTACCCTCATAACCAAGGACTAAAGAGAAATTTTTATTCAGAAAAATAGAACGTAAACTTCTAGGCCCTATTTGCTGTCCCCAAATTTTTAAATTTTTTTAACGCATTCAGGGGGCTTTTTAACATTTAAAAATTTAAAATTTTTGGGCCAAAGTTTTGAAAATCGGGGATTGGCCCTTAAAATCTTAATTTTTTTCGAAAAATTTTGGGAATTTTAATTTCCCAAGGTGGGCATTAAAATCCTAAAAAACATTTTTTTGTAAAAATTTTTCAAGATAATCGGACCCATATTGAAGGCCTTGAGCGCGAACAAAATTTTGAAGCTGACGTCAAAACTGGGCGTCATATGACGCAATGGGAAAAAAATTTAAAATGATTGAATGTATTTAAAAAAATTTCTTTTTTTTCGCTTTCAAAATTTTAATTTCATTAAAAAGTCCCAAAAAGTATGAAGCCCGGCGAGAGAAATTTTTTGAAAAAATTTGGATTTTTTTCTTAAATTTAAAAGATTTATAACCACGTGACTTAAAAGGAAAACTTTTTTGGGGAAAAGAAAGTAGACCTCTGGGCCATTTTGATGTCCAATTTTTTATGGTTTATCTCATCAGAAACCTTTTTAACATTAAATAAAATTTTTTTAGGACCAAAGTTTTGAAAATGGTTTTTTCCCTTAAAACCCTTTTAAATTTTTTGGGAAATTTAAAAAATTTTAAGATAAGGTGCACTCTACTAAAAAACATACCCTCTTCTGGGGAAAAAAATTTAAGATAAAAAAAATCAAAAAATAAAGGGTCTAGGGCGCGAACAAAATTTTTTAAAACTGACGTAAATCTGACGTCAATTGACGTTTTGAATTTTAAAAATTATTGAATTTAAAAAATTTTTTAAGTTTTTTTTCGAGGCAATTTAATTTTTCCCTGTTGCTTTTTTAACACTGACCAAACTTACCCAAATTTAATCTTAGATTTTTGGTTTTTTGGGAAAAAAAAGGGAAAAATTTAAAAATTTAAAAATTAATAATACTAGAAGTCGTTTTTTTTAAGATTTCAAACGAAGGGCCCTTTTCCCCTTTGCCCTTTTTTTCCAAGGTGTTTTTAATTATAAGTTTTTAAAAAAAAGAAATGGAAAAATGTTGGGCTAATAATGTTTAAATTTAAAACGTGTAATTATCATAAATATATATTTTTTTCAAAATTAAGGGTTTTTTTTTTTATTATTTTTTTCATTTTTTATCTTCTTGGGAAAATATTGAGAAAGCATATATAGGGGCGTTTTTTGATTTCGGGAACATTTACTATTTATGCAGAAAAAAAAAACTTTACCCAAACCCCCAAGTTTTTTTTTTTTTTCGTTAGTCAATCAAAATTTTTAAAAAATTTTTTTTTTCTTTATTTAAAATTTTTTCTTCGTTGCAATTACTTAAAAAAAAATTCATTGCAATTTGACCCAAACCAAAATTTAAAAATTTTAAAAAAAAAAAAAAAATACTTTGAAATCCCTGAATTTCAACCCTTTAAAATTTTTTGGTTTTACATTTGCAAAATTAGATTTGAAACAATGGCGAGGGGGTATGAAAATACTTTTTTTATTTCTTTTGTAATTAACGTTATAAACGTCTTTAAAAATTTCCAAACCCTTCATTTTTTTTATATATTTTGCTTTAAAATTTTTTCCAGATTTTTTTAAAAAGGAAAACCCTTTTTTTTAAAATTTAGAAAAAAAAAAATTCCCAAAAGGAAGATTTAAAATTTTTTTGTCATTTTTTTTAAAGGTTTGCAAAAAAAGCCGTTTAAAGGGGGGGGGAAAAAAGCAATAAGTTATCCATATAGGTTTTCTGGCTCTAGTTAATTTTACTTAAAATTTTTCGTAAAATGCGCTCTTTTTGAAAAAAAAAGTACCACAATTTTACTATTTTAAAAGCCAGGGATCTTTCCCGCAAAAGAAAAAAATTTTTGGTTTGTCAACCAAACCCCCAAAACCCGCCTTTTTATTTCTTTTTTTCAAATTAATTAAAATTTTTAAGATTAGCCTATAAAAAAAAACATGAATAGGTCATGTTTGGGTAACTTTCTCCTTGAAATTTTTTTGCGCATGGTTTAAGGGACCCGGGAATTTTTACTTATTTAAAAATTAATATGTTAATATTTATGGTTTCTTTTAAATGTATTTCGCTTACAAATCAATGTTGTCTTAAAAAAGTGACAAAAACATAAATTCCTTTAGGTTTTGCTTTAGATTGCCACAATACTAAAGACGCGGAAACGCGAAAACGGATTTAAAAAGAATGAAATTTTTTTTTTTCAACCACGGGCCCAAAAAAAAGTGACTAAAGAAAAGTATCTGTTTTGGAAAGGGGCCCTGATTTTTGCTTTAAAATTTTTAATTTTAAACCAGATAAAAAATATATTCGAGGGAATTTTGAAAATGTTTGGGTTTTTACATTTTTTAAAGTAAAACCCTTTCCATCAAAAAATGAATATCTGCCCTGTTTTATGGCGTAAAAACTTAAAATTTTTTAAACCCTTTTGAACGTACTAATTTTCGACATTTTTGAAAGTTTAAGTTATTGATCTAATTGGGGATTTTTTTATGAATTTTTTTAAAATTAAATTTTTGCTTTAGTATTCATGAAGTCATAACTACGTTTACAAATCAAAAAATTTCTTTTCAGTATGATCATTTTAATTTTAACTCTATCAATTCTCAAGATTTCAATTAAGAATGATTCAAAATTCATTGATAAAAGGGGCAAAGGAAATATTAAAAAATGCCCTTTTTTTTCTTTTTAATTTACGTCATAAACCCGTGACCCTTTTTAAAAAAAAACATTCAGAAAAAAAAAAAATGTAACCCCCTATGCCCATATACTATTTCCCAAAGTTATGCTTTTTAACGCATCAGGGGGCTTTGTAAATTATAAATGTAAATTTTTAAGGGCCCAAAATTCGAATCTCAAATTGTGCCCTGAAACTTTTATTTTTTCGTTTTTTGGAAAAATTTGGGAAAGGGCCCCGGTTGGGGAAATTTTTATCCCAAAAATTTCATCTTCTGTTTAAAATTTTCAATATAATCGAAACCCAAATTGAAGGCTTTAGAGCCCCGAACAAAATTTTTTAAGGTGGCGTTTAAATTGACGTCATTTGGGCGTCATTGAAAAAAAAAATAAAAAGAATTTATTAAAATTTAAAAATTTTTAAACGCTGCAAATACAATTTTCAAAAAGATTGAGTCAAAAATCTTGATTTCCAGAGGGGGAAAATAAATTTTTTAAAAAAGTTGCTTTTTTTTTCGTTTTTTTGACCCCTCATAAACCACGTGACTTAAGGAAAAAAAACCTTTAAGAAAAAGAAAAAGACCCCTATGCCCAAAATGCTGTCCAATTTTTTTGGGTTTCTAACGAATCAGGGGGCTTTTTAAAATTTAAAATTTAATTTTAGGGAAAACCCAAGTTCGAATTTAGTTTTGCCCATGGGATCTTTTTATTTTCGAATTTGGAAATTTTAATTCCACGGTTCAAATTTTACATCCTAAAAATTTCATCAGCGTGAAATTTCATAAAAATCGGACCGAATTGAAAACCTTTAGGCCCCGAACAAAAATTTTAAAAACTGACGTCAAATCTGACGTCATTTGGGCGTCATTAAAAATTAAAAATAAATTTAAATTTTTTAAATGTAAAATTTTTTTAAACGCTGCAATACAATTTTTAAAAAGGGTTGGGGTGAAAATCTTTATATAGAGCGAAATAAAAATTTTTAAAAAAAATTGGTTTTTGTTTGTTTTTATGACGTCATTTAAACACGTTTTTTTTAAGAAAAAAACCTTTAAAAAAATAAAAGAAAGGGCTCTTTTTCCATTTGCTGGTTCCCTTTTTATTTTCTAAGCAATTTGGGTTCCCTTTTTTAACTTTTAAAAAATAAATTTTGGAATAAGTTCGAATTTTTGGTTTTTTTAAATAAATCTCAAACTTTTCAAATTTTGAAATTTGAATGCCAGGGTGCCCTCTACCTTCTAAAATAAATCTACTGTTTAAAATATCAAGAAAAACGAAACCCGAATTGGGGTTAGAGGGGCGAAAAAAATTTTTTAAGCTGAGTCAATCGGCGTTTTAAATTTACGTCATTGAAAATTAAAAATTATTGGAAATTTTAAAATTTTATATTTTTTGTTTGAAACATTTTAATTTTTTTGTTGCTTACCCTTGGGAACATATATAAATTAACTCCCTTTAAATTTGGTTGGAAGAAAGAAAAATTAAAAATAACTAGAAGTCGTTTGGGTTTTAAAATACAAAAAAAAGCGGCTTTCCGTTTTTTCTTTTTTCAAAGGTGTTGAATATATCAGTTTTTAAAAAAAAAGGGAAAAAGGGGAAAAATTTTTGGCTAATAATGGGTTTTAAATTTAATAGTAAATTTCATTATATAAATACATATTTTGTTCAAAATTTTAAACTTTTTTTTTTATTTTTTTTTTTTTCATTTTTATCTTCTTATGAAGATATTTAGAAAGAATTAAAATGGGCCTTTTTTTGATTACGCAACAGTTTACTTTTTCATGGGGAGAAAAAAAAAAATAATACAATTTCCCCAACTTTTTTTTCTTACGTAAGGGCCCAAACAATTTTTTAAAAGTTTTTTTTTTTTTATTTTTAAAATCTTTTTCCTTTGAAAGGGGATAAATTTTTAACAAATTTTTCATTGCAATTTTTACCCACAATTGAAATTTTAAAAAAAAAAAAAAATACTTTGAAATCCCTGAATTTTTAACCCTTTTAAAATTTATTTTTTAGTTTTACATTGCCCAAAAAAATTTGATAGAAAAAAAAAGGGAGAGGTGTTAGCCAAAAATTTTGAAAAAAAACTTTCTTATTTCTAGTAATTTTTTTAAAAAGTTAAAAAAGTCTTTTTAAACTTTTAAAATTCATTTGCTTTATTTTTTTTTTTTTTTTTTACGATTTAAAAAAAAGAAAAACCCTTAAAAAATTTAGAAAACCCCTAAAAAATTAAAAGGTAGATCTAATGTATTTTTCTTTTCTTAAGGTTTGCAGAAAGCCCTTTAAAAAAAATGCAATAAGTTTTCCCCTTAGGGTTTTTTGGTCTAGTATAAATTTTTTAAATTTTATCGTAAAAAAATGGACCTTTTTTGAAAAAAAAGTAAAACAATTCAAATATTAAGCATGGCACTCTTTCCGCAAAAAGAACAATCGGATTTTTGCTAAACCCAACCCCAAAGACCCCTTTCATTTCTTTCTTCAAAAATTTTTAAAAAATTTTTATGAATTAGCCCCATAAAAAAAAAACATGAATTGGTCATGTTTTTATAAGTACTCACTTTTAACTTTTTTTTGCACATGTCAAGGCACGGCAATATTACTTTTTTAAAGTTTTAAAATGGGCCATTTTATGGTTTTTTTTTTTTAAATGTATTTTGTTATCAAACAAAGTTGTCATAAACAAGGGACACCATAAATTCCTTTAAAGGGATGCTTTTTTGATTTTCCACAATACTCATTGGGCGCTGGGAAGGGGGAAAAAAGTTTTTTAAAATGAAAGATTTTAATATTTCAACCCCGGCAAAATCAAGGGGGCCCAAAGGAAAAAATATTTTGTTTTGGAAGGGCCCTTTATTAGCTAACATTCTTTTAAACCAGAAAAAAAAAAAATTTTCGAGAATGTGAACAAAGGGTTTGGGTTTTCCCCTTTTCAAATAAGGTTCCATCAAACTTGGGAAAATTTTTGCCTGTTTTTAGACGTAATTTCTTTAAAAATTTTTAAAACCCCTTATGAACGTACTAATTTTTGCATTTTTTAAAAAATTTAAAATTTTATTGAAACTAATTGGCGATTTTTTATGGAAAATTTTTAAAATAATTCTTGATTTGTATTCATGGGGGCGTCATAAACCCCGTTGACAAAAAAAAACATGCAGTATGCATCATTTTTTTTAAAATTTTTAATTTCAAATTTTCAAGATTTAATTAAAATGATTCAAAATTCTTGATACCAGAGCAAGAGAAATGTTAAAAAAATTTCCCTTTTTTTTTTTTTTAATGGGGCGTCATTAAAAACGTGACGTAAAAGAAAATTTTATTTAGAAAAAGAATGTAAACCTCCAAGCTGATTTTGCTTTTCCCGGGTTTATGTTTTTTAAAGTCAGGGGGTTTGTAACTTTAAAAAATTAATTTTAAAGGGCCAAATTTTGAAACCCCGTTTGGCCCATGAAATCTTTAAATTTTCGAATTTGGAAATTTGAATGCCACGGTTGGGAAATTTTACATCCTAAAATTTTCTTTTCTGTGAAAAAATCAATATTTAAACGGACCGAAAAAAAAGGGGTCTAGGTCGCGAACAAAATTTTTAAGGGGGGGGACGTTTAAATTGACGTTTTTTAACGGGCATTGAAAATTAAAAATTTAAAAGAATTTTTAAATTTAAAAATTTTAATCGCTACAATACAATTTTCAAAAGATTGAGTCAAAAGTCTTGATACCAAGGGAAATAAAATTTTTTAAAAAATTGCCTTTTTTTTTTGTTTTTATGACGTCATAATCCGTGCTTTTGAAAAAAAATTTCCCTTTAAAAAATTGAAAGAAGACCCCCTTTTGGGCCCAAAATTTCTGTCCAATTTTCATGTTTTTAAAAGTTTTAGGGGGCTTTTTAAATTTAATTAATTTTAGGACCCAAAATTTGAATTCTTGGTTTTGCCATGGTATCTTTATATTTTCGAAAAATTTGGGAAAATTTTAATGCCCTTGCAAATTCTACATCCCTTTAAAAAACATTTTCTGTGAAATTTCATTTAAAAAACGGACCGGGGAAATTTAAAGCCTTTAGAGGGGCCCAACAAACTTTTTAAAATTTAGTTTAAATTGAGTCATTTGACTCATTTAAAATTAAAAATAAAGAATTTAAAATTTAAAGATTTTAATCGCTCAATAAATTTTTTAAAAAGGGATTGATCAAAAGTCTTGTTTCCCGAGGGAAATTTAAATTTTTTTTAAGTTTCTTTTTGTGTTTTTTTTGAAGCATAAAACACGTTGGGCTTTTTTTAAATAAAAAACCTTTTAGAAATAGAAAAAAGCCTCTAGGCCGATTTGCTGTCCAAATTTTTTATGCTTCTAACGCTCAGGGGGGTTTTTTTAAAATTAAAAAAATTTAAATTTTTGGACCTAAGTTTTGATTTTTGGGTTTTGCCCCTGGTATCTTTTATTTTTGGAATTTTTAAATTTTTTAAAGCCCCTGTGCCAAAATTTCATCCCTTCCCTTTCATCATCTGTGGGAAAAAACATAAAAAAACGGGAAACCCGGGAATTTTAAGGGCCTTTTGAGCGCCCAACAAAAATTTTAAAGCTGGCCCTTTAAATTTTGACGCATTTGGGGTCATTGAAAATTAAAAATTTTTTTTTAATTATAAATTTAAAAATTTTTAAACGCTAAAAATACAATTTTTAAAAAGATTTTAGTGAAAAATCCTTTATATAAAGAGCGAAATAAAAATTTTTTAAAAAGGTTTTTTTTTGTGTTTTTTTGACGTATAATCACGCGCCCTTTAAAAAAAAACCTTTTTAAAAAATTTTTAAAAAAAGACCTCTATGCCCAAAATGTCCAATTTTCTTCCCTTTTAATTTCTTTTTTTGGGTTTCCCCCCCTTTTAAAAATTTAAAAAAAAAAAAATTTGGGGGGGGGGGAAAGGGGGGGGGGTTGGGGGGGGGGGGGGGGGGGGGGGGGGGGGGGAATCTTGGTTTTGGGGGGGGGGGGGGGGGGGGGGGGGGGGGGGGGGGGGGGGGGTTAAAAAAACAAAAATTTTTTAAAAAGAAAAAAAATTTGAATTGGAAGGGGAAATAAAAAAACAAAAACGGGGAAAAAAAAATAAAAAAATTAAAAAATTGAAGGGGAAAAAGGGGAACAAAACCCTTTTTAAAGAAAAAGGGGAAAAAAAACTTGGGAAAAAAGGGCAAAAAAAACGGGGGCAAAGGGAAAATTTTAAAAAAAATTTTAAAAAAAGGAAAAAAAAAAAAAAAATTTTTAAAAAAAAATTTTTTTTCGAAAAAAAAAATTTTTGGGGTTGCTTGGAAAACCAAAAAAAAAAAGGGGGGGGAACCAAAAAAAAAAGGGGGAAAAGGGGGGGGAAAAAGTTTTTAAAAGAAAAAAAAAAAAAAAAAAAAAAAAAAAAAAAAAACAAACCCTAGACGTTTTCCGCAAGTTTGCGGAAAGCCGTAATAAGAAGAAAAATAAACATAACAAACCCTATACGTTTTCCGCAAGTTTGCGGAAAGCCGTAATAAGAATAAACATAACAAACCCTATACGTTTTCCGCAGGTTGCGGAAAGCCGTAACAAACCCTATACGTTTTCCGCAGGTTTGCGGAAAGCCGTAAATACGCTGAAAAATACGAATTAAAGCATATGTTATTGTAAAACATTTTGTTTTGTAATTTATACATGTCACACAGTATAATAAGATTAAAATATAAGTTGAAGTATTCCTTAGGTAGTTACTACTAAATAGTGTGTTGAGAAGTCTGTGAAAATTTAGGGTAATTTCTTGGTTTCGTATATGAGATTATTCCTACTTAATTCATGTGGTGACAATGTTTCTGTAATAGTCTACTGGAACTCTTTTAACTTAAAAGTATTTGAATACATACTCCACGATTACATGAATTTAATTATAACAGACTAGTGATGTGTTTTCTCTTTTTATCTTGAATTATGCTATTTATATCAAATATTTCAATATCAACTTTGTTTCGCATTTAATTCGGCGCAGAAAGAAATGTGTCACTGATTATTCACTTGATTGCAGCAAAAGAATAGAAAGTATAAGTTTGATATTCATTATATACAATGAGTATGCATACATGTATGTCTATATCTTTCAATACAGTGTGTGTGTGTGTGTGTGTGTGTGTGTGTGTTTCATGTACTCGTAAATAAATTTTATCGTTTTACATATTTTACAATAATTGGATGTTTCAAGACACACTTTACATAAAATTATAATTGAATTTTTTATGGATAGAGTGAACTGAACTTCCTCCTAAATAATGATATGGAAGGTCTGTTCACTGTATGCTCATGTACAAGTGTACATGACAGAATGTATACTGGAATCATGCTGTCCGTTGAGTGGTCGATCGGTCTGTCCGTCTGTAACAAAAAAGAAATTTCCTCAATAACTTTTGTCATTAATGACATATCTTGACCAAGTTTGAGTGAAGATAAAGCTTTGATGTGCGTTTCGTATTAGATGGGTCAAGGTCAAAGTCACTTTTAACAAAAATATACATTTGTTATTGGTTACTGTCAACAAAATATAATTTTCTTAATAATTTTTTATCAGAATGAGATATTGTTATCAAAGCTGATACTTGTATACTTGTGTAGAGAGAATGTTTCGATGCGCTCTAAGAATCTGTAGATTTCCCCAAATCTAAATTTACTTATTTTTTAGCAGGTTGTTTTATCTTAATTTAATTTGGAATATATACAGCATGTGTGAAAGTTTTGTAGAGCTATTAGGTCAAAGTTTATAAAAATATTTTTCATTACTGTTAATGACTTTTAATAGGAATTAATATTTTAACCATGTTTAGATATATTTATATTTTGTGTGAAAAATAAATCGTTTTAATGTTCATTTCTGTCTAGATTTTCTTAAGACTTGCTTAGAGAATGTCTCCATACACTTAAATTCCGAGTTACTGCTTTCAGCATTTAGAACATACTTGTTTACTGTGACAAAGCAGTACGCGGTGGTATTAGTCACTTCTAGTTGATTTAAGCGAATCTGGTGTTATTGAGTCAGTCAGCGCTCATATATTTCGACATTTCTCGTTATCTGAATTTAAATCAATTCTATATAGGTACATGTTAATATTACATATATCATACATAACCCACGCGTATATAGACGTTTTGATGTCATTTATAAGTGGCAGGAGTGAAACTATATCCAATATCATTATATATATTTATGCAATACTCTTGATTATTGAAATTGTACTTCATTCAGCAGTTATTATCTTTTGTTTGTATGTTTGTTAGGTAAAAATTCCCACGGACAGTAGTTCAGTCATTTAGAGACATATGTCTACCTAAGGCCGAATTAGTGCTGCCACACTGCAGTATCACGCCGTAGACATATGGCATGATACCACGCCCAGTCGCATTATCCTGACAATACTGGAACAACCTTTATATGCTGAGCGCCAAGCAAGGAAGCTCTACCAGTTTTATTATCTTTTGATCCATTATTACTTTTCGAATATAATATAATGAATACCAGTTGTTTACATTTAATAACATCCGTTTCCATGTTTGTGTTGAATTTATAAAACAAAGTTACATATCTTTCAAAAAACGATGATACATCGAGTTTTATTGCTTATCATGTATGTCAAATTAATACTGACAAAATATCTAAACAAAAATAGTCGGCAAAACTTCATTTTCATGAACATAAATTAGCTACTACCATGTGTAGTATTTTGATTACACTCACTGAAGTTAAAAAAAACAGCGGGGACGTCACCACTA
>CM037793.1:10475430-10487738 GCA_021229015.1 Solen grandis | reverse complement strand
GCAAAACTAAATGTCCATCACCATCTTCTGCCCTTTTTTTACAAGACTGGTTGAAATACGTTTTTTAGATGTTAAAACCAAACAATAATGAAAATAGGGTTTTTAAAATTTATTGAAAAACACACACAAACATACACTGTCATTGCACCAAATAAATATTCATCACTAGTGAACCAAAATTTGATATATCAAGGTTGCCATCCATGCCGACATAAATAATTACGCTCACAAAAAAAGCCATCTCAAAATGTGATTGTTTTCACATTATTACAGAATGTAAAATTGACTGACCTTTGTCAAATTCACCTACAATTCTAGCGCTAAGTAATATTTAAATAATTATGGCTTATTATATTATTCTGGTTTCTTTTATAAAAATGCCCAACTACTTCATTTCTTTGCAAATATTGTTATAGATATTATGGTTGCAATTCATGATTGCTAAGTCATGTGCATACTTGGAACATTTCGTAAAATAGGAATGGTGGAAAGCGTTTCAACCTAGTTTATGAATTTATGTATTACTTAGCACTAAGTATTGGTGGTGGAACTCAAGCCTGATCTGAGAAATATTTGGAGATGAATGAATCTTGAAGGGGATAAATGCTTTCAAAAACAGTATTGTTTAATTGATTGCTTTAAATTGATTGACAGGTAATAAGATTAAGGGATGGGTAAACAACAAGTCAAACTTTGTTAAGAAGTTCCTCCTAGAATAAGTAAGCATAATCACCATGGTGCACTCCGCTCCACCTGTAGATATAAATAAATTCAAACATATACATGTTTTAATCTGATAGCTTTTTTTTTGGCTTAAAATACATCTTGTATTGATTAGAAAATGTCATTACACAGCTCTCCAAGATGTTTTCTGTTCCATTTAAATGCCAGAAGAAAGGATTTTAGTGCCAATTCATGTCCACCATGCATTTGGAGTGTGTTCTTTATTTTTTATATGTTTATCTTTGTGCATTCCAGGGTTTAAGTCTGGATGAAATCACCACCCATCACTGGCTTATCCAGGGTTGCAGTGCTGTGACAGGGGAAAATCTTCTCAAGGGTATAGACTGGATCATTGACGACATAGCCTCCAAATATTTACCATGGATGATAATAGTTCCAGTCTAGATCTTTTGTCTTTTAGTCTGTGATACGGTTAGCCATACTTGACATTTGTGGATGGATTAGTATGTCATATTCAGAAGTAAAAAAGGTTGATAAGGCAGTTAGCCAATAGGCCATAGGATGGAAACAGTAAATGGTGACCTGTGACAACAACACAACGTGCATAATTTTTGCTGAAGAGGCAGTTAACATATATGCCTTGCCCTTTTATTATTACTTCTAAACACTGCATTTTTTTGTGTGTTTTTTTTATCAAAATGTTATTTTCGCTGGATAATTATCCTTTTGTGTTCATTTTGCTTCCCAAATCTTTAAAAAATAGTGCATATTCCTTCAAAGTTGGTATTGAATGATGGACCCCTTTATTGATATTAATATAATATAATTCTATATGATATTTTAGTTATAGATTAAGACTCAAATTATTATAGAGTGTGATGTTAATAAGTAACCAGTACTTGAATTTCATGTAATGAAACAAAATCAAGATGGTTGGATGATGTATTTGTGGCTATACAAGGGTGTAGCATCCATTTGGCACGTATAACATCCCAGCAGAAATTTAAAATTTGAGCCTCTGAGAACACTTCAGAATTTTGTAGATGTTTTATTTATTCCAAGTTATCACGAGGGAATCCCCCGCCCATACCACCAAGTGTGGGAGTGTGACTACCCTCTCACTCCAAGCTTGTTGTGTATTTCAAACCTGACTCCACCCTTAGATGTTTGGGATCACTTGAGTGATGCCTTTATTACATATGATTATTGGTAACACACAACTACAGAACTTGGAAAAGAAAAGTTGCCCCATAAGTTTTTTCCATCTATCTTGTAACTAATGTTTCTTTGGCATTACTGCAACCTGTACCTTTAGGTGAAATGACCCATGACTCATGTATTGTACATTTGTAGAACATTTTCTTTGACTCTAGCAGTAAGTGTTATAGACTTGAGTAAAACACATCACATTATTTTTTGATGTTGTTATTATATTGTTGAAAACAGAAATGGAACAAAATGTAATACATTGTATAAGATTGCTTATTTTTGCACTCCAAATAAAGTGTCAGAAAAGTGTTAGATAATTAAAGTTGAGATGATAATGATAATGAATTTGTCTGAACATTTAAAACAATAGAATGATTTATCCTTTACGTCATGGATTTATGACTTGATAATTAACTTTAAATGGTATGTTCTTTACCATGCAGGCTGTGTAGAATCTGAGCTACAATATGTATGTGATTACAGAGGAGACACTGGTAAGAACAGCTCCTGTAAGGAGCTATGCATAAGTTCGAATTCCACAACACTTCTTAGTGCTAAGACCCTGAATCTCCTGTCTGACAAGGCATCACAGAATATTCTACATGAGGTTAAGCTAGAGCTTTGATATACAAAATATGTTTCATCATATGCCTATTTGTTATATGTCTGTTTCAGAAACCATATTAGAGAACACAAACTGTTTCTCATGGCTGCTTTTTAGTCAGTATTGCAAGCTTATGTCTTACTTGTGTATTTTTTTTATTTCATATTTTAATTACTTCTTGTATAAAAGCAATATATATAATGTTTCCAAGTCTAAACAAAGGACCAATTAAATTGAACAAAACCAATAAAGTTTATTTCATTTTTCATCGAAACTGGTCGGGAGAACATTTTTAAACTTTATAATTTTAAAAGATTCAAAATGAAGTGATGCAGTTTATGAATACTTTTTTCTTAGCTCACAATACACACGTGCTCAAGGTATTTTCGACGCCTTTTTTTCCGGGTCCGTCGTCCCCCTGCGTCCGTCCGTCCGTGCTCCGGCGTCAAATTGCTTCAAACAACATCTCCCCCTAAACGGTTTGGGCCCAATTTAAAAAAATTTTTTTTTGCAGGAATTTTCCTTGGGTGAAGCTCTCTAAAGTTGTTAAAGGGTTCGGCCCATCGCAAAATTTAGGTCACGGGGCAAAAATAGATTTAAAAAAATAAAATTTTTTAAAAAAAAATCTTCTTCTCTGAAACCCGGGGAGGGGGATTTTGACCAACTTCCCCCCAGGAATGGGGGCCCCTTACCCCATGACCCTCTATAAAAGTTGTTCAAATTATTTTAATTGGGTGAATAATGGGTCACAACAAAAATAGATTTTTAAAAATAAAATTAAAAAATTTTCCCCAAAACCCCCACAAGGCCTACCTTTGTTTTTTGGATGTAGCATGACTTATGATGTCTACCAGTTTACAAATTATGACCCGGGGGGTAAAAATTTGGCCCCGCCCCAGGGGTCACTTGTTTTCACATAGGCAAATTAGAAAAATTTTTAAAAAAATCTTCTTCCCCAAAACCAAAAGGCCTAGCTTTTGTTTTTTGTATTAGCACATTTTATGGCCACCCCAAAATTTGACAAATCATACCCAAAAAGGTGATAAATACCCCGCACCAGGGGTCACTTTTTTTACATAATTATAAAAAAATTTTAAAAAATCTTCTTCTAAAAATCCAAAAGGGCCTAGACTTAATATTTGGTATTAGCATCACCCTTTGGCCACTACTAAAATTGTACAAATCATGCCCTATGGTGAAAAAGACCCCACACCGGGCACTTTTTTTTACTAAGTTAATGAAAATTTTAAAAAATCTTTTTTCCAGAAGCAAAAGGCCAGGTTTAAAATTTTGGTAAAGCATCATCTTAGGGGCCACTACCAAATTGTAAAATCATACCCCTATGTAAAATGACCCTCCCCCGGGGGTCATTGTTTACTAGGTTTATAGGAAAATCTTAAAAAATCTTCTTCTAATCCTAAGGCCTAGACTAGTTTTTGGTATGTAGCATCATCAAAAGGGCCACTCCCAAGATTGTACAACATAGCTTAGGGGAAAATGACCCCCCCCCGGGGGCCATTGTTTTAAACACAGAGTTCATGGGAAAAATTTTAAAAAAATCTTTTTTCCTGAAGCAAAGGCCTAGAGCTGAAAATTTGGGAAACACACTTAGCCCCTACCAAGATGTACAAATCATACCCCCTATGGTGATAAATACCCCCCCCCGGGGGGGTCCTTTTTTTAACCAGATTATATGGGAAAATTTTTAAAATCTTTTTCCCATGAATCCAAAAGGCCTAGAGCTTAGATTTTTGGTTTACATCACTTAGGGGGGCCACCCAAATTGTCAAATCTAGCCCTATGTGATAAATGACCCCACCCCGGGGGGCCTTGTTTTACAAGAGTTAAATGGGAAAAATTTTAAAAAACTTCTTCATAAAACAATAAGCCTAGACAAAATTTTTTTGGTATGTGTAGCATCAAATGGTTCATTACAAAGATTTTCAAAGTCTTGGCCCAGGGTATAAATGACCTGCCCCCAAGCCTTCCCTCTAAAACCTATGGCCCATTGCTTAATATTTTGTGTGTAGTATTGTCAGGGGAAAAAATTTTTTTAAATTTAATTTTTTCAGAATCCTTTCTTTTAAAACCTTTACTCAGTTGAAGCAATGGGACCAGTGACGATTCAGGGCCATCCCGGGGCCCCTTTTCAAGCACCGAAGGGCATTCACTTTTTTCAGTGAGAAAACCCCCCTTGCTATATAGACACCAAAAACCTGTATGTAACCAAAATCAACCGTGCAGATCAAATTTTGTTCCTAAATTGAAAAGCCATTTCATAATCCCACCCGTAATACGCAACCAAAGATCATTTACCTTTAAAAGGGATTTTTTACCACAAAAATGGGGGATAGTTACTGTGACTAAAAACCCAAACTCTATCCGGTAATCCTGCGTATAAAGCAACCCTACAGCTGGCTTCCGGGCGGGTTCTACCCCCGGGCCTCTGGGCTTTTGATCTTCCTCCCCATGTACCACATTTTACGGACATTTTTATGCGCTAAACTTTCTAATAGGGAAAAATGCTTTCCGCAACAACATATCCCCGACCGAAAAAAAGCATATTTATATTTTTTTGAGATTAAATTAAAACGACTCTTGTTCCGCAAATGAAGGCTTATTTTTTGTTTTAAAGCATAATATTTTTTGCTCACATACACAAAGGCCAAGGTGAGCTTTTCGACCGCCTTTTGTCCGCGTCCGTCGTCCGTGCGTGCTGGGGTCAGTGCTCCCGGGGTCCGGCGTCAACAAATTTCTTCAAACAACATCTCCTCCTAAAAGGGTTTTGGGCCCAATTTTAAAAATATTTTGCAGGATTTCCTTGGATAAGTTTTTACAAAGTTGTATAAAGGTTCTAGTCCCTTGCTAATGGGCACAGGACAAAAATAGATTTAAAAATGCAAACTTGAAAATCATCTTTGCAAACCAAGGCCAAGCTTTGATATTTGTAGTAGCTCACTTAGGGCCACTACCAAAATTGTACAAATCATAGCCCCCATGATGATAAATGACCCCCCACCAGGGTCACTTGTTTTTCATAAGAGTTCTATAGAAAAATCTTAAAAAGTCTTCTTCATAAACCAAAGGCCTAAGCTAAGATATTTTGGGAGTACATCATCTTTTTGGGGCCCTACCAAGATTTTACAAATCATAGCCCTATGGTGATAAATGACCCGCACCAGGGGGTCACTTGTTTTTTCATAGAGTTATAAGGAAAATCTTAAAAAATCTTTTCTATGAATCCATAAAGGGCCCAGAGCTTGATATTGGTATGTAACAACATCTTATGGCCACACCAAGATTGTAAAAATCATACCCCAGGTGAAAATTACCCCGCACCCGGGTCACTTGTTTTACATAAGTTTAATAGGAAAGTCTTAAAAAAACTTTTTTCCATGAATGCATAAAAGGCCTAGAGTAAATTTTGGTATGAACACATCTTATGGGGCCCCTACCAAGATTGTCAAATCAAGCCCTATGTGATAAAGACCCCCCACCAGGGGGCCCCTGTTTTACATAGGTTATATAGGAAATCTTAAAAAATCTTCTTCTAGAATCCATAAGGGCCAGAGCTTTGATATTTGGTATGTACATCATCTTATGGGGCCCCTACCAAGATTGTACAAATCATAGCCCTAGGTGATAAATGACCCCCACCAGGGTCACTTGTTTTACATAGAGTTATAAGGAAAATCTTAAAAAATCTTCTCCATGAATGCAAAAGGGCCCTAGAGCTAAAATTTTTGGAAAAGCATCTCTATGGGCCACTACCAAGTTTGAACAAATCATGCCCATGGTAAAAATGCCCCCGCACCAGGGTCATTTGTTTTTATAATTTTATAAGGAAAATTTTAAAAAATCTTCTTCAAAATCCAAAGGCCAAACTTAATTTTTTGGTATGTAGCATCATTTTATACCCCACTACCAAGATTGTAAAATCATAGCCCTATGGTGATAATGACCCCGCCCCAGGGTCATTTGTTTTACATAAAATTATTTTGGAAAATTTTTAAAAAATCTTCTTCCAAAGGGCAAAAGGGCCCTAAGCTTGATATTTGGTATAACATCATTTTGGGGCCACACCAAAATTTGACAAATCATAACCCATGGGAAAATCCCCCCGCACCGGGGGTCACGTTTTACATAGATTTATATAGGAAAATCTTAAAAAATTTTCTTCATAAATCCATAAGGCCTAACTTAGATATTTGGTATGAAGCATCATTTTAAAGAGCCCTACCAAGATGTAAAAATCAGCCCAAGGTAAAATGCCCCCACACCAAATGAAACCATAGGGCCCTTGTTTAATATTTGGTGTGTATTTGTCAGGGTAAAATGTTTTAGATAATTTTTAATCAAAAATCCTTGTCTTTTTTAAAAACCTTACATCAGTTGAAGCAAGGGTACTCAGGTGAGCGATTCAGGCCATAAAGGCCCCTTTTTTATATTTTTTTTACTCACCTGAGCACAACTCTCATGGTGATTTTTTGTGATCCCCTTTTTGTCCGCTCCGTTCCGCCATCCGCCACCCCTTTCCGTCCGTCCGTCTTTTTGCGTCAACTTTCCTTTTAAAAAAATTCTCCCCTAAACCACTGGAGGATTTTGACCAAATTTCACGGAATCACCTTAATACCCTATCAAATTGTTCAATTATTTTTAATGGGGGGATGAGGGCACAGGAGCAAAAAAAAGATTTTTAAAAATGAAAATTTAAAAAATCTTCTTCTCCGAAAAACCAAAGGCCTAGCCTTTTGATTTTTGTATGACATGAACTTTTACTCTCTACCAAATGTACAAAATTAGACCTTTGGCAAAATTTGGCCCTGCCCCCCGGGTCACTTTATTTCACAAGGGTAATATAGGAAAAACTTGAAAAAACTTTTTCTCCGAAACCAAAGGGCCCAGCCTTTGATTTTTGGTATTCATATCTTTTTGACTCTCTACCAAGATTGTTTAAAAATGACCCCGGGGGCAAATTGGCCCCCCCCGGGGGGCACTTGATTTTTCATAGGCAATAAAAAAAAACTTGAAAAAACCCTTAAACCACAAAGCATGGAGTTTAAATATTTGTTTTGAGCTGATCTTTTGACTCCTAATAGATTGTTCAAATTATCCCGGGGGCAAAATTGGGCCCTGCCCCAGGGGCACTTATTTAACATAGGGTAAATGAAAAAAACTTTAAAAATCTTCTTCTCAAAAACCCCAAAGCATGGAGTTAAATATTTGTATTAGCTGATCTTATTACTCTCTACAAATTGTTCAAATCAACCCTGGGGGCAAAATTGGGCCCCCCCCCAGGGGGCATTGATTTTTCATAGCTAATAAAGAAAAAAAGCGAAAATCTTCTTCCAAAACCACAAGGCCTCGAGTTTAGATATTTGGATGAGCAAGGCTTTTACTCTCTACCAAGATTTTTAAAATTTTTGACCCGGGGTCAAAATTGGCCCCGCCCCAGGGGGCACTTGATTAAACTAGGCTGATATAGGAAAAAAAATTTTAAAAAAACTTCTTCCAGAAACCCCAAGGGATCGAGTTAAAATATTTTGGGGGTAGCATGTCTAGTGACTCTACCAAGTTTGTTCAAAAAAGACCCTGGGGTCAAAATTTTTCCCCGGACCCAGGGGGCACTGATTTTACATAGGGGAATATAGAAAAAACTTGAAAAAAAACTTTTCCCCAGGAACCACAAGGCCTCGAGTTTAGAATTTTTGGGATGTACATGGGCTTATGACTCTCACCCAAAATTGTTCAAATTATGACCCTGGGGGCAAAATTTTGGGCCCCCCCCAGGGTCCTTTGTTAACAAGGCTATATGGGAAAAAAAATTGAAAAATCTTTTCAGAAACCACAAAGGGAAGAGTTAAGAATTTTGGTGGTAGCATTTCTAGTTGACTCCCAAGTTTTCAAATCATGCCCTGGGGGCAAAATTGGCCCGCCCCAGGGTCACTTGATTTTTTCATAGGCAATATAGAAAAAAAAATTGAAAAATTTCTTCCAGGAAAACCCCAAGCCTTGATTTTTGAATTTGGTATGAGCAGGTCCCCTTTTGACTCTCTACCAAATTGCAAAATTTTGACCCTGGGGTCAAAATTGGGGCCCCCCCCCAGGGGGGTCACTTGATTTAACTAGGCAAATAAGAAAAAAAACTTAAAAAATCTTCTTTTCAGAAAACCCAAAGCAAGGAGTTTAAATATTTTTATGTACATGTCTTTACTCTCTACCAAATTGTTCAAAAATTACCCCCGGGGTCAAAAATTGGGCCCCGCCCCAGGGTCACTTGGGTTTTTAAAATAGGTAAAATGAAAAAAACTGAAAAATCTTCTTTTCAGAAAACCCCAAGCCTGGGGTTTAGAATTTGGTGTGCAGCTTGTCTAAAATCAAAACCAAGTTTGTTCAAAAAATGGCCCGGGGTCAAATTTTTCCCCACCAAGGGGGCACCTGATTTTCATGGCTAATATAAAAAAAAACTGGAAAAATCTTCAAGGGCTAAGGGGCCCCAAATTTGGCCCACTTCAGAACTTGGCAGGATGTTTTTTCAACATATATCTTGGATGGTTTGAAATTGGTTTATGTAGGGTCAAAAACTAGGGCCCAGTCAAATCTTAAAAAACCTTGTTAACACCTAAGCCACAGTTTTCACACAAAACTGGGCCACATGGGATCAAAAAGTAGGGACCAGACAAATTTTAGAAAAATTTTTGTGAACATCTGGGGGCCTACATTTTTGTACCATTTTCATTAGACTTATAAGAATGAGACAGATAAATTTCTTAGTTGTGCAAAGTCAGAGGATCAAAATCTGGTCACTTATCAAATTTTAAAAAAAGCATTCAATCCCACATTTTTGTCAGCATACCTAACACACATCTTACTCGGGGAGCGACACGGGGCCTCTTTTAGATCTGCCCCCGAATGTGAGTTTTTTTGCTTTTTTTCGACTTTTCAAAGGGAATAACCAAAGTCAAGCCTTTGATTTCCCATTTTATTTCGCAACAGTTTCATTTTCCCGCTTTGCAAAGTTTAAAACAATTCATACTATAATTTTTTTGCTCGCGTTTCATAGAAAAAAAAAAAAACTATTGTCTTAACTCTGGCTCTCGTTGCCCGTAAGGGCCCCGTCCAGAATCTTAAAAATTGGCCTAACTTCTCTACATTCCCTATATACTTTTATTTTTTTGGGAAAGCATATTCATCTGACAAGGCCTATCCAACATATCAAATTGTCCACCTACTGATCTTTACCTTTGACCATTTTCGTAACTTTTGAAAAATTTAAAATGCCGTCATTTCAGAACCCCTACCAACAGGGGACTGATATTACATGTGAATTCCCCTTTGGGATGACCTTTTCCCTCAATGTTACATTTTGGGCTTCTGACCTTTACCTTTGAAATTTACCTAATTTGAAATTATAACAAAAAAAAAAAAATTTTACGTTGGCCAAACTTCTTTACTTTTTTACAAACAAATTTTATATTTGGGATGGATATTCATCTTTGCAAGGGCTATTCGATATACCTCAATAGTTTTTATCTATCGACCTTTAATTTTTTCCTTATTTTCTGTAACTTTTAAAACTTTAAAAATGCAGTTCATTCAGAACTGTTACCATAAGGCACTGATTTTTAAACATGTGAATTCCTTGTGCAAGACCTTCCATAATTGTTACACTTTTGGACTTTTGCCTTGACCTTTAAACTTTGACCTATTTTTGAAATGCTTACAAAAACTTTTATGTTGGCCATAACTTTTTACTATTTGACATACATCTTTTATATTTTTGGGAGCATATTCATTTTGACAAAGGGTTTTTCAGATATACCTCAATATTTTATCTATTGACCTTGACCTTTGACCTTATTTTGCCATAACTTTGGGCCCAAATTTTATAATAAAATTTCTTTGTCATTTTTCCCAAAATTATTTTCTTAAACTTTGTATACTGGTTTGTCATCATATGAACCTGTGCAGGTGTGATTTTGGTCATGATCTTTAGGCAGATAAAAAAAAGAACATTTTTTAAAAGGGCTTCAAATTTAACAGTTTTGTGTTGATTATCAAAAACTCATGGATTAACAATTACGATTTTTTTTTTTACATCGTTGTGTTGTATACTTTTTTATTCCATGCATAGGTCAAGGTCCCCCCTTCAAAGGGCAAAGGGCAAATTTAAAGGATATGGTCCTTCAACTTTGCATTGAAAGGCTTACGTTTTAGGTATGATTTTCAAGGTCAATTTTTTAAATGTTTTTCAAAAAATATGTAACGTGGCAAAAAAAAGACAAGCGTTGGCACCCCTATGCGGTGTCTTGTTTACTATGTTACAGCAAATAAACAAACTGTGTGGGGAATAGTTCTATATATTCGCTTATGCGACTATAGAATGAAATCTGTTCAAAAGAATTTCTGAAATTTTACACAGTTTACAAAGGGAATATAATTACAAACATCGAGTTGAAATTAAATGAGGTGTTGATAGCCTATCATATTGATAATTATCTATAATCATGCAAGTTTAAGAAAATAATCATTTCCTTATTTGTCTTTATCGAAAAGAATACTGGCGCGTAAACTTTTAAATAAAATGTTTTGTGTCACCTGCTGTAAGCAGAGGGACACATAGCGATCACTTTCAAACATCCGACTGCCTGTCTGTCCATCACACATTTTTCCGTCACGCTTCGCAGATGACAAAAGTGTTCCAAAGAACACTTTTGTTAATTTTGGCGCAAATAATAGTAGAATTTTCTCCTCAGGGTTTAAATGTTTAAAATATTGTAATTTGATGGCAATTCCATATACTCTTCTAAAAACAATTATAAATAATCGAAAGTAGATTTTTTTTTTTTTATTTCATTGTAAAAAGTAATAAAAGAAAAAAATAAAGATTAACAAAAGCTACGGATGATTGATAGCAAAAATCGATTAGCGAAATAAAAATTTCATACTCATTATCCCAATTTAAAGTCATATTTGAGTATTTTCTTTTTTAAAAAATAAATTTCTAGCAATACTTGTGATAAAAACCCTTAGATTATTCACTAAGGAGTGGAAAAGTACAGCCTATTTCAATAGTCATCTTTTGTTAATACTGGGTTCCTAAAGGAACATTTAAAGAGACATTTCACACAAATTTTTTTTCCCTGTTTTCTAAAACGTGCCTGAATATTACAGTAAAAGAAAAGGAAGAAGTTTTTAAGTTGATTCTTGAAGACCACCGTGCAAATCTATTGATATTCTATCAGTTTGATAACCAGTATGTTTTTACTGGCACTAGACTGACCACATAGGACGGCCGTTTGGAACCATACAGTTATTAAAGATGCCAAAGAATTGTGTATTTTATTGATTGATTTTTTACAAACCCTACCCGTTCTTCTATTCAATTTATATAGAAAACAATAAACGATACCTTTTGGCATTATGTGAGTCGGCTGATTCTAATGAAGACTCGGCCCGGCACTGTAAAATTATGTTGGTCTAGTGCCACTAAAAGTAACATTACCATCAAAATTAGGTCAGTTTTCGCAGTCTGTAACATGTAAAAAATACACAAAGCAATGATTTTGTATGGTCCACTTAGTTGAACGTCTGTCGACTGCATCTTATTCACATATTTTAGAATAGCAACTGATACTTTTGTTTCTCAAAAAGAATTGTCCTTATAACGTTTCAGAAGTGAAACCTTTTTCGTTATCCGTTGACCGATTGTTAGATTTTCTGCCCCGGAGGGAATCACGGGGGCAGTCCCCGGCCCCATCTTACCCAAACATTAAATGTACTTTGAGCCGGGATAATCATTGATAGTTCC